>CM068840.1:75585344-76185344 GCA_028554795.2 Sinohyriopsis cumingii | reverse complement strand
CTCAGTTTCGAAGAGTCCACAAATAGTCTCCATTCTTGTGGGTCATGAGTGATTTTTAAAGCATTCATGAGGCCCTCAATATCGGAACAGAATATCAGATTACTTTCCTTTCTGAAGAAAGGCTCCAATTGCTGGTGGCGCTTTCGATATGCAGTAATTGTGACATCTTCTTCTAGAAGATTCCATTGTTGGAGTCTTGATCCTAGCAATTCTGCCTTGTTCTTTGATAAGTCCAAATCACGAATCAGGTCATTTAGTTCTTCCTGTGTTATTCTGTGTGGGGTTGATGATGCACCACAGTGAAAATCTGGATCACTGCATGCTGATGGACCAGGAGAAGAACAGGTCGACTCACCTTTGTCTTCGTCAGATGAATCAAGAGAATATTCTGCTGGAGGTTCTGGAATAGGAAGTCCCTCACCATGTGGAACTGGTCTCAATGCAGACGGAATGTTTGGGTAGACTATTCTCGACTTCTTTCGCTTCGTTATTCCGCCGGAAAGAGGAGGAACCAAGCAGAAGTAACAGTCATTTAGGTGGTTGCTTGGCTCTCTCCACACCATTGGGACTGCAAACGGCATTGATGACCTTTTGCAATTCAACCACTGTGAAAGCTGTGTTGTACATGTAGCACAGCATATATGCGGAGCCCAAGGCTTGTCTTGGTCACCAACCTTGCATCCGAAGTAAAGATGATATGCCTTCTTCACTTGAGAATTGATACTTTTCTTCTGGTTGGCAAATGTCACTTCCCCACAAATATAGCAAAAATTGTCCGCGGTATTAACACACTTTCGAGGCATTACTGTTCTTTATTGTACGTAAATGGATAAAATAATAAGTTTTATGTAACAGTAGCTTGAACTGTCTCGCACAACGTCTAAAATATTTTAAATGCTGAACCTATCTGATTGGGCTTTATATAGTACACTGCTTACGTCAGCTTCAGCAGCCGCCTGGCATTAGTATAATAGGCCTACACATGTATAGTACACTGCTGACGTCAACTTACTTCAGCAGCCGCATGGCATTAGTATTGCATTGCATCAGAAAATGATGCAATCAACTGTGGATGATGTGAGCATGATGGTATTATGCAATGTTACATCATTATTCCGGATGTTGCTGCAGTCCTACTGGAGAAATTTACACAGTGAAACATAGAAAATGAGGTATATGAATATCTTCAAAACGAGAGCCAATACAAATTTTTCACGGTTATATTCGTGTTCAGCACACCAAAATACTACAGATTAGGGCCTTTTCAAGTCAGTAATGATTTCACTGTTGACCAGTGTAATAAGACACACTTCTATCAGGTATATAATAAGACACACTTCCATCAGGTATATAATAAGATACACTTCCATTAGGTATATAATAAGACACACTTCCATTAGGTATATAATAAGATACACTTCCATCAGGTATATAAGAAGTTACCCTTCCATCAGGTATATAATAAGACACACTTCCATCAGGTATATAATAAGACACACTTCCATCAGGTATATAATAAGACACACTTCTATCAGGTATATAATAAGACACACTTCCATCAGGTATATAATAAGATACCCTTCCATCAGGTATATAATAAGACACACTTCCATCAGGTATATAATAAGATACACTTCCATCAGGTATATAAGAAGTTACCCTTCCATCAGGTATATAATAAGACACACTTCGATCAGGTATATAATAAGACACACTTCCATCAGGTATATAATAAGACACACTTCCATCAGGTATATAATAAGATACACTTCCATCAGGTATATAATAAGGTACCCTTCCATCAGGTATATAATAAGATACCCTTCCATCAGGTATATAATAAGACACACTTCCATCAGGTATATAATAAGGTACCCTTCCATCAGGTATATAATAAGATACCCTTCCATCAGGTATATAATAAGACACACTTCCATCAGGTATATAATAAGACACACTTCTATCAGGTATATAATAAGATACACTTCCATCAGGTATATAATAAGATACACTTCCATTAGGTATATAATAAGACACACTTCCATTAGGTATATAATAAGATACACTTCCATCAGGTATATAAGAAGTTACCCTTCCATCAGGTATATAATAAGACACACTTCCATCAGGTATATAATAAGACACACTTCCATCAGGTATATAATAAGACACACTTCCATCAGGTATATAAGAAGTTACCCTTCCATCAGGTATATAAGAAGTTACCCTTCCATCAGGTATATAATAAGACACACTTCCATCAGGTATACAATATGACACACTTCTATCAGGTATATAATAAGACACACTTCCATCAGGTATATAAGAAGTTACCCTTCCATCAGGTATATAAGAAGTTACCCTTCCATCAGGTATATAATAAGACACACTTCCATTAGGTATATAATAAGACACACTTCCATTAGGTATATAATAAGACACACTTCCATTAGGTATATAATAAGATACACTTCCATTAGGTATATAATAAGACACACTTCCATCAGGTATATAATAAGACACACTTCCGTTAGGTATATAATAAGACACACTTCCATCGGGTATATAATAAGACACACTTCCGTTAGGTATATAATAAGATACACTTCCATTAGGTATATAATAAGGTACACTTCCATTAGGTATATAATAAGACACTTCCATCAGGTATATAATAAGACACACTTCCGTTAGGTATATAATAAGAAACACTTCCATTAGGTATATAATAAGACATACTTCCATTAGGTATATAATAAGATCCTAAAATGCACTTTTACTTATATTGTATTCCAGTTTGTGGGACAAGCTGGCCTACAATAATGTACCATCCTACATTAAACTTAAGCGAACAGCCTTTCCACTGAGTACAAAATGAGAGAATGAGATGCTGTATTTTCTGTATTTACTCCAATCAGTCGGACATGTTCCTAAAAGCTGAGGTACAGTTATGTAACATCATACACCAGGTGTCGGTTGATAGCCCTTCGGTTGATATAATGAGTTAACAAGATTGTCAACAAAGGTGACTAACATGATGAAAAGGTAAAATGCAATAGAACAGAAACAACAAACCTGCATTGTTAGCCCTTAGACTGGCAATGTTAGGACAAAATACTACCAGGTCAAAATCACAGGCCTGTAAAACAAACAAGGCTGAGTTTAAATTGATTATTTCTGAAACAAGATACAACACAATACTGGAACTTAATAATATACTCAAAATTCACTGTTCATTATTTTGATGTCAAAATAATTAGTAATATTTGTTTTCACAGTTACCATACATATGACAAGAAATAATAAATGTAAATCTATAAAGATCTAAGATATAAAAAAACAATTGTCAAAAGATAATGTAAAATAAAACCAAAACACAAAACTTCTTTCATGAAAAATCAGAAATTTTGCAACATAAATAAACTGCAAATATATTAGGGAATTCAAATTGTGAAAAAGCTAATCAAGCAAATGAGGTCATATCTGACTATCAATTACTATTTTTTTTAAAGATAAATTCAAACAATTTAGCAGCAAAACTCTTTAATTGTCGAATGTAAAAGCAGAATTTTACATCTACAAATCTGACCTTTTCCCACAAAAAGATATGCATTGATTCACATGCCTACCTACTGGTATCTATCTATTTACCTGCCTATCTATGTATCTATCATCTATACATCCATAATTGTTTGTGTGTATTAGAGATTGAGAGAGGTGAAAGAAAGTGTACCTTTAATGGTTTCAACAACATATATGAATCTCTGTCACCAGTTGTGTTGAAGAGGAGAACCTGTAGTATTCTTTTCCTGTAAATATGAATTATAATTAATCTATCATGGATAGGATGCCCAGCTCTGAACAGTTAAAATTATCAAGTATATCATGCCCAACACTGAACAGTGTAACATGCCCAACTTTGAAAAGTGTACACTATCATCTATAGCATACCCAACTCTGAACAATGTAAACTATCATGGATAGAATGCCCAACTCTGAAAAATGAAAATTATCATGTACAACATGCCCAACTCTGAACAATGTAAATTATCATGTACAACATGCCCAACTCTGAACAATGTAAATTATCATGTACAACATGCCCAACTCTGAATAATGTAAATTATCATGGATAGTATGCCCAACTCTGAACAATGAAAATTATCATGGATAGTATGCCCGATTCTGAACAATGAAAATTATCATGGATAGTATGCCCAACTCTGAAAAATGAAAATTATCATGGATAGAATGCCCAACTCTGAACAATGTAAATTATCATGTACAACATGCCCAACTGTGAACAATGTAAATTATCATGGATAGTATGCCCAACTCTGAACAATGAAAATTATCATGGATAGTATGCCCAATTCTGAACAATGAAAATTATCATGGATAGTATGCCCAACTCTGAAAAATGAAAATTATCATGGATAGAATGCCCAACTCTGAACAATGTAAATCATCATGTACAACATGCCCAACTCTGAACAATGTAAATATTGTGTACAACATGCCCAACTCTGAACAATGTAAATTATCATGGATAGTATGCCAAACTCTGAACAATGAAAATTATCATGGATAGTATGCCTGACTCTGAACAATGAAAATTATCATGGAGAGTATGCCCAACTCTGAACAATGTAAATTATCATGGATAGGATGCCCAACTCAGAACAATGTAAATTATCATGAAAACGACAGGCTTATGTCCTTTCATCCTGACAAATGCTCTGTATTGTGTTACACAAAGGAACATGAGTACAGTGTACACATTATATGCCCATCCAATGCTTAACAGTTATTGCAGAAACCACCTTTCTTCTGTCCATCACAGTAACTTTGACCATTTGACCCCAAAATCGATCAGCTTATCACGGACCCCCAAGAGTAAGCCAGCCACAAGGTTTGGTTCAGGTCTGTGATGTAGAAATAATGTTATTGTGTAGTCTTTTTTCAGTCACAATGACCTTGGCCATCCACAAACTTCAAACATCTGTAGATAATGGAGAACCTGAATTATTGTACAAAAATAATTTTTCTGCTTCAGTCATTGTGACCTTGATCTGAATATTTTAATCAGAAATAAATAGGGTTCTTCCTTACCCATGTTCATGCCAGTCATTTAGTTATGTAGAAATGGCCTACCTGACTTTAATCTTTTTTAAAAAGCTGTTCACAGATATCTGTGTTCAAGGTCTAGCCTTGTGTACAAAATTTAGAATGTTCTGAAAGGAAACTTTTGACCCACATCCTGGTCATTTTATTGTTATATTTTTTATATAAAGTTCTGACAAACAAAATTATTCATTTTCCTTTAACTTCAGTCTCTGTAATTTATTTTTGTGTTCAAATATAATTTGAAAGGAATCATTTATTTAAAACTTATTCATTGGAATTACAAAGTGCTCATTGATATTTGGAGCAAAAGCAATACTCTGGGCTTATTGTGAATTCACTGAAAGACATTCTGGATAATATCACTGAGATACATAAAGACTACTGGCACATCAGCTCATCCAGGACTATTGGTATATTAGCATATTCAATATTAGAATTCATTTGGAACACTATACTCTTGGACAAGTAGTAGAACTTTTAGGTTTATTTGGGATCTAATTCACTATACTGAAAGCATGGTTCACATGCTTTTCTAACGAGAAATTTCCATGTCATTTTCAGACTTTTTCCATGATGAAATTACTTTTTTCAAGATTCATATATGACCATTAATGAATGGAATTAATGAACATTTTAGATTATAAAACAGGCTTTTTCTAAATCTAAAGATGTTTCTCTTTCAAGGCTCTCCAAAAACATTGAAGTTAGATGACGATCATGTACAAAACCACAAAGTGTATCAAACAAACCAAGTTTGATTATATTCCTATAAACTGGCATGTAAAGTCATTTCAGTGTACAGAACAAAAATTCGAACTTTATTTTGCTGCATTATGTTGCTGGGTGGGAACAACATAATGAACATAAATGATGTTTTGTTTCCTTTCAAACCTTTAATTCTAAAGAATTATACAGCAATATATGTATATGCATCTCACAGAAAGTAAAATTTCTTATTACAGTATAAAAAAAACAACAATAAAAGCAAATAATTAGAATCTTATCTTGTAACAAAAAGAGTTTAACCCTGACTTTATCTGCGTCAATAAAAACCCAAACAAGATTTTTCAAACAACCTAATCTTCTTAAGATGATCTGGTTAAAAATTCATCATTTAAAAAACATTTTCAAAGGGCTCATTTAAATTTTGACAAAAGACCTTCAAAATTATGTAGTGTTGTATAAACAAGGACTGAATTTTCTGTAAAATCAACTTGTCTTCTTGTAAACCAGTCCCTAAACCTGTAGAGATTATGAATTGGCCTTTAATCAGGTGTCTTCCTGTTCATATCATATTTTTAATATATAATACAAGGAACGACAATTTCTCACTTCAACTCTTGAGATTAAAAAAGTTGGACTATAAAATTAGCTTAAAACGAATAGCAGTCAGAGTTTCCTCTGAATATTCCCACCCCATTTTTCATATTTGGACATTTAGGTTGGAGTGTGTGGGTCAATGCAACTGCATATAAAAAATTTGGAATTTGCCACCACCGTGCATTAGCGACAAATGGCAGTCATGCTTACCAGTGGGCCTAGACAATTTAAACTTAGGTTATATCGACTCATACCTGCATGAAATCGATAGGAAAATGATTTATTTTCTCAGAAATGGCAAGTATTATAATCGTTATGTCATCAATTCACTGACAGACATGACAAAACTATGGCACAGATGAAACCTGACCAAGTACTTGTCATTTGTACTACTAGTCACATGACTTCACAAATCTCAAATGAGACATTGAAAGACCAATAGTCATGTTATATCAACAATAAACTCCTTAATAATGTTGTTGTTGTACAGAAATTCAGTTATACTAAATGAAAGTCAGATATTTTTTGTAAAAGCTAGCAATCATGCCAGTCTGATTTATCAAGCAGAGAGCACACGTCAACATGGTAGTCATGTGATACAACAAAACTCATGAAGTTGTTCTTGGAATATAAAAATATGGAGACTTTTGTGTTCTTTCATTTGTTTGTATTTTTATTACAACCAGTATACGACTTTCATTTAATTTTAAAATTGTTTTCTTTTTTCTCTACAACAGTTGAAAATGTGGAATGATGGATTTGTGTACTCATGTGACCAGCAATGCTAGTCAGGAGTACCAGGTCACATTTCATCAATGGCGTAGTTTCATCTTGTCTTTCAGCAGATTAAAGACATAACAATTTTAATACTCACAATTTCTGAGAAAAGAAGTAATTTTCATATCAATTTAGTGCAAGAATCACTCGATCTGACAATGTTTAAAGTTTACCAGGCAAACCGGCAAGCAGCTACACTTTGCCACCACCATGTTGGCCTCTTGTGATGCAAGATTGGTTTTCAAACCTTCCATGCAAGGAAAGATGCAGATATCGAGCTGACTCTGAAAATAAGTCTACTAGATGAATCTAATCCACTTGGCATTTGGATTGACTAACATATATGTTTATTGCAAGCAACTAAATAATTCATACTGTACCCTCTGAATATTCTGGTTAGAACTCGATTAATTTAGTTATGACTCCATTATGCGACAGTTTCGAGCATCAAGTGGTGGTAGAAAATTCCTGTTTTTTTCCTTGACTTTTATAAATATTTGCGAAATTCAAAAACTTTTCATGGTCGGGAAAATATTATAATTTCTCCAGACTTTTTCCCGATTTCCCAGTAGCATGGGAACCCTGTGAAAGTTCCTCTTAAATTTTCACTTTGTAACTTAGAGAAATGAATTTATTTGTTAATTTTAATAAACTTGTTGGTTTGGCTTCTTTCTGTTACTTTGTTTAAGACCAAAAAATCGTAACACATAGATTTATAAAATGTGTTTATGTTATACAAACAACATAGAGAAATTCAAGCTAGTGTATTGTTAAAAAAACAATGTTATATGATGATAATAATAATAATGAGGACTTTGTATAGTGCCTAATCTTTAGAAGCTCTAAGCACTTTACAGCATTAGACAACACCTATAACATAAAAAATACATAAATAATGATATTATTACCCCCCCCAAAAAACACCATGAAATTTAAAAAAAAATTAAAAAAAACATGCTGAAAATATATAAGGTAGGGAACATTATTAGGTCTTTAAGTTTGTTCTTGCAGTCGAAATAAGTGAGTTTTGCAAACATGCATAATGAGGAACAGTGGACACAGTTCATGTAAGAGAACCAAAGTGTACCCACACATACAGACAGATAAAGGTCAAAGAATACCCAAACATTATCCCAACAATATCTGTAAGATTCACATTTATGCATTATAAGTCATGAAATGGAGAGACAAGATATTTATATCATATACTATCATTTTTACCTCAAAGATTTCTTCTCATTTTCTGCATCTTCCCTGAACCAATTTACGCATTGCTGAAAAGATATACACTTAATTAACATTTTTTTCTCTAATTTAACAATAAAAATAATTATGTTACAGTTAATGGTGATAACCAGTGAAACAATTTGTGAGTGGCCATACCATATGTACTTGTGTGCAAGTTAAATCCAACTGCAAACAACATAGACCCAAATCTGCCTGCACATAATGTGCCAATAGATCAAGGTCTATGTTGTTCATGTTACTGAATAGTCCTAATGAACTAAAGAGACCCAGATCTGACAGGATTTTATCCAAAATGAATATCTGGATCCGAGCTGTTGCTTGTTTTGTCAGACATGTACATGAATTTATAATGTATATAAAAAACTTTGATAATAATGGTTACTATGATAAGACCCTGTTATTAGGAAAGTAACCAGACGATTTTCAAGAAAGTTGTTATATATATCTAAATTGTGTACAGTGGAACCTGTCTTGAAAGACCACCTCTTCTGCCAAAACATAATGGTCTCTCATGACAGGTTATAACATTATATAATCTCTAAATCTGTACATGGAGAACCTGGTCTCTCAAGACAGGTGGTCTCTCATAGCAGTGGTCTCTCAAGACAGGTTTTACTGTACTTAAAATGTTTGTCCATTATTGAGCGGTGCCCCGAGTGGCCGAGTGGTCTAAAGTGCTCTCCGTCACGGATCACCTCTGTCTGTGTGGGTTCAAGACTCAGGCTCGGCCAATGTGGATATATGAGAAAGCTTGCCGGTAGCTTCTCGTGGGTCAGTGGTTCTTTCCGGGGTTTTCCCGGGTTCTTCCTCCACCATTAATACTGGCCGCCATGTATAGCCTATCTTGTGCTGAAAAATGGGAACCAGCCTAAAAATGGGTGAACATAAAATAGAGTATATATGGATATGGCTGGCCAGGATTGGTTAACAATGTAAGTTATATTTTAGGAAAAAGAATCTTTCGAGAGCTTATCCTAGTTGTAAGTGAGAGAAAAAATAGAGACATTGTTTTATTGATGGAATTTCAGTCCCAGAACACGAGTACAAACTCCTGAGGCAAATATGCATATCCTTTTACTTTTATTACCCCATTTAAACCTTAGAATTTAGGCCCTCAACGCAACAATCTTCTCTCCATGTCTGATAAAAATAAATGTTGATAAGAAGAAGCATTATTTTTTAATTGTCCGGCTTTATTTAAAACAATTAGGAGATTACCTGAATACTTTCCAAAGTATGGGCTCCATCAAGATAATAGGTAACATCTTGTGCTTGGATTGTCTGGTTTCTTCCTGCCCACCTGCATGTAGCTAATCCTGGAGTTGAAAAATAAATGTCATTTTGTTCACTGAATAATGCCACTAAGATATATGCTTTCTATGTACAATCTTTGGATTTTTAATGTAACTTTAACAATCATATCGCTATGATGTCTAAAGTGTGGCAGTTTACAGTGATGTCTAGCACTGAGGCATCATGCCACAGACATGTAGCATGATGTCCCACCCAATCACATTATTCTGACACCTGGCCGACCAGTCCAAACACACACTTCTTAATGCTGAGCGCCAAGTGAGGCCGCTGTTAGTATCATTTTTGTAAGTCTTCAGTATGACTTTGCTGTGGTTTGAATCCATGACCGCCTGCATCCGAGACGGATGCTCTAACCACTAGGCCATTAGTGCGGTCCATATGTGTACATGTGTATATATATATATATATATATATATATATATATATATATATATATATATATATACACACACACACAGAATTAATCAGATCATTAAAAACAAACATGAATACCTTCAAGGGACTGATGGTCAGCCATTTGTAATATAATTTGCCGGGATTCAAGATAATACCATTTCTTTTTTTTTTATCTGTGGAGTGTGTTTAAAACATGTCTGATGTTAATGAGTCTTCAGATGTTCAAATTAAGTACTGTGTTAACTATAATGGATGAAAGATTGGCATAATTTTCTTTCTGAACAAATAAGACACCATGAGAAAACTTTTCATGAAAATCACACATTGATATGACCATTCATTTAGGAGAATTACTGCCAAAATAAGTTCAACCTGGCATCCATATATTGGCGCCATTTTCATTCAGGATCAATTAGATAACATAATTCGTACCTTGGTGAAAACCCCAAATTAAAATGACTTTGGGTGAAGCAGCAATAACATGATTTTCAAGATTGCTGGTACTGGCAAGAACTAGACATCTAAGGAAGTCTTTTTGTGAAAAGCCAATGTCAGACATGATTTTGGTCCTCCATAAAAACACTAAAAAAATGTGCAGGGAGGTTTGGGGGTCCTCCTTCAACAGGGTCTAAAGGGGCGGTATCCGTATCTGGCTAAAAGTACCTTGTACACATATACAAAAATGGTCCTGATGGACCTTGTTATCATAATATATTGCGAAGTCATTTAACAAATCATTTAAAATAAATAACAAGCTTTCAACAATACTTGAAGAATTTCACAATGTTCATTGTCAATTCAACTTGTTCTCCAATAATAGTGCTGAAATTATTTCATGTGCATGTCAGTGCTCACACAGTAATTCTGTCAAAATAATTTATCAATCTTTGCAGCAAATATTATATTACACTTTCTTCTTTTCAGAAAATCTCTAAAATAAAACATCCAAAATAAATCAACATATACAACTAATTACATAAATTCATTTGTCTCTTCCCCCACTGGATACAACCTACTGATGTTTATTTATCAGTCTTGCTCGTGTATCAGTGGATTAAAGATAAACGAATGCTATGATCACATTTTCTGAGAAAAATAAATCATATTCCTATCGATCTCATGCAGGTATATCTTGATGAAAGGTCGTTCAAGTTTGCTGGGCCGGCTAGTAGGCGGCTAACATAGGCTGACACCAAATTGTGTCAGTGAATTCCAACTTTTCGATAGGGAATGCGCTCTGTCCCTACATCACTACATAAATGTCCAAATACCAAAAAATGGGGTGGCAAGAGTCCGAGGAAACTCGAACTATCTTGCTCTTTTTGCAGCCTTGACAAATAATTCTTTTCTTTCTTTTGTCATCACTGATGTTTTTGGTTCAGTGTTAAATCTTTTCTTTTTTTCTCAACAAGGTTTTATTTTTCTTTCAAACACCTTCTTGTATTGGCTGTATTCTTGTATTGGCTGTAGTTTTGTATTGGCTGTAGTTTGTGCTTCAGATATTCAATTTCTACGTATGCAGCTTCTTGTATTGGCTGTAGTTTGTACTTCAGATATTCAATTTCTATGTATGCAGCTTCTTGTATTGGCTGTATTCTTGTATTGGCTGTAGTTTTGTATTGGCTGTAGTTTGTGCTTCAGATATTCAATTTCTACATATGCAGCTTCTTGTATTGGCTGTATTCTTGTATTGACTGTAGTTTTGTATTGGCTGTAGTTTGTGCTTCAGATATTCAATTTCTGTGTATGTAGCTTCTGTAGGTGCTTGTTGTTGCTCCAGGCTGAAACAACCATGATTAACGTAATTCAAATCTCTCTTGCAAAGATCACAAAATGCCAGTTATCCAGCTTTCAGTTTTGTTGTGAACTGACCAACTATATTTCAATCAACTTTCCGCTTCAGCCATTCCCATTTCCACACACTTTTCAAACCTATATCCAAACTTTTTGTGTCCTGTTCTCTCTCAAAAACTTGAGATGCCATGTTTTGCAAGCATGTTACTTTCTTTCCACTTCCATCAGTTTCTGTTACAAGAATATTCATTAGATGAGTAGGAATATTTTGACCAATCTGAAAACACTTTACAACGATCATCTGCTAAGTAATATACAGAACATATCCTTTACAAAATCAATGCAGAATGGGACCAGACCATTCATTTTTTAAAAACCGGTATGAAGATGATATTAAAAAGACTCTGCTTTGCAGATCATTCATCTTGCACATTACTTTTTGGGTTCATACTTCACTGAATTATGAAATAAACAGTTAATCCTTAAATATATGTATGTAAAGTTGTGTACATATGCATACTTATTATTCTCAGTTAACTAACCGTTGAATCAATGAAGTCAGAACCTCTCCAAGGTGGAGTCTTTGTTTAGTCATGACAGATTAATTCATCATGAATGAGAAGATCACTAACAATGATATTTCTGGCAAATGTGTGTATAATACTAACCTTGTAACATTTGTTCTGTCAATGGGAATGAGTAGTCTTTTGGCATTTCCTCTGCATCCCCTTTACATGAAATAGTTTCAGCTATGCCATTCTCATGGTCTGCAAAAATATCACAGGCAGATAAGTTAATTTCAGGAATTTGAGTTCCTTGCTTTTAACTGGATATAGGTGAGCGTAGTTTCGAAGAAGAAAGAGTTAGGCGACAGTGTTGATATAGTAAATGGATTAAGGTATATTTGTAAAGGTATCAAACCCTGGTGAGGTCTCATCAAAATAAAGCAAAATGTGGCTCTAACTTCCATGACTCTTGAACACCACATAGCAATGATATAAATAGCTGGCAAATTCTGATAACTTTTATCAACATAGAACTGATTAAAAAAAAATAAATTTGGAATTGGAAACAAAAATGGGACAATCAAGGGCCACAACTCTCCTAAATAATGAAGATGTAACAAAGAAATATCAAACTAAGCCAAAGTGTCACAAACATGAAGTTGTATAATAAATTTGGCTTAAGTCCAATGGAAAATTAAGGAAGTTATTGCACAGAAAGGAAAGTAGACAAGTCCAACAATCAGGGGCCAATATCTCTACTAAGATATGATGCAGCAAGTTAAACAGGCACCAAAGGGATACTGACAATAACCCCAGGTATCATTACAAATCTAGCTACTTTTTAAATGTGCTTCAAATCCAATATGGAAATCACTGAAAAAATATGACCGTGGGTGAGTCTGACCTACAGGCACAATCTCATCAAAATCAATCTGCATACAAATTTGGTTAAAATCTTATTAAAATGAATTATATTTGTGTGCAGAAATGGAAGTGCATGAGTCAATCAGTGATATAAATCCACTCAACAATAAAACAAGACAACCTCAGCAAAGGTCTCATAACAAAAAGAAAAAAATTAACAAAAATACCAATACAATAATCATAAGGTCAAATGATTGAGTAGAGAATAATTTGCCATAGCTTCATAATGAGTAGAGAATAATAATAAGAACAAAATATACTGAGGGTATACTGAGGGAATTAGGACTTGAAAGCAAATGAAAAACTTTAATTCACAAAATCCTTAATGAAATTTTTCTTTTAATATGTCAGTGTGTGTGTGTGTGGTTTGGATTTTTAACAGACCTTTAACAATTTTCAGTCATATCGCTATGATGTCTTTAGTTTGACAGTTTATAGTAATGTTTAGCACTGAGGCATCATGCCTCATACATGTAGCATGATGACCCACCCAGTCACATTATCCTGACACCATGCCGATCAGTCCTAACTCTAAACTCCTAATGTTGAGTGTCTAGTGAGGCAGCTGTTAGTACCATTTTTATAAGTCTGACTCAGCTGGGCTTTGAACATGTGAGCATCCGGGGCTGATGCTCTAATCACTAAGCCACGGGAATGGGAAATGTGGCATTGAAACCAAGTTCAAAGGAATGGGTGGGTGTGCCACAGAATGACTTTTTTAACTAATGATTCATTCCATATATTAACAAAACTCATCTAGTGGTTCAGAAATATAAGCAAATTAAAAAATATTAAGCAAATATTAAGCAAAACCAAAACACAGATTTTCTGCAATTGTGACCTTGACACTGGTACAAGTGAGTGTAATGCAGAATGCTTTGTTGTTTTTGTTGTAGGGTTTAACGCCATTTTTCAGCACATGATAGGCTATACATGGTGGCCAGTATTAATGGTGGAGGAAGAACATGGTAAAACCCCGTAAAGAACCACTAACCCACAAGAAGCTACTGGCAAGCTTTCTCATACCCACATTGGCTGAATCTGAGACTCGTACTCACGCAGACATAGGTGAGATGGCAGTGATCTGTAACAGAGAGAGCTTTAGACCACTCAGGGCCCCTGAATGCTTTGTCTACACTTCAATGATTCATGTCAAGTATGAAGAGAATCTAACAAGAAGTTTTGGAAATACATGCTACTCAAAAACTTTAATGAATACATCTACCACATTCTCCTAGACGTTCTGGTGTATGCCACCATGCAATTCTCATAAACGTAACAATCAGTCATTAAGGTAAACACTATGAAGTCGCATCATATGATTACTATATAAAATGTAGTTGTAATCAGTTGTTTAAAGTAACTAGGTCAGATTCTTCACTCTCAACAATGGAGGCCACTGACTTTGTATTTTGTTCAGCACTTTCTTGAGTTTGAATGATTAGAAGGATGACCCTGATATCAATGTAGGCAACACTATTTTTCAATAATCTTCCAAATTTGGATGATTTAACAATGTAGATGTAGACAATGATACAACAGATTTCGAGGCATCAGATTTCTATAGCACAAAAAAATCTTTATTAATGTAAAATTAATGCAACAACACATGGTCTAGAAGTACAACTTGACTGAATGGATGGACAAGGTTGACACTGTACACCTTTACCATAGTCACTGTGGGGAGGGGGAGGAACAAAACTCTAAAAGTAGATTATATATAATGGGCTTACTTCTTTTAACTTTTCCCAACCAGATGTGACACAACTGTAAAGCCAAAGAAGCATTAACAGATTGCATCTCTCCTTTTATACCCAGCTCTAGTTCTCTCCCCTGTGCATCATATTCTTTGATGTCTGGACATACGTGCAAAGGACACTGTTAAAAATGATTGAATGAAGGAATATATGAACATGAATGTAAATTCATATCTAAGTATGTGTGCTATCAGGGCTTTTAAAAACTCTGGATTCCAAAAGGACATCTTCGACTGTCAAATGAAGGTAATTCAGAATTAAAAGATTTAACTTGTCAAACTGCTATTTAATGACAACAATGAGAGAGAGAAAGAGAGAGAGAGAGAGAGAGAGAATGAGAGATAGAAAGGGAGGGAGGAAAGAACTGATAGACTTATTCTGAAAAAAGAAAAACAAGTTTTTAAAAATGAATATACTTCTAACTTGTATAAACTGTGCCTTTATTTCAGGAACTTATGCTTCTGTTGGCTTATAATGTTAGTTTTTAAATCATCAAATGTCAATTGTAATTCAGTTTCAATTGTGGTAGAAAACTGTGTGCAATGTTATAAAAGGTGTAACAAATAGGAAAAGACTGGTATACTTAATTATTACATGTACTGGAAAATGTCCACTTCTGACTTAAGCTTAGTTGTATTCCCTTTAGTATCAATCTTCTGCATGACAGTATTTAACTATCAAACTATTTATGAAAATGACTTTTTTTCTCCATATATGCTGCTTATCTGTTTTAGAAATGATTACTTTACTTTAGAAGCCAACTTGCTACATCAAAAATATGTAACACTTAACTGACTGGCATTGCCAACAGCTAAGTTTTATCTCCTCATGTCCTGTAACATATACTGTAGGATGATATATTAATATTAAATTAGGGCCTGGGCTACACATATTTTGTTCTAATGATCTGATCTGTGCTGACACCCACCCACATTGTTAAAAAAGCCAGAGTGTATCAGTGTGAGGAACTTGTATGACATATCACAACTCATTTCATTAAAATAAAAACACTACATACACAGTGATGACGTCATTCCATCAGTGGCAGCTGTCACAATAATTACATGTCTTGTAAGTAGTGAAAAATTGTCAGCGTAAAAAACCGATCCTGGATTATCAAGCGAAATGGCGTTTAACTGGAAATTCAGTAGCAACCCAAAGTAAAGGTAAATATATTTTCAAATCCATTCATGAAATATATATGCATTTAATTTATAATTCAGGGTCTGCATATGAGGTCATTCACTGACTACATCAATCTGAAGTGTCAAGAGGTAGGACTGCCAATGTATAATGTTACAGCACATCTGGGTCAATGCTTTCAGTTCTACCTTTCCATTTCCCATAAATATTACACTACTGGACTGTGCTGCTTGCAGCTGGGTAGATGCAGTGTCTCCGTGGTAGAATGCCAGACTTGCAATCCAAAGGTTGCTTGTTTGAATCTCCTATCGCTTCCAGCCAGAGTCAGCTATGGTGGTGTGTCCCTGGGCAAGGGATGTTATTATGTAGGGTCCTTTATATGGGTCCCTGGGCAAGGTAATTTATTAAGATGCCATCATATTAAATATTCAATGGTGTGCTGGTAACAACTAACCAAATCAACCGATGAATGATACACCTAACTACAATACTAACCCCTATCTCTTTAGCTCTTTCCTTCAAAACATTCATTGCCAGTGCTGGCTGGGGAGCAGTCACTGCTGGGACTCCTGGCTGCAAAATAAATAGTAAAGTGTAGAACAGACAATTTCTGTCAAACGTACAGTCACTTTTTCAAGATTCGTTTTAAAAAAATTGGGATAGAAATAGACTTTTTTATGAACAAGCCATCTGCCTTAAGAGGCCATATATTTTACCTTATGAAGCAGTCACATGACTGGAAGCCAATATCGGGATTTAACTGCAAGGATTTAGTTTTGTACTTTTTGCTATTTCTCCATGTTACCTAAGTGATTCTGAGCAAATAGATCAACTTATAAAATATATAGAAGTGTAGTACAGTGTGACCCCACTATAACAGTAGTTGGGAGCCATAGAACCTGACCATGTAATAGGCAGAACTGTGTTATAAGCAACCAGGTCAGTTAGCTGAAGAATATGATGCATGTACCCACCCCACATTGTGGGGGGGGGGGTTAGGTAACAAATGTGGGTGGTAAAATACATGCTTCACTGGCACAGTTACTATCTGAAATTGATGCATATTAAATGAGAAATACACCTGTAGTGAAAACAGAGAAGGCATATATAACAGTTTACTTTATTTAGAGAACCACGAATTGGTATATATATATATATATATATATATATATATATATATATATATATATATATATATATATATATATATATATATATATATATATGTGAATAGTTTTTATATATACATGTCTAACATATAGCATGAATAGAGTATCAACACTGTGTACTCACCTGCGAATCTCATCATATATAATGAATCCACAATGCAAGTGATTCCATCGAAAATATGCACACAGATTTAAAATATTCATTAATTTTGTCACATGTCAAATTGATCTGAATTCAGTGGAAAAACACAACACAATCACGAAACGAGCCTCTAAATATACTGGTTCATTGTCTGCAACTTTATCACTATATCATCTGAATTTGATAAATCATCAAAAATTAGTGTTGCCTACATCAAGATTGGAGCCCGTTGAAGTCTTCATAGTCATAACTATAATCATCCAAACTTGAGAAAATGCTGAACAAAATCCACAGCCACCATTTCTGATAAGGTAGAATCTAAACCAGTTACTTCAGCCAGCAGATTTTGACCATTATCTCAAATATCAACCACGTGATGTGATGTCATGGTCATTTTCATCAACATCTGTAGTTTCCAAGAGAGGAATTTCCAGAAGGAGGAGCTACAAGAACCAACTCAAATGGCTGATGTTTACAATAGGTGTTGAAAGGTGCTTCTATGCTGACGGTGCATAGGCATTCAAATGTGCTTGCATGTAAATTCTACCAGGCATGTAAGGCACTTCCACTGGAATGCAATAAAGTCATCCCTACACAACATTTACATTGGTCATGAAGAATGTTGTATATAAGCAAAGCATATCTTTTTTAAATGCTATACGCTTTATTACATCATAATCACAGCAGTCTTGGGACAAGATTAAAATGCACCTGCATAAAGCAAACAAACTACAAGTGTGAACAGTGTTTACTGTTTTTACACCCCCCCCCCCCGGTGATATCTTCCAATTTTCTTTGCCGATTGTCTGGGCAGGACAAGACTGTTTTGTTAGTGCTTTGGACTAAGTCAATACAAGTCTGCAGGAAAAAAAAAACTGGCTTTAAATCTGGTAGGAAAATATTTGCTAATCACCTACTTTTCAACTATATGACCACATCAGACATATAGTTTACATTTTGTCTCGTACACATTTTTAATTTAGGTACAAAATATGAATGCTACTATGTATATAATGTGTGTATCAGATAGGTGATCAATTCTTGCAATATCCACCAAACTGAGATCTTGGAGAACCTCATTAAACGGCTCCAAGAAATACTACTGTGAATTTATTTTTTTATGTGGGTATTGCATTTTGTGGTTCTGTACAAACTGACATTTTTTGCTTTTTTTTACTCAAACTTGTAGATTGGAGAAGAGTCCTATGGTATAGGCATTAAACTTGTAGATTGGAGAAGAGTCCTATGGTACAAGCATTATGTTGTTGTTGTAGGGTTTAACACCATTTTTCAGTACAAGATAGGCTATACATGGCAGCCAGTATAATTGGTGGAGGAAGAACCCTGGAAAACCCCGGGAAGAACCACCGACCCACGAGAAGCTACTGGCAGGCTTTCTCACGTACCAATGTTAGCAAAGCCTGAGACTTGAACTCACCCAGACAGAGCTGAGATGGCGATGATCTGTAATGGTGAGTGCTTTAGACCACTCGGCCACGGTACAAGCATTAAGGAACAAATGCTGTACTGCCTCCCAAAATTTCCTGAAATATTAATAATGTCACTACTTCTTTTAACTGCAGAGTGCTGACACTACTCTGCTACCCTTCTTGAGATTTACTAATTTCAAATGAAATATGTACAAAAAATATGGAGCATATTATTAACACACAACAAAGTAACTGAACAATTTATTAAAACCACAAACAAGTGCAAGGAAATGACTTTGCTGGACACAGTTGTGGATACTTGCATTGCTGTTAGGATAAATGAGTAATCACTTAATACAATCAGATTTTTATCAGATATTAATGTAAGTGACAAAGATTTAGGTTTAGAAAAAATACATTTAAAACTGTACCAGTCTTGTTATTCTGAATTTGCATGGTTACTGGAAACTGATGCTTAGTAGCATCAGATAACTTTGCATGGTTACTGGAAACTGATGCTTAGTAACATCAGACAACTTTGCATGGTTACTGGAAACTGATGCTTAGTAACATCAGACAACTTTGCATAGTTACTGGAAACTGATTCTTAGTAGCATCAGATAACTTTGCATGGTTACTGGAAACTGATGCCTAACAGAAGAAGATGTCATTGCATAGTTAGTGGAAACTGATGCCTAATAGTATAAGATATCAGTCCAGAAATCATAATATTGACCAAAATTGAGGACTGATGGACTTGATCCAAGGGCCTTCATACATCTTATAAAAGATTAACAATGAATTACTTCTTTTGTTTATTGGTATTAATACTCAATACTGAAACATTTATCAAGATATATGCTCATTTTAGGGCTACAAAAGTAATGTATGCCTTCCCATCCATCAAATTTACATAAGCTGATCACATATTTCGTTCATCTTGGGAGTGATTGGGGGTGGGGGGCACAGATGTGAGTCTATAAATGCACCAGGTGATTTAATTTGGCAGGTCACAGTTCAATACTCTAGCTTTTTGATAAGTCACTAACTTTTTTTTATTACTAAAAGATTCTGTATCATGCTTTGGTGTAGTTTTCAATTTTAATGACAAAAAGTATAACTGTCAATTTTAACAAACATAAACATTATCAGGACCTAGTATGACCTAGAATGTGTGATAGCCTGTGACTGAGTAATTTAGTATAATGACATCAGCCCTCCTAACTCAGTTTGGACTTAAATTATTCACACCTTTGTGTAAAGAGCAATAAGGAAATAAACCTGAGCAACCTGAATTTGTGGCCATTTTTCTGGTTGCATGGGTACAAATGATAAGACAATATACATGGCATGCTACATTTTGTTCCTTCTTAAGTACAAAATGTTGAGTAAATATTATGCCCTTACTTCATGAACTTACCTTGAAAATGCCAGCCTTGTGCCATGCAATTTTATCAAGAGTATTTCCCAGTATGGATGTGTGATCTAATCCAAGGGAGGTAACTCCACAGGCTATGGGATTCTGGATAAGATTGGTAGAATCATATTGGCCACCAATCCCAACTTCGATGATTCCAACATCCACCTTTTCTTGCAGAAAGACATGGAATGCCATCACAGTCAGGAAGGCAAAATATCCAGGCATGGAGTTTTCATGTTCAGCCTGAAATCAAAGAATTTCAAAATTAACATGCCACAAACAGCACCGAAGTGTGCATGTGATTTGGATTTTTAATGTAACTTTAAAAAAAAATCAGTGTTGCAGTTTTTTGTGATGTCTGGCACTGGGGCATCATGCCGCAGACATCTTCTTTTGTATTACTTTCACAAGAATTAGAAGTAAATATTACACAGAAGTTCTGGTAAGGATTGTAAATTAATAATTATGGATGATATTTGTGTCACATATGAATAGTGCGAAGTTTGTATTGTATTGTGTCTATTGTAATTCTTGTTTGTAGTATGTACCTGTACTTGCATGTTTGTTTTATGTTGTAGGTTTAATTGCTACCCTATGTCAGTAAATAAATCTATCGTGACTAGGGAATGAATCGTTGTCATTCAAACATCTGGTCTACATGTGCCTGAACAACAAGCTATGCACAAGCCTTATATCACACTCAGCAATGCACTAGATGGGAGGAACAATTCCCATATTTTTTGCTATCGGCAGGCAGACAAAAGATATTTCAATTTTCCTCATGTTAAAAACCACGAGGCACTTGAAAGGACTTATGCTCTACTATCTGAAATGAATTTAGAGGAATAAAGGCAGGGTTTATTAAAAAAACCTGAAAATTTTCCAAGCATTTCCAGGGCATGTTTAAAGTGCAGAATTTCACAAGTATCTGACAGTTGGTATATTTCTATATATCTGGCAAGGTCTGATAGTAAAACTAACTGCAAGTGTTAGTTAAAAGTTTCAAAAGTTTATTTTAACCAAAATGCTAAACACTTTGTTCCCAGTGCAAATTACCAAATAATACACAAGATTTATCACAATACAATTCTGTTAACTTTACATATCGAAAGGGGAACTGGGGGAGATAACCTGTATTATTTTTCTCTAAAATTTATCAAGTTCATGCATCAAGGACAACCTGTTGGCATAGTGTAATGCTTGACTGGTTTTCTTACGTTCAACATAGACCAATCGAATTGCCTGAGAACTCGGACTGACTATATATATATGTATAGGGCAAGCACCCAAATGATTTATACAGCAACTGTATTTCAAGAGTTCTGTAACCTCTGAAACTTCCAGTAAGACCTCTATAAATTTAATTCATAATCAGATCAATTAAAAATCAGTTACTTTTTCTTTTGTCATCAGGTGGATGTTGAGAATTTCAGGAGTTTTCACGACCACGATCAGTTAATTGCAAAACAAAGGGCTTTTCCTATCTATTCTTTCTTTGTACTTTTTCCTTATTTTCTAGTAGTGTGGGAAACCTGAAATGGCAAGCTATACAAAGGTTGTGGATAAGAGCACCTGTAGAAAAGTGATACCCTTATCTTGTGTGTGGCTTGTGGGGAAGTTAAATGAGTACCTTGGTCTTGTCCAACTTATTATAAACATCCCAGAAGTAAGACGTAAATCTTTCCTTGTCTAATGGCTGGCCATTGATATGAATCCTCTCCCTCACTTCAATAAGGTGTGGAGAACTACAATAAAATAATAAGGACAATGTTAGCAGATCTTTAAAGAAATGTCAGTTCAATAAGGTGTGGAGAATTATGAAAGAAATAAGGACATTGTTAGCAGACTTTAAAGAAATGTCAGTTCAATAAGGTGTGGAGAATTATGAAAGAAATAAGGACATTGTTAGCAGACTTTAAAGAAATGGCCTTCTGAATACCAAGACAATTAAAACGTAAAATGTAAAAATACTGAGCTGTGATCTTCATCTTGAACACTGTGCCCCAACACACAACACAACACACCTTGTGAATGATGAATTCATACACACTTCCAAGAAATTATGTATGAGTATACAATGTTGCATCCCTTATTTGCAGATGACATTAGAGCTATGCAGAAGAGTAGAATTGTGATGGAAAAGGTAAATTATTGAGCTGTGAGCTTGACACTAAAGATAGCTCCCACAATGTGGCACACTACACAGTTCCAAATAAAGATGTAGAAACAATGTGGCACACTACACAGCTCCAAATAAAGATGTAGAAACAATGTGGCACACTACACAGCTCCAAATAAAGATGTAGAAATATACCAAGTATCTTAAGCTCAAACAGCTGTAAAACTTGTAGAGCGGAAATGAAAGTGATGCATTAAAGTGTGGATACTGTGACGTGCCTATTTCTTCGAAAATGTGGGGGACAATATATAATAATGCTTTCCTTTGAAAAGAAAATTCAAATGGAGCCAATGCATAGATACCAACCCCTACCAACGTCAAAATAGGAATGAGAGCATAAAACATACAAATCTAAACATGCATACAGCAATACTTCTGATTTTTCCCCAAAGTTTATTTGAAGCATTTCAACTTTAACATACTATTAAAATTTGACTTTTGACTTAAACATGCTGCCTGCAGTGTTCTTCCCACAATATACAAAAATGAAGTCCGTCAAGAAAAGACTGCAAAGATTTGATATTTTTCAAGTGTTCAAATCTTTATCCAAAATCTTTCTGAAGCATTTCAACATACCATTCAAACTGACTTTTGACTTAATATTTTCCTATAGTTTTCTTTACCATAATGTGCCAAAATGAAGTCCATCAAGAAAAGATTGCAAAGACATGATTTTTGTTGATGCCTTGCATTTATCCTATTTTGAATTTCTATTTCAGACGTTTCTTTATCAAGGTAAAATTCTTATTGGTTTATATTAGTTACCCCTATTTCAATACTTTTTCTGGCTAATAAAAACACTTAGCAGATGAAAGATTGGTGGGTCAATACTCAGTGATACAGGTGCTAATGTTTGCTTCAGAAATGAGCTACAATCAGGCATTACAAGCATCTGAGTAATCTAAGTACTCCTATATAAAATTTATCCAGCCAGAAAACTGGGATCTGACAGAGGTATAGAGTGCTGCATAAGCAATAGGGTTATTCCTTGTACCAAGTGCCAGTGCAAGTTAACAAAATGTTTGGTGTACGTCTTGCAGAACTCAGCTTATCATGCAAAACTGGAAATGTTGACAGAAAAGTCAACAGAGTGAAGGCACAAGATACTCTCCCAAAATGTCAGGTGTATAAAAATTATAAAGTTTACGCACTCATTTCCTTAAATTAAGTTTAATACAGATTTAATTTTGTAGTTATATCTGCTGAAGTTACTACACATATCTTATACTTCGGTCATTCCCACATCATGTTGCTGCCAATACACACATGAAAATAAACTGGCACAGCAGACCATCAACTAGCCATTCCAATCATATAAAAATAACTACAGTGGTGAATTTCAGTGTTTTGAGAACAGCTGAAAATGTGATTTAAAATACTTGTATTATTTATCAAAGTATTTATTCACAAAATATATAAACAGACACTCAAGATTTAAAATTATTGGCTGCTTCATTTTTGCTTGCATCTGCTGTACTTCAAAGCCTGCAACATACATACCTTTTTAAATAAATAAAGCATGCTTTACATGCCATACCTACATAACTGTGCATCAACCTCTTAAATTCCCAAACTGGCAATTAATTATGCTTCCATTGTAGCTCTAACCTTTTTGCTTCTACTTATTTTTCTTGTTTTATTTGCTGGCACTGGTTCATAATTCAACAGAAATCTTTTCATGGTTAGTAAGTAGTACAAGGTTAGTGACGTAAGACTGCCACCATTTTACTTCATGGACAGATGCATCATTGTATCAGCTATTTTAATTGGTTAATGACAGGTGTCAGATCTAGTCTGGTACACTTGCCCTTTACACTACCATATATAATTAAGTGTAAGCAACCATACAACCAGTCTTTATAAGATGCGATATTTACATTTTAATGTTTGACAAATAAAGGAACCTTAACCTTTTTGGCATCAGAAAATATAGTTGGATGAAATTTTATGAATTAGTAAAGTTATTTAATGATAATTTTGGAAATTTTAATTTACACTCCTCAAAACCCATGAGCTGGCAGGTCAGTGGCTAAACCAATCACTGTCATCCTCTGATTATTTGATAATACAAAAATGACCAAACAAGACTTAGTTTATAGTCATCCCATCAGTTAATGAAGCAGCTTAGCTGACTGAAATGCTGAAAAGGTCCATATACATATATATATATATATATATATATATATATATATATATATATATATATATGGACCTTTTCAACATTTCAGTCAGTTAAGCTGCTTCATTAACTGACACATATATATATATAAAAATGGCAATTGTAAAAAATGAGGAATCAGACAATCAGAGGGGTCCCATATAGTCTGGCAAACAATATATGCACCATTAACTCATTCAGCCCCAGACCCGTTATCAGTATCACTGCTGCTATGCCCCAGCAGCGCTAAGCTGTGTCTAGCTGCGTGTGCCCCAGAGTTTTTACCTGTTTGAAAAATTTTGTAAACATTGTGCACATGCATTCACTCTTACCTTAATTTCTCTGCTTATATCCAATTAAAATCCAAGAAAGTTTCACCATTTATTGCAAATGAATTTGTCTACACAGTGATGTATTTTTATTCCCTATTTGTCCAAGTCTTTCACGACTTATTTATACAGAATTTACAAAATTATGTGCAACGTTTATCTGCAAGAACTCGATCATCATCGCTGTCAGCATCCCCATCTTCGGACGATTCAATCTCAGAAACTTCTATGTCCGAATCGAAATCTCACAAAATATCCAACTGCCGAACATATCTTTCCTCAGCTTGCTCAGTATTTTCAAGATCATCATCATTTTTGCTCTCATCAAAAATCACTCTTACATCCGCCATCATTTACGATTTTTCATGACCAGAACACGTGTAGTTAAACCGCTTTCAAAACAGGAGCCCTTAGCTTCTGAACAATTCAAATTTCCGCAAATGAAAGTAAAATCATTTCTGATTGGTTTAATAGTTGTTAGTTCTTGGAATAAACCCATTTCTAACCAATCAGAGACGTTGAATCTAACACACATTCATCACGCTTGGAGACGGGATCGGCCATTGAATGCAGTAAAAAAATCACGACTACAGGCGGGATCGGCCATTGAATGCAGAAACCGGATCACGCCTACAGACGGGATCGGGGCTTAAAGGGTTAAAAAACCCTGGGCGATTTCCAGTAAAATGTTCCTCCCAAATGTATAATGCAATACAAATCAACCAGCCAAAAGGACTAGTATTTGCAATTTTACATAGCCTATCCATAATTACCCTGCGATGACAAAGAAAGTGTAGTGCATAAACTCCCAAGGTCCTATTGTCATTATCATACCATCTGTATTGGACCTGAAAACTTCTAATATACTTGTGTCACAATCACACCATTTGTATCTGACCTGAAAACTCCCAGTGTGCTAGTGTCACTATCACACCATTTATATCTGACCTGAAAACTCCCAATGTGCTAGTGTCAATATCACACCATTTGTATCTGACCTGAAAACTTCCAATGTGCTAGTGTCACTATCACACCATTTGTATCTGACCTGAAAACTCCCAATGTGCTAGTGTCACTATCACACCATTTGTATCTGAACTGAAAACTTCCAATGTGCTAGCGTCACTATCACACCATTTGTATCTGACCTGAAAACTTCCAATATACTTGCGTCACAATCACACCATTTGTATCTGACCTGAAAACTCCCAGTGTGCTAGTGTCACCATCACACCATTTGTATCTGGCCTGAAAACTTCCAATGTGCTAGTGTCACTATCACACCATTTGTATCTGACCTGAAAACTTCCAATGTCCTGGTGTCACTATCACACCATTTGTATCTGACCTGAAAACTTCCAATGTGCTAGTGTCACTATCACACCATTTGTATCTGACCTGAAAACTTCCAATATACTTGTGTCACAATCACACCATCTGTATCTGACCTGAAAACTCCCAATATACTTGTGTCACAATCACACCATTTGTATCTGACCTGAAAACTCCCAGTGTGCTAGTGTCACTATCACACCATTTGTATCTGACCTGAAAACTTCCAATGTCCTAGTGTCGCTACCACACCATTTGTATCTGACCTGAAAACTTCCAATGTGCTAGTGTCACTATCATACCATTTGTATCTGACCTGAAAACTTCCAATGTGCTAGTGTCACTATCACACCATTTGTATCTGACCTGAAAACTTCCAATGTCCTAGTGTCACTACCACACCATTTGTGTCTGACCTGAAAACTTCCAATGTGCTAGTGTCACTATCATACCATTTGTATCTGACCTAAAAACTCCCAATGTGCTAGTGTCACTATCACACCATCTGTATCTGACCTGAAAACTTCCAATGTGCTAGTGTCACAATCATACCATTTGTGTCTGACCTGAAAACTTCCAATGTCCTAGTGCCACTATCATACCATTTGCATCTGACCTAAAAACTCCCAATGTCCTATTGCCACTATCGCACCCTGATCTGAAAACAGTTCTACCTTATAAGAGAAGTCAAAAACCAAATAATCATATGAACACAAAGTATGTTTACGACTCGAGGAAATCAAGTCTTCATGTGTAATCTCTATTTTGTGTACTCTGCAACATGTTAATTTACCTCCAAACTACAAAAGCTAAACTGGTTGGTCTGGGTGAACATTTATCGTTAAAGAATCATTTAAATCATTTTCAGCAACAAAAAACATGCTTTGTCATATTAGTCGTCAAATGGTTTTGATGGGTGAATACAGCTTTAAATCTCATGCTATACATGCAAGATGTTTAAAGTCCCATGCTATACATGCATATACATTTAAGTCCTGTGCTGTACACAAGTACCTGCAAGCCACATACTCTACATTTATGTACATTTAACTCATGTGCCATTAATACATGTATGTGCCTTTAAGTCCCATGCTATACATGCAATAATTTTTAAGTCCCATACTACTCATGCATGTACCTTTAAGTTCTGTGCTGTATACATACATGTATCTTTAAGTCCTGCACTGTATAAATGCATGTACCTTTAAGTTCTGTGTGCTGTATACATGCATATACGTTAAGTGCCGTGCTGTATACATGCACATACCTTTAAGTCCTGTGCTGTATAAATGCATGTACCTTTAAGTGCTGTACTGTATACATGCATGTACATTTAAGTCCTGTGTTCTATACATGCATGTACCTTTAAGTGCTGTGCTGTATACATGCATGTACCTTTAAGTGCTGTGCTGTATACATGCATACATGCATGTACCTTTAAGTGCTATGCTGTATACATGCATGTACCTTTAAGTGCTATGCTGTATACATGCATGTACCTTTAAGTGCTATGCTGTATACATGCATGTACCTTTAAGTGCTATGCTGTATACATGCATGTACCTTTAAGTGCTGTGCTGTATACATGCATGTACCTTTAAGTGCTGTGCTGTATACATACATGTACCTTTAAGTGATATGCTGTATACATGCATGTACCTTTAAGTGCTGTGCTGTATACATGCATGTACCTTTAAGTGCTGTGCTGTATACATGCATGTACCTTTAAGTGCTGTGCTGTATACATGCATGTACCTTTAACTGCTGTGAAATACATGGATGTACCTTTATCATAGCTACAAAAAACAAAATAAAGAAATTTCTCCATTTATACCAAAAAAGGAATCTGCATCTTTCAAACAATTTTCCACATATTTCTTAACAATTAAGGGAACTGAAACAAGACCTTATCTGAATTTTGTTTGCTGGTCTTTGGACAGGGGCTAAGTGACTAAAACTGGCTCCACCTGTAAAAGCACTTTTGACAAATATTCTGCACTTCATGAAACATGGACTTTTTCAAACTGTTGATAATAATAAATTCTTTTGAGGTAAATAAAAATGTATGCAGTTAGTAAATAAAACTTTTACCAAAAGTCCTCACCTGTAGAATCCGGTTTTGTATCCATGGTGAAGAAGGATGCTCTCACAAAAAGCACATGTAGAACCTTTACCCTTGGTACCACTAACATGGATGATCTTGAGGCTGTCTATGTCTGCTAGCTGAAAAGGAACCAATCAAAATGATAAGCTTGGCTTAAAAAGATCTACAACAAAGCAACTAGTCTTTATATATTCTAAATTATTCATCTCATATTGTTAAATAAAACAGACTAGAATCTTTAAAATGTACAATACGTAAAATATGGCTAAATTAAATTCAGCCAATGATATGAGTACCATGAACAGCACATTATAAACCCAACAAATGTTTAATAGTTCTCTATGTAGATAACCAGAATTTATGAGCAAAATCCACTGTTTTTCAAAGTGACCTTGACCTTTGACCCACACCCTAAATCAATACGCTTCCTTCTTCCTTGAAGTGTAAGTCATCCACAGGTCCCTGATGTGGAACTAATGTTTTCTTTTCAGTCTTAGTGACCTTGGCCTTTGACCTTTCAACTAAAAAATTTATAAACTTCTTCCTTACCCAAGTGTAAGCAAACCATAGAGTTCTGGGCCTGGCAGAACTAATGCCATTGTGCCAACCATTTTTATTCTTTCTTTAACAGTGACTGTGACCTTTGACATATAAACTGATAGGCTTCTTCTTTACTCTCAGTAGAAGCCATTCACAAAGTCTGGCAACTGTAGATGAAGGAGACCCAAGTCATTTTACTGAATTCATTTTTCTCCTTTCATAGTGACCATGACCTTTGCACCCAACCACTGATAGGGATTTTCCTAACCTCAAATATAAGCCATCTACAAAGTGTGATAAATATCAATGGTAGAAAACTCAAGTTATTGTGTGCAAACCATTTTCTTCTTCAGGAATAAACAGCAATATTACCAATGTTACTGTGTAGTATCGGTATGAAAGAATTTAGACTACAGGAATAAACTAGACTATTACCCATGTTACTGTTTAGTATTGATATAAAAAAATGAAGTCTAAAGGAATAAACAGCATTATTATCCATGTTACTGTGTAGTATTGGTATAAAAGATTGAAGTCTAAAGGAATAAACAGCATTATTATCCATGTTACTGTGTAGTACTGGTATAAAAGATATAAGTCTAAAGGAATAAACAGCATTAGTATCCATGTTACCGTGTAGTATTGGTATAAAAGATTGAAGTCTAAAGGAATAAACAGCATTATTATCCATGTTACTGTGTAGTACTGATATAAAAAATGAAGTCTAAAGGAATAAACAGCATTATTATCCATGTTACTGTGTAGTACTGGTATAAAAGATTGAAGTCTAAAGGAATAAACAGCATTATTATCCATGTTACTGTGCAGTATTGGTATAAAAGATTGAGGTCTAAAGGAATAAACAGCATTATTATCCATGTTACTGTGTAGTACTGGTATAAAAGATTGAAGTCTAAAGGAATAAACAGCATTATTATCCATGTTACTGTGTAGTACTGGTATAAAAGATTGAAGTCTAAAGGAATAAACAGCATTATTATCCATGTTACTGTGTAGTACTGGTATAAAAGATTGAAGTCTAAAGGAATAAACAGCATTATTATCCATGTTACTGTTTAGTACTGGTATAAAAGATTGAAGTCTAAAGGAGTAAACAGCATTATTATCCATGTTACTGTGTAGTATTGGTATAAAAGATTGAAGTCTAAAGGAATAAACAGCATTATTATCCATGTTACTGTGTAGTATTGGTATAAAAGATTGAAGTCTAAAGGAATAAACAGCATTAGTATCCATGTTACTGTGTAGTATTGGTATAAAAGATTGAAGTCTACAGGAATAAACAGCATTATTATCCATGTTACTGTGTAGTATTGGTATAAAAGATTGAAGTCTAAAGGAATAAACAGCATTATTATCCATGTTACTGTGTAGTATTGGTATAAAAGATTGAAGTCTACAGGAATAAACAGCATTATTATCCATGTTACTGTGTAGTACTGGTATAAAAGATTGAAGTCTAAAGGAATAAACAGCATTATTATCCATGTTACTGTGTAGCACTGGTATAAAAGATTGAAGTCTACAGGAATAAACAGCATTATTATCCATGTTACTGTTTAGTACTGGTATAAAAGATTGAAGTCTAAAGGAATAAACAGCATTATTATCCATGTTACTGTGTAGTATTGGTATAAAAGATTGAAGTCTACAGGAATAAACAGCATTATTATCCATGTTACTGTGTAGTACTGGTATAAAAGATTGAAGTCTAAAGGAGTAAACAGCATTATTATCCATGTTACTGTGTAGTATTGGTATAAAAGATTGAAGTCTAAAGGAATAAACAGCATTATTATCCATGTTACTGTGTAGTATTGGTATAAAAGATTGAAGTCTAAAGGAATAAACAGCATTATTATCCATGTTACTGTGTAGTACTGGTATAAAAGATTGAAGTCTACAGGAATAAACAGCATTATTATCCATGTTACTGTTTAGTACTGGTATAAAAGATTGAAGTCTAAAGGAATAAACAGCATTATTATCCATGTTACTGTGTAGTATTGGTATAAAAGATTGAAGTCTACAGGAATAAACAGCATTATTATCCATGTTACTGTGTAGTATTGGTATAAAAGATTGAAGTCTACAGGAATAAACAGCATTATTATCCATGTTACTGTGTAGTACTGGTATAAAAGATTGAAGTCTAAAGGAGTAAACAGCATTATTATCCATGTTACTGTGTAGTATTGGTATAAAAGATTGAAGTCTAAAGGAATAAACAGCATTATTATCCATGTTACTGTGTAGTATTGGTATAAAAGATTGAAGTCTAAAGGAATAAACAGCATTATTATCCATGTTACTGTGTAGTACTGGTATAAAAGATTGAAGTCTACAGGAATAAACAGCATTATTATCCATGTTACTGTTTAGTACTGGTATAAAAGATTGAAGTCTAAAGGAATAAACAGCATTATTATCCATGTTACTGTGTAGTATTGGTATAAAAGATTGAAGTCTACAGGAATAAACAGCATTATTATCCATGTTACTGTGTAGTATTGGTATTAAAGATTTCAGTCTAAAGCAGGGGTCTCAAACATGCAGCCCGCCAACTACATCCTTTTAGATACAGTGTCTCCAATGGTCACAGCTCTATGATTCATGGATAGAAAGTTACATTATATTAATGATGCTGTACTGTAATAATCACATCATTTTGAGCTATGCTGTACTGTAATGATCACATCTTTTTGAGCTATTCTGTACTGTAATGATCACATCTTTTTGAGCTATTCTGTAATGTAATGATCACATCATTTTGAGCTATGCTGTAATGTAATGATCACATCATTTTCAGCTATGCTGTAAGGTAATGATCACGTCATTTTGAGCGATGCTGTAATGTAATGATCACATCATTTTCAGCCATGCTGTATCAATTTTACAAAAGCAGTGACATCCTTTGAAATATTGCATACTGATTATCCAAAATATGGGGCATCCTTGATAACATTCTAACAAACTGATTTTACAAAAGAAAGGGCATCCTTAATACTATTTAAAAATACACTGATTTTAATACATTATTTTACAAAAACAGAAGCATCCTTAATAACAATAATTCTTCTTACAGAGATTCCTGCCCTCTGGGAAAAATTTATCATGTTAGGTACATTTAGATGGGCAAATCTGTCCCGCTGACTTCGAATCTTTTCCAAGACCTGAGCATTTGTCTGCAGGGTGTTGAGAGTCTTCACAGCTTCCTGAAAAAGATATATAAACCCCAGATGTATTTATCCCACACAGATAATCACCTATAATGAAAAACAATTAACCAGTCTACAGGATATGATGTAGAGACTTGTAACAGACATACATCCAATTACAAAGTTTAGAAAAAAAATTGAAAAATTGCTACCTGTATTATGGCATGAACATGAAATTAATGCATCTACATATGTATACAAACATGTATGCTAAATTTCTTTGTTGATTTAGAGTATTTTTTGCTGTATTATGCAAACAAGGTTAACATCATCAAAGTCCAAAAAGTTCAAAATCTATAACAATTTCAATAACTGCGGTAATAGCATCATGGTAACAATATATCAACCAAATTTCAATGGTCTTAGATTTTAAAAATGTCTGAACCAGTTTTCTTGCATCCATTTCTGAACTCTATGTGAACATTTATGTAATTCATGTTCAATAGTATACATACTCATTAATTTATAGCAAATCAATGGGTCATGAACATGTAATGATAGATCAGTCATAAACTGACCAGTACTCCAAGTTAAAAAAGGTCTTTGTACAGGAATATACCGTAGTATTATGTACCATTTGCAAGACAAACATCTGCTACCTCATGGTGAGGATGAATTTGTATGCCCAAAGATAAAATACAATTTGGATCTAAAGACAACATCTTATATGTGATTAGGTGGAGTAGATGATAGTTTGGTAGAATACTAAAAAGAGAATTTTATTTGTACACAGACACAGCAATGGTTTCATTTACTTCAACATAAAGACCTTCCAAAATGGAAGTTCGAAAAGGATTCCAGACAAGGTTGAAGTCCCTGACTATACAGGATCAAGCATGTGGAGGTTCCATTTATAACCAGAACCGTAAAAATCAAGTCCTAGTCAGGTATAGACTTTATTACAATCCTGTATACTTAAGACCTTACATTCTAGTCCCCAATAGGTTTGCCATGACTCCTATTACAATCCTGTATACTTAAGACCTTACATTCTAGTCCCCAATAGGTTTGCCATGACTCTTATTACATCCAAAGCTTTTTGACATTTGTCCCACTGTATCAAAAATGCACATGGAAAGTTAGTTTCTTCAGGGGGAGGGAGCCCTAGAAATATGGCTTCCTCCACAAATGGGATAACAGAACTGTCAAGATAAGAGTGTCATAATTTATCATGAATTATATGCCACCAGCAGAGGCCTTACTGTAATCCATTTTAATCTTTTCATTCCTGAACTGTTTAATTAAGCTTGTATGTAGTTGGCCTGACTGTACAGTTTTTGATTTTGAAAATGTAACCTGTTGTATTCTTTCCATTCCTGAGCTCTGCTTAATTAAGCATGTATGTAGTAGGGAAGAAAGGGATCCATTCCTAGTCATGTATGTAGTTGGCCTTACTGCACAGTTTTAGATTTTGAAACTGTAACCCAATGTTTACCTTCCATTCCGGAGTTCTGTTTAATTAAGGATGTATAGGGTTGACACTCAATTGTATGCATCCTTTTTTATCAACTGCTATAAAAATGTCATCAAAATCGACTGGATTAGGGAAGAAAGGGATCCATTCCAAGGCACAATTGTGTGATTCGGGATGAAAGGGTTTGAATGTGTATTCCAGGGTGTGACTGTGTTATGAGTGATGAACGAGTCCCAGGGTCTATTGCAGGGTGTGATTGACATGTAATTAGTGAAGAACAGATCCCAGGGTCTATTGCAGGGTAGTATTGTGTGATTAGTGATGAATGAGTCCCAGTGTCTTTCCCGCATCAGGTGATCATGGTATTCACACTAATATCTAAATAATCACGCTCCAAAATTATCCAAATGTCCTATAAATTGTGCAAAATATATTCAAGCTTTCCCACAAGTCTTCAGTAATCCCATTTCCCTGACATTTTGAAAATTCATCCGTTTCAATCAAATGCAGAAAGCAGATTCCTTCTGATAATTTTTCAGTTCTAGTACAGACCCTAGGGTTCAATGAGATATTTAAGAACCCAGCTTTGATTGACTCTAGCAAAATGTTATTCAAACATCAATAAGCAAATGCTACTGGGAATCAAGTTCCCATTTTTAAAAATGTTATTTCAATTCAATTGGGAGACATTTCAAGCATCTCAAACTTACAGAAGCCATTTAAATTCCTAAATCAAACAATACTTTGACACGGGTTCAGACATTTACTGGGCAAAACTTCACAAACTCCTTCAAATGAAGTAGATTATGTTCAAGTTTTACAAGATGTTTATGTAAGTTTAGTTTCCTATTCGGCTCTCAAGCCAGACCATAAAGGGTTTTCACAATAATGATTGCTGAGAGCCTTGATCAGCTGATAATTGCAGCCAATTACCTGGAATCTGCAGATTGCCTAGACCAATTACCTTGACCTGGAACAGTTGCCACTGTGAGTCACTGGTTGAAGTGTTTATTATGCTTTTAAGACCATATCTACTAACGGTTGTGGTTTTGTAATGTAATCCCTGATGAAACAGATCAACTTCATCAGGCATACTTCCCACCTTCTTTGGAGCTCAGACATGGATTCAATTGCTTTAATTTAAATTTAAATTATTTATTAAGTTAAATTAAATTAAGTTTAAATTAAACTGAATTAAATTTGAAATTGAAAACTAAGATCTTACACAAGAAAATGCAGTCACAAAAGCGGTCTCAGTAACAAAAGTTATATTCATATACATGTTCAAATTCGTGAAATTTTAATCTTGTACACTTGCAATGACAATGAAAAAACTAATAAACTTTCGGACAAAATCTTCCTTTCACACATTAGTGGTATGAGAAGTCTCTAAATATGGTTTCTAATCTGGTGACTCGGTTTTTGTGCTCATACAGTTTTGTGACTTTGGGGCTATCGGAACTTGGAAATTCATGCTCAAACAATCTTGTGACTACAGGACCAATTCAACCCAGTATCTCTTGATCAGATAGTGGTATGGCTATGCGGCCAACTCAGCTTGCAAACTCAAGCTCCGACAGTTTTATCACAAAAGATCAAACTCAATCTGGGAACGCAAGTTCTGACAATTTTGTGCCTACAGGGTCAACTCAAATTGGAAACTCATGTTCAAAAACACAGTTAAAAAACTTCCAAGTAAAGTTAGATTTTCTTTACCAGGCACTCATATCTGGACTAATCTATCATTATTCCAATTACCTTCCATTGGCTTGCCATCGACATACAAAAGTGTCCTGAATAGTATGTTATGTGTCCCATCGGTGTTAAATAGTTCTCTATGTAGACACAAGTATGGCATGGTTGATTCGGGAAACTACTAACCAATGGGTCTGTGACTTTACCTAAGACCATGGCATGCAGTTCTTGAACCAATTACATTTCAATGGACTGGCAATGCACACCTAATGTGTGCACACTGTTTGCATAACAGCCCAGTGCCCATGATTTGGGAGTGCCCCTGACAACTGGAACTGAGAAGCACACAAACAATTATAAATTGTGGCTTGGCAACAATTTGGAAAATTAAAAATTACATATAAATACAAAAAATCTGGGACTGCAAAAGAATAGGTCAGAAGGAGAGGCAGACCTTCATGATTGAAACTGACACACAAATACTACTTACAGTATGTTTAATATTTACAATTTCAACACCATTACATGATTCCAGGAAAACAATTGTGTACTGAAAAGAGTTGACTCAGAGGCAGTTGAAAAATGATCAATGGTACAGAAAACTATACCATGTCAACAAAACCATTCCAGACAGTTGAAACATATACAACTGTGCCATGGATGTTTTATGCCCATCCTGTGTTCAGGAGTTCTCTATGTTGGCACCAGTGGAGAACATGGTTGACTCAGAAGATAACTGAAGAATGGATTTAGGTCAAGGTACATGGTTATCAGCAAATATGAAAGAGATGAAACTATCATTTTCTTTTTAAACCTACCATGACCTTTAGATACCAAAATCTATAGGTTTCTTTCTTACACTAAGTGCAAGCTATCCACAAACTGTAATAATGATACATGGTGGAGATAGTGGAGAGCTCAAGATATTGTACAGAAATGAAATAAGGAAAAAATGAATGGATAGACCAATGGATAGATATCTTATGTTCCACCTTATGGCAGGAACATAATACCTTACTGACAATAATAAGGATGATATTCAAAAAAGCCACATCAAAGACAAAATTTTGTACATATAACTTGAAACCAGTCTAAAATGATATTGAAATATTCTACATCAATGCCCATTTGAACCTAAAATTTGGTTTGCTTAGTTTCCATAATACCTTCGTATGTTCAGTACACTGGTTGAAAACAATTTAGATTAAATTTCTTGCTTTTATACTGTCATACGTCTCCTACATAGCAATAAAGCATTGCATAATGCTGACCATTTCATTGTCTCACTCGATATTTGTAATTTGTGATTGACATTTTTTAAACATAATTTGTTTTCCCTGCACAAACTATTATATGAGAGTACACTGAGTTGAGGTACATAAAAGTTTAAAACTTCAACATCCTTGCATATTTTTCCATAACTAGTTGCAACTTAAAAATTCCTATACATGTAGGTGAAGATAATTGAAAAAAAAAATGCATGCATATAATGATGCCCCACTTATTCATTTTATGGAGGCCCACATGGCCAAGTCGTCTAAGGCTCTTGGCTTTACAGATCACTGATGTCTTACCTTTGACCACAATGGTTCAAGTCACTGGCTCAACAAATAAGGGTTATGTGAGAAAGCTTGCCGGTAGCAGTGTTTTTCTTTACCAACATTTGTGCATTGAAGACCACCAGATTTGTATGACACCATTAGGTTTGTCTTTTACTCAATCTGACCCTCAATTTGGGCAACATGGGAAATTTTAACTCTCATTTTGCACCCACAGGGGAAACAATGCAGTAGCCTCTGATTGCTTGGCATTTTTTCCTGGGTTCTTCTTCCACCAGATATACTGGTAGCATGTATAGCCTATAATATGCTGAAAAACAGCATTATACACACAAAGCCAGAAACTTATTTCTACCTTGAATAATAAGTAAACTCAAATATACACAACAGTTCACTTACATTTAGTATTAATCCATGTGAAAGAACTAGAAATAAAATATAAAAAAATACTTAAATCTCACAGAATAGTTTTCCATATTTTACAGGCTGGTATCAGAAAAATATCAGATGTACAGTCTTCTCTACAGGAAAATATCTGATGCACAAATCCTTGCTACAAGAAAATATCACAGGTACAAGTCCTCTTCAAGGAATATACATCAGCAAGTTCTCTTTACAGTGACTACACTGGTTTTGATGAAAATAAAAACCAACTAAATGGGAAAATACATGAAGACCACACTTCAAATGGAAATATTCTGGTTTCAGTCAAATCCAAGCCAGCTAAGATATAGTGCCATAAAGTGGATCAGTTGTAGATAACAGACTGCATATTCTACATCACAGACACATTATCAGTTTTGACCTAGATAGTACATCACATTAATGTACAGTATAACACATGACCCAGATAGTACATCACATTACTATACAGTATAACACATGACCAAATAGTACATCACATTACTATAAAGTATAACACATGACCAAATAGTACATCACATTACTATACAGTATAACACATGACCAAATAGTACATCACATTACTATACAGTATAACACATGACCAAATAGTACATCACATTCCTACAGTACAACACATTACTGTAAAAAACAACAAATCACTTTATAGTACATCAAATTACCAAATAGTACATCACATTACCAAATAGTACATCACATTACCAAATAGTACATTACATTACTACACAGTATAACACGTTACTGTAAAGTACAACACATCACTTAATAGTACATCACATTACCATATCGTTCATCACATTACTATATAGATATCACATTACTACAAAGTACACCTCTCCATAACTGGCGCACAATGGGGTCCACAAACATAGACCGCACTATAACCGAGGTGCGAGTTACTGAGGGACCTCCAAAAAGTGAGAGAAAAAAATCGCTAAGACATTGAGAAAACTGGGGAGGGGAGGGGGAAAACTGGGCTGTTCAATGACCGAATCCTCATTTTGCAATCACATAGATAATAATTTTCAATAACATGCTTTTTCTAATGAAGTTGTTTGCTACTCTTTTTAAATAGCATTTATTTTCAAAATGTCCAACATAAGAAAGATTGTTCCAACTGGTTTCATCAACCATCACGTGTATGCAAAAAATCTGTGTAATACATCACTGCCTTTTGTTTTCTTGAAGAGTCTTGTTCCTGTAGTGGTGTTTATTATTATCCTGCCAAATCAGGAGTCCACAGAGCAGGGAACTAGACTGTTAATACACCACCAAACAAGATTCCTTTTTTAAATACAAAAACATGCAACATTTATTTTGTGAGACAATTGTCTACGTCAAAATTCAATTTTTGTACTGTTCAATTAGTACAATACTGATGTCATGATTTCATTGGAAGCAATAATGAGACTTTTTATCATCCTTGAGGATATCTCTAAGTGCCAGTTCAAGAATTCTCAGAAACTAGCTTTCCCACAATGGTCTATATCTGTGAAATCAAGCTCTTTATTTTAGGAAGTATTTATCTTGGCTGCCTTGTTATCTTTGATCAAAGTTATGAAAGAGTCGGTTAATTTATGGTAGTTTATGTTAAAAACATAAAACCATTTATAAGTGTTCGATTGATCAAATGAAGTGAGTTCACCCGACATATGACCAGGGCCGCTAGATTTCAATTTTGTAGGATTTTCGTGCCTTTTAACTTCTCTTTTATTCCACCTCCTTTATTTGATTCAAAAGACATAATTAACGTGATATTACAAAGGAGGCCAGCTTTTAATTCAGTGCAACAATACAACAAGTACTTCACCATGTCAGTTATCAAAACACAGTCAACACTTAATTAGGTTCTCTGAGAAACTCTCGTGGACACAGATGTTACAGTAGATTGGAGCATTTCACGCTTAATTACAAGAGGACACATTGCATTTATGATGATTACACTTAAAAGAAACTAAAAGATAGAACTAGAACACAAATTTCAATTGATAAAAAAATTATTTAATTTGTATTTATTTATTAAAGTACTGCCTCCACTCGGCGTAAGTGACATTTTCATTGATCAAAATTTCCTTACAAATCATTAATTGCTGTGTACTAGGAATGTCGTTTGGAAAGGAAACATAAACAAACTGTATGACCTATTTTTAAATTTGATATTTCATAGTGTTGATTAAAATTTCCAGGTCCTATCTACCATTTTTGATGATAAAACGAATGGTACATCAAAGTTTCCGTTACCAATTTTGATCGTGATTTTCTTCAAGTTCAACAAATAGGGATCAATTTTGGGGGTATTTTCTGGTTTAAAAATGGGATCCATGCCTGACTCCATGTTATAAGCGGGTTCGCGAGTTATCAGGACACGAGTTATTGAGGGAGTGGTGTATAACACATTACTGTAATGAACAACTTATCACTTTATAGTACATCACACTACCAAATAGTACATGTACATCACACTACCAAATAGTACATGTACATCACACTACCAAATAGTACATGTACATCACATTACTACACAGTACAAAGAGAAAGAAGCAGAACACAAAAGAGTTACTGTGGCTCTAATTTTAATGAAAAACGAAAGAAATAATTCCCTTGACTGGAATTCAGCACATCCATTAGGATGACTGGTGTGACTTCTGATTGCGTGATTGTGAAGACTGCGAAAGTGAATAATCCTTTTGTGACAGGGTTTAAGAATTTTAAAAAATCTGCCCTCGTTTGCCACAAGATATCTGGAGAACACATTATATCCCAAGACATTCTTTCACAACAAAGAAATCTGTAAACTTGCCAAGGCAAATGCGTTATCTGGATTACAAAGTCAGGGGTTCATTGCAGACTTTGTTGGTTTTTAACTTTGAGGCCATAAAAGAAAGATCTTAAAGTTGAAGTGTACCTTTTTAGAAAGAGGATGAATCATTATCCTCCTTGATTTTTGGATTAAATGTGTTCTAGGATGAAGTACAATGAAACCAATGATAGTATGTTTTATGACAGGCAGTAAATTAACTGCCATTTGGTTAAAAAGATTTATTTGCCTTTTTGTATTGGCTTGTATGTAATGTGTTGAGCTATAATATTGCTTTAAAAAGATTATAAGGAGAATGTTAAAAGTGCAACTTTTAACAAAAAGAAAAATGAACTGATAGAATTATTCTTTGAACAGACAATGCATTTGTTTGTTATTTGTGCATGTTGGTTTATTTGTATGTTTTGAGAGAGAGAGAGAGTATGTTGTGCAAGTTGCAATATCCTATTTCAAGCTGAAAAAGTACAGGTCAGATGAAAATTTGTCAGTACATTTTTGGTCCCAACATTTTTTATTTAACCCCTAGTTCTGACACCAAGTTTTTTTTTTTTAAACCCCCCAATTTTACACCTCTGGGAGATACACTACATTACTACACAGTACAACACATTATTGTAAAGAATAACACATCGCTTTACCATACTGTACATCACATTACTATATAGTATTTATAGGTTACTGCATTTGTATGGGAAAATATGAACGAGTTTTGGGATGGAATGCTTCACGACCTTGGGAGTGCAGCATATCCTTCCGACAAAACGAGTTCATATTTTCCCATACAAATGCAGTAACCTTTTTATTATATGCTGATTTTTTAAATTCTACCTAAGGTTGAATTATATAAACACAATACACTACAAGAAACAACATAAATGAATGTATGCCGCATTTCAAACTAAATACACAAGTGCATATTCATCATTACACAAATCAACATCATTACTGCGCACATAACTCAGCCCATATAAATTTGAACTTAGTCGTGCGCTCAACATAACTTTTGAAAGAAAATGGCGTGTCTAGTTAAAATTGAAATTTGGAGTCATATTGTGAATGAATGTGCATTGCAACAACTTTTCCATTTGACCTGGAATGAATAGATTTTGGTATTTTTCTTGATTCTACAAAATTTTGTGATTATGGACTGGATTTGTATGTGACGATTCCACATGAAATACAGGAGATTTATGAAGCTAGGGAGAATCATGTTGACATCTGCAAACGTGGTTCTGTTTCTGTCACTGAATGGTATAAAGCGCTCACCATTATGAAGCATTGCCATCTCACCTCTGCGTGGGTTTGAGTCTCGGGTGCGGCCAATGTGAGTATGTGAGAAAGCTTGCCAGTAGCTTCTTGTAGGTTGGTGGTTCTTTCATGGGTTTTACCCTGGGTTCTTCCTCCACCATTTATAGCCTATCTTGTGTTGCAAAATGGGGTTAAACCCTACAACAACATTACTACACAGTACATCACAATGCTACATAGAACATTACATTTTCCAAAAAATTTGCAAGGTTCCGAGAAATTCCATTACTTTTCAAGGGACCTGCAATTCTTAAATTCCAAAACTTTTCCTGGATGCCAGGACCTGCAGTAACTCTGAACACATTACTAAATAGTACAACACAAACAAATTAGTACATCTCCTTAATATATGGAACATCACATTACTATATAGTACATCAAAGTACTAAACAACACATAAAATTACTAAATAATACATCACATTACTATATAATACATCACATTACTACACAATAACATCACATCACTACACAAATATGCCACATGACTAAATAGTATATCAAATTACTACACATCACATTACTATAGAATACACCACATTATTACATAATACATTACATTACTACAGAATATACGTTACTGCATAATACATCAAATTACTAGACAATACAACACATTACTACAGAATATACATTACTACATAATACATCAAATTACTACACAATACAACACATTACAACAGAATATACATTACTACATAATACATCAAATTACCACACAATACAACACATTACTACAGAATATACATTACTATATAATACATCAAATTACTACACAATACAACACATTACTACAGAACATACATTACTACGTAATACATAAAATTACTACACAATACAACACATTACTACAGAATATACATTACTACATAATACATCAAATTACTACACAATACAACACATTACTACAGAATATACATTACTACATAATACATCAAATTACTACACAATACAACACATTACTACAGAATATACATAACTACATAATACATCAAATTACTACACAATACAACACATTACTACAGAATATACATTACTACATAATACATCAAATTACTGCACAATACAACACATTACTACAGAATATACATTACTATATAATACATCAAATTACTACACAATACAACAAATTATTACACAATACAACACATTACTACAGAATATACATTACTACATAATACATCAAATTAGTACACAATACAACACATTACTACAGAATATACATTACTACATAATACATCAAATTACTACACAACACAACACATTATAACATAATACATCAAATTACTACACAATACAAAACATTACTACAGAATATACATTACTACATAAAAAATCAAATTACTACACAATACACAAACATTACTGCATAATACATCAAATTACTAAACAATACAACACATTACTACTTACTACAGCATGTTACTACTCAGTACAGCAAATTATACAGGTTTCAACTGTCACTGTTAAACTACATTGCTCAGCTTCATCAAGTTTTCTACAACTCATAGTACTTACAGTCCTGGACTCTCTTAGTATGAATTGAGGTAACAATTGTGGGAGGGGGGGAGGTAAGTCAGGATACTAGACAGCCTCTGTTTTATACCCCATCAAGGAGAAAGAAAACATTGGATTGTACAAAATCAGTTTTAAAATGTGAACTTGGTCAGGGGTTATTAAAACATTGAATCTGAATCAAATGTTTTACTTATTGATTCCTATTTCTTGATCCCATGGTCCCATCGATGGAGGCAAGCTAATGGGAAAAAACAATACAGGGAGAATGGAAGTGTTGGATTACATAATGTTCCAAATTGAATGAACTGGATAAATATTTATTTAAGCATATAAGCTGTAATCAAATATTTATTCATTTTACAGTGTCCTATAGTACTGACCCCTTATAAGCCCAATATATTCGAAGGAGGTTATATTTTTATCTCAGTCACCTATTTTATACTCTTTATATAACTATAGTATCCTTACCTCTTAAATAACTATAGTATTTTACCTCTTAAATAACTATATAATCTTTATCACTTAAATAACTATAGCATCTTTACCTCTTAGATAACTACAGAATCTATACCTCTTAAATAACTATAGAATATTTACCTCTTACATAACTATAGAATATTTATCTCTTAAATAACTATAGCATCTTTACCTCTTACATAACTAAAGAATATTTACCTCTTAAATAACTATAGAATATTTACCTCTTAAATAACCATAGCATCTTTACCTCTGAAATAACTATTTTACAGTGTCCTATAGTACTCACCCCATAAAAGGTCAATAGATTCGAAGGTGGATAGATTTTTTAAAAATCTCAACCACCTATTTTATATTCTTTATATAACTATAGAATCTTTACCTCTTAAATAACTTTAGCATCTTTACCTCTTAAATTACTATAGCATCTTTACCATTTACTGTACAGTCATATGTGTATACATATATTTGGACGTTTAGTCTTTGTATAGGTTTTACAACTCCACACCTGCCAACTTTCCAGACAAGTCAGAGGGTGTAAATTGTTGTTATACAAATAAAAACATTTAATACATTCAAAACTGAATATACCATGATTACTGAGTAGCATTATCTAAAAACATAAAAAGTTTCTATCTTTAAAATCGACTGAATAGTGGAATAAAGTCTTTGCCTCTTGCAATAGTTCAGTGGGACGTGTTGCAAGTGATGAAAATGTTATTTGAGTTTATGTTTGCACCCATAAGAGATAGGCTGGTACTATTGTTTCTACCTGCAAGAACATTGCTGAATTTTGTTAAATTTTTCTCATGTCAGATCTTTCTGTATTTGCATTACTGTCAGGAGTGTCATGCATGCAATGGGTACACTATACTGTCTGTGAGTGTTAGCATTCAATGGGCAGGCTATATTGTCAGGGAGTGTCAAACATGCAAATGGTACAATATACTATCAGGGAGTGTTAATCATTCAATGGGCAGACCATACTGTCAGGGAGTGTAAAGCATGCAAATGGCACAATATACGTCAGGGAGTGTTAAGCATGCAAATGGTACAATATACTATCATGTTGTGTCAAGCATTAAATGGGCAGACTATACTGTCAGGGAGTGTAAGGCATGCAAATGGCACAATATACGTCAGGGAGTGTTAAGCATGCAAATGGCACAATATACATCAGGGAGTGTTAAGCATGCAAATGGCATAATATACGTCAGGGAGTGTTAAGCATGCAAATGGCACAATATACGTCAGGGAGTGTTAAGCATGCAAATGGTACAATATACTATCATGTAGTGTCAAGCATTAAATGGGCAGACTATACTGTCAGTGAGTGTTAAGCATGCAAATGGCACAAGATACTGTCAGGTAGTGTCAAGCATGCAAATGGCACAAGATACTGTCAGGTAGTGTTAAACATGCGAAAATGGCACACTGTACTGTCAGCTAGTATTAAGCATGCAATAGGCACAATATACTGTCACCATGTATCAAGCATGCAATGAGTATATTATACTGTCACGGAGTGTTAAGCATGCAACAGGTAATAACAAACAAATACAGATAATGTTTGATTCTTCAGCATGCATCTCCTCAACATACCTAACTTTATATTAAAAAAACTGGGTTGTTCCACTTTGTGTACTTTATTTTACCTGCACAAATCACAAATGGGTTCTCCTACAAAGGAATCTTAACATGATCCTAACTATGGTCAGGTAATCACTGCAAGGGTGGTTGTTTATCTCTTTTTAATTGCTTCTATTATAGACTGCCAAATCTAACAGTCTACCATGAGCTTTAAACATGACTGTTTACAATAATATTTACACAGGTCATAGGCATCAATGTTTATTGTACAGTGAAGAAAGTCTCTTTGTTAACTAAGACTACTGACAATTATGGAGGTATTTCGGGTGTGTGGGAGTAAAACATATTGTGAATTTTGTGACGCTTCATGTCCATGCAATTCTTCATCTTTCCATTTCTAGAACTTTTAATCTGCACTATATAGCCAGCATTGTGCTGATGTGCCAGTAAACTCAATACATATCGAAATGCAGAAGACAAAGCCCACAAATGTTAACACTTTCTGGTGGTTGGTATACAAGTTTTTTGTGACCATGGATTTGCTGTGATTAATAAGCACACATACCTGGACTGTACAGTTACTTACATTTCCTTCATTTATTTGTGATGAAATTTTAGTACATAATAAGAATGTTGTTGTCAGGTTTAACGCCATTTTTCAGCACACGATAGGCTATACATGGCAGCCAGTATTAATGGTGGAGGAAGAACCAGGGGAAACCCGCGGAAAGAACCACCAACCCACGAGAAGCTACTGGCAAGCTTTCTCACATACCCACATTGGCTGAATCTGAGGCTCGAACCAGTGCAGACAGATGTGATATGGCAGTGATCCGTAATGGATAGCGCTTTAGACCACTTGGCCAATAATAAGAATTTAACTACACATCTATGAACCAGTAAACATTATTAACATGTATTTAACCCATGTACACCATTTGTGTAATGGCTAAATGACTCAATGACTGAAACTGGGGATTTCTCAAGGTGGTCAGGGGTGAGAAAAAAACTGGCCCCCTCCCCTCTGCTCAATTACAAAAGAGAAATAAAATATAGGGGACTGTGAAAAGTGTGGAGGTGCTAGAAGAAAAGTTGTATTGTATTTAGTGATTGAAAAAATACTATTAATAGCATCATAAATATTTACCATTTCAATACAAATCCATGATGACAGGAAACACATCATACAATGAAATTATGTAAGCTAAAACTGAGGATGCTAATGAAAAACATACTAAACTTTATACCAAAGCCTACACCAAAACCCATGCCACGGTGAAACTTAATTAAACCAAAAACCATGCAAGGTGCAACTTAATTAAACCAAAAACCAAGGCCAAGATGGTGAAACTTGAACCCCAACCCATGCCAAGTAGGTGAAACTTGAAAACATTTTGCCAATGACAAGTATGGTGTTAACAACCATCATGTAAAAGACATAAACCAACTTGTCCAAATAAATGAATCCTGTCGAAATTACTGTGACATCATTCTGGCTGTCTAAAGCACCAGGACATCATTCGTTCACATAAGGGCACCACACACTACAGTGATGTATCTATGATTATTTCTGCCCAATGCACAAGTGAGCTTAATTACATATACTTCCTACCCAATACTGACATCTTTGGTTAATCCACACAATAAAAATGAATGAATCACAGTAAATTACTCAAATCTCACAGAATATTGTGGCATATTTGACAGACTTGTGCCAGATGTACGAGTCCTCCTTATGGCCCAATTATACACTGAACTTTCTGATGTAATAAGTGTTGAACACAAGATGACACATAAAACGTACTTCAAACCTATATATTCTGGTCTTGTCCATCCTAAACTGGCTATTGCCATGGGTGCAAATATCAAATGGTAAGAGATGGTAGTCCTACTAATTGTACATAACAGGAAGTCTGTTGGATGTAACATACACAGTACATTTAGATTACTACTTAGTTATGGCAAGTTAAACAGAGGTCAACAACAATGCTTACTTGTCATTAGGTTTCAATGTTACTGGTTGACTGGCAGCACTTACATGTCATATGAGCTTAAGTGACAATGGACCAGGCAAGGAAAGAGTATCCCACCCCAGCCTTCTTTGGAAGCTCTGCATTTGATGAACTCATCATTAGTCCAATATGCTTTAAAGATGCATTTCCTTCCCAAAACAACTATTACACTAAACAACAGCTAGATCATTTAATGGGGGTGGGGAAGTGGCTTAGCTGCAATCTGAATTTGTTTGATTTATTGTTATAGATACTTTTTAAAACTTATATATTATTGATATAAGCAGTTCTTTTGTTTTCTTTTAAATGTGAGCAAGAATATCTTCTCAAACTGTTATGGAACTGGACATTTTTTTAGTTTTATTTTTGCGCCCCCCACCTCCTTAAAATGGTTGGTCCCTAATACAGTAAAACATGCCATGAAAGAGCATCTGCCATTAAAGACTACTGTTTTAGAAGACACCTGCCATGAAAAAGATTGGCTATTTTATGCATGAATGAATCAAATGCTTTCCATTTGTTTAGACATGTAACGAAAGATGACTTGTCTTAAGAGACCATTTTTTCTCGACAAATGGGGGTGGGTGGTGTCACCTAAAAACAAATATTTCTGTATGACATGACTGTTCTTTGTAGATTTTAATTGTATAACAATTGTTTGGATACCAAAATGCACCAACACTGAACAGTTTGGCTTCTTTAGTGTTTGATAAAATCAGTGACCTGGAGATTTTGAAATGAAACACGCTTTCCTCAGAGTGGAAATATGAACTGTGTTTAAATGATTGTTTGTGGTTCCAAAAGGTTCCTTTTTACTTTCTTGTTTTTAGTTATAAAACTGGAATTTGGTCATTCACAAAATAATTGGAAAAAAATACTGGGACAGTGAAATATCATACTCTATTCACACTTGAATTACCCCCCCTCCAAACCTTTATTTAATCTTAAATTATTCGGCTTATATGCGAGTATATACTGTATGCCTGTACTCTGAAGGCTAGTATGTACGAACATCAGTCCTGCTCAAAGTTCAGTTAAACCTGTCCCTGGGGCATACACCTGATACACAGACAATTACATTTGAATTCATTTGAAGTCATCTTCAAACATCAAAGTGACGCGGTGAAGAACACTGATGTTATTATATATCACTGCATGGAATGAGAATGTTGAAGCCAACTTTATTTAATAAAGTTTGTGATCAACAGCAACATTTCTTTTAAGCTGGATTGTTATTCCATATAGAAAATGCAAAACATGATTATATCCAGTTGTCATGTTCAAGTGTGATTCATGTTTGAAGAGAGTATTTCAGGAAACAACAGTCTATCAGCAAACACCAGCAAAAATAACTTCAAAACTACAGTTTGAGAGAGTTTTACTTTGTCAAACATGGTGTCTTGGGAAGGGTAGCACCTCTGGTGGGAGGACATGTCTTGTCCTTCTCAGAACAGTTCATCTACCTTTGGTTACTTGGCACTCAGCTCTTACCTGAGGCTCCAACAAGCTGTCGGCATGCAACAGTGGCCACACCCTGGCAATTAATTTTGACAGGCAGGCTAAACCAAGTGAGGATAGCCAATTTGTCTTAAACCCTCAGTAAGTGAGTTAGGTCTTGTCTACCTGAGTGTGTGAAGACTGGACTCAGCAGACTGCGTAAACCACCTGTTGGTTCAACGGGAAGAATGGCGAACCCAGCAATGCATCATGGAATGTGAAGATGGCGAAACACTTAGAGTGCCATGGCCAAGACTGATCTCCAGTCGTCTTGACCATGTCTTGCTACTGGATCGAAACAGACCAGGTCAACCACAAATCACAGCTTCAAATCCATACCACACAACTCCAAGTCGTGTAGCAATGGGAGAGTGATGAAACTGTGAGTGAGGATAACACCTAAGCTACAGTCGCAAACCTGACACAGGTGGCTAAGGACATAGGGTTGCTTTCGAATGGACATAAGCTGCAGTGCAATTCGTGCATTGCCCTAAGTGTCTGAGCAGCCCTTTTTAGGATTGCTCTGCTCACCTGTGTAGCATAAGGAAGGGGCTATAAAAGGCGCTCTAAACATAGCCAGCTTCATCTCACCCTGGCCAGTTTACCGTGGCTGGCAGGGATCCCATTCTAGCAGTCAAACATTACCAAACAAGTAAAATAATGTGCAAATACTTTTGGACAATGCCCAGGCAGACAGACCAAAGACAGACTGCACTAGTTGCTAGGGAATTGACACGATAAAAAAATATGGACATAAAAGCTTTGAGTAGCAGATAAAGGTAAGCTGTTAGAAATGGGAGGCGACTGCGTTCTTCTGGAGTGGCCAAGGCAGTGAAGAATGTCATGTGGCATGTGTCAGATTCGCAGTGAAGTCTCAGAAAATCTTGTTATACTTGATGGCCTCAATGCTAGAGTGGGGACTGACCAACAAACCTGGGAAGGACCGGTTCGAATGCATGGCATTTACAAGTGCAACAGCAATGACTCCTGCTGCTCAAGCTATGCACCGCACATGAGCTTGTCATCACCAACACCTTGTTCCACCTATCGAGCTGAAACATGATGTCATGGATGCACCCTTGTTCAAAGCTTTGACATTTTCATTGACTACATCATCTCCAGGATGAAGTATGGATAGGACATGCAAGTAACGAAGGCCATGTGTGGTGCTAATTGTTGAATGGACCACAGGCTAAGTGTGTCCATGTTCAACCTCCACATATAGCCCAAGAGATGTTCTTAAAGGAAAAAGTCTGTAAGAGACTAAATGTCCCTAGGCTGAAAAATAGCTCAATCACCAAAAGACTCTCCTGAATAGCAAATTGGAAGACCTGTCAATTGGCAAGGCTGCGTTCCTCTGACCACATGCTTTATTATGATGTTCACTAACAAGCTCACAGATGCATTTGTAAACAGTGATGAGAGGATCCATATCAGATACTGGACTGATGGGAACTTGTACAACCCCAGGTGACTATAGACATTCGTAAAGGCAAAGGAAACAGTTATTAAGGGGCTTCCTCTTTGCTGATAACTGCACCCTCAATGCCAGCTCAAAAGAAGACATGCAGACCAGCACAGGCAGGCGAAAACTATGGCCTCAAGATAAGCACCAAAAAGACATACCAACCAGCCTCATGGGAGACCCTTGTGCAAAACTATCCCTCATGGTGCAGTAAGATCAAATCCGATGCCCACACAGCAGATCAGCTGAGAATTGCTTAGGTGCAGAGAAAATGTGCCACTTGCTAGGCCAAAGCTGCCAACACCTTTACTTCCATACCAACCCTTGTGTGCTATACAAGGGGGAGAGACTTCCCATGTTTGGATTGGCCTTACTAGTCATCTCCAGACACACCTCTTGACGACAGAGAACTGAAGCTGTAGTCTTCAAAACAACCGATGGATGGACACATACACTTTGTCAAACTAGGCAGCTAGAGGGAACATTTAATTCTTTGCAAATACTGCAAACAATATACTGGCAATGGTAAACTACATCCTTCGAAATAGAAGTACCACATTTATGTTACATATTCAATACACTGAATTGAACATTCAGATTAGTTCTCTTTATTGTTATTCATTATCTTAATCCTGTTAAAATACTAAGTTTACTATTAATTGACCCATGCTTTTCAGGATGATCTTGCCATGTAATAGATTGATTGAAAGACAATAATAAGCACAGGCTCATGTTTGCACAGCTAATTTGTGTTGATAAAGCATTAACACCCAAACTGAGCACAGGTTTTTGTAACTGCTCTGTAAAGACTCCAGTCACTCCATTAAACATTCACAGTTCATGCGCTGTACTGTTCTTTTTAGGAACAATAGACCCTGATGTGAATGACACTCTACTAGCTGAAGAGAAATTTCCAGAAATGCAAGAGATAACCATTTCTTCCATTTTGAAGGAGCAACAATATAATAACATTTCCAAGATGGATGCCATAGTGGCCATAAAAGGTATCAAACTGGCATTATTTCCATTTCGGATCAACCAGATTTTATAAACTGTCTTATGGTGAAAGCATAATATCAATATGACCAGCCATCTAAGAGAGGAAGCTATAACAAGATTTTCAGTATGGCCATACTGGCAGTCAGGCTAGCACCATTTACATAAATTACGACATCATGAGAAGTCTTTAAATTAAACCTCATGCTGATGTGACCATTCATTCAGGAGAAGTATAACAAAATTTCAAGATGGCCACTATGGTGGCCATTTTGGATGTCTGAGCAGCACCATTTTCATCTGAGACCAACTACAACTAGTAACCATATGTTGTTTAGTAAAACCATGATGACGGCATGACCAGCAATTCAGGAGTGGTGATTATATGATTTTTAAACTGGTCACTGTGATGGATATTGAAGAGTCACTATTTACATTGAGAACCATCTAGACATTATAATGAAGTCGTCTGGTGAAAACTCCATTGCAATATTAATTTTTGTTTTGGAGAAATAGCAAGAATAAGAATGTCATTATGGCCATCTTGTCAGCCATAAAGAATGTCTTACTAGCATCATATTTTTTTAGGGTCAACCAGATGTTATGAAAACTTTATGATGACATCCCCATATTAATACAACTTTCCGTTTGGGTAAATTCGCAATGACAAGATTTTTAAGATGTCCTTTGTGTTGACCATAATAGATGCTGCATCAGCAACATTTTCATTTTGAACCAACCAAACATCGTAAGGGGTCCTTTTGTGGAAATCACATGACATGACCATCCTTTCAGAAGGAGTAAGATTTTCCATACTGACAGTCCGAGTAGCATATATTTTATTTTGGACCAACTAGACCGTGGGATAAATTTGTCTGTAGAGATTCAAATAAAAATCCTCTTTGTAGTTTAGAAGTAGCAAACAAACTTGCGCTAATGGATGGATGATGGAACAACATACCATCTCCATGTCTATAACTGTAGCAAAAAGTGCAATCAACAGACTCATTAACTTGTTTTAACCCAAATGTCTGTGATGCTTATCAACCTGTGAGCCTTCTTTACTGGGATTTTAATTTCCCATGATTATAGAAACCCTAAACAATTTTCTTCTGACATTTTGAGTCCACATATTTGTCATCTGTGTATGCTAGTTTGGAAATAAATTTCATATTTTCTTCCCTACATTTTCTATCACTGAGTATCCACCATGTGCCTTCTCTGATAAGGTCCAGTTATTACTGTGATCTAGTGCAATTCAATGCACATAAAGACTGGAAATCACACTCATAATGGCAGGTGTGAGATTATCATCCTGTAGTTTTCTTTTCAATTAATTAAAATAATATGACACATGTAGCTTCTGATAATATAATCCATTACATCTATATGGTAACTATGGAAGAACAAACAGATAACAATAGATCTGAAATTAATCAGTTTGATTTTAATCAATATTTCTTAAACAAATATCGCATTGTATAAGAATAAAATTGCAAGTGAACTTTCTAATTGTCAATCTCCTATATATTGGAAGATCTTTCTATAAATTTCCTTGTAGCAGATCAAACTCAATAATTAAAATCAGAAATCAAGACCAAACTGAACATTAGTATCGCTATGAACTCTTTAGTAATTATTCTAACATTAAAAAAGAATCAAACAATCTACATGAAATTTTGCTTGGTTTCTTGTTTTACAGCACAGCAACACAATTTGGTTATTTATGGTTGAGGAAATTGGAATATAGTGCCCTGCCTATAGACACATCAAGGTAGCACATCCCAGATGAATGGTATGATTCAAACCTCAACCATGCTAACCACTGAGGGACCATGACTCCTGTCCTCTTTAACACATCTGTTATATGATGAGTGTGACCACATCATACCATTATTCTTGAGCCTGTTTGGGTTAAAGAATCTAATAAACAATGAATCTAAATAAACAGACTTTCATTCATTCCATCAGGATAGAAAATCAACACTAAAATTCCAGATTGAGGGACAAAAACAGTCTAATGCTAAAAAGAGAGACCCAAGTGAGCCTTATACTTGCATCTATGTAACCAAAATATCTAAGCCTGTGAAAGCAAATTCATACATGTACTGAAATAGTGGAGTACAAAAAAAGTGCAAAGCTCTTTGTTGCCAAATTGTCTGTTAGGCCTAAAAAAAAAACATTACATTATTTGTTTCCAGCTTCATCCTAAAAAATGTTGGGTCTGTCAGTAAGTACAAAGAATACAGATATTTTTTTACTCATACCCACCCCCTTCATTTACTGGAAGTGACTCATGTTTTGAATAAAGACCTTGTTAGTATTACTCAGCAACATCATGTTACATGATCATTAGATATGAACTCTATACAAATTTTAAGTGATCACTTTAGGCCAACAGCACACAAAAGTATCCATTAATGAATCATGCTTTCTTGTCTATGTTAGTAAGTGCTCAAAGGTGATGTGAGAATGCTAAGCATCCGGAAAATGTTAAGATATGTTAACAATGTTGCTAATGAAAGAAATGGAATGCAATCTGATCACAAAATCTGGAATTTACTCGTTTTTTTCTTCTTCTTAAATCCTTTTTTTATAAGGAACAACTGTCATGGTCAGCCTGTAGACAACCAAAAGGTCCCAGTTGTTAAATTTTGAAATATTTCAAGAGAAAAACATTGATTTGTTGTTCTTTTTAAAAAAATTTAAAATAAAAGAAGTAAAAATTTAAATTTTAAAATAATTTGCAATTAAAGGCAAGAAATATATTATTTTACATAAAATGATGTATGCACATGTAAAAACAAAATAACAAGTAGTTCTGACATTGTAATATAATGCATTCCATTGCAAGATATTTAGTACTTTTGGTTAGTTTTCTTTTCTTAAGCATTAAGAGTAAGGTGTCTTGTCATACGTTATTGGTGTGCATCTTTATTGACAATCAATCAACACTGTTTGATTGGATAAGATGGCAATGATATCTACTTTGAAACAATCTATAGGGCAACAAAAACATTTTAAGTCTGTGATAATCAGCCAAACTGCAGTGTGAAGTGTAACATTTGTAATGTGGCTCTATTCACCAATATGGCAAAGAAGATTCCTTTCATTATGTGGTTGAATTAATGACCAAAGAGTCTAAATTTATGCAAATACATAATTCATCCTTTAAATAATAACTACTGGTACACGAGTGTACTCAAAATTTAAACGGGAGCAAGATCTTGAACAGTTAATTCAAGTTAACCAGATATTCAGACATGTTAATATCTTCATGAGTAAAATGAGCATGAAATAAAACTTCTATTGCTCCAATGTAAGTGTTCGAGACAAGTATGATATTACAGTGCAGACCACAAAGTTAAGGTTGCAAAACGATGAAAGCCAAGCTTATTTCATTTTTATAGCATATTACTGCACTATGAACTATTAGTTTCATTCGCCCCTCTGAAATATTGCACGTCTCCCAAATTTGGAGGGATGGGCTCACATCATCCCCCCCCCCCGTGGGATACTGTGTGCAAAACTGGGTCAAATGCTATTGAGTTGTTTTGGAGACGGAAGATGTTTAGAAATATTTCTATCTTTAGCAATGTCTGTATTTGAATGCAAATCTTCATCGTATGTATCAAATGAAAAGGTCTTCATGAAAGAATGCTTTGTCACACTTGGTCAATATTTGAGTCAGTGGCTTTTGAGAAGTCCTTAAAAAATCTTGTTGTTTGTAACAGATACTTTTCAATTAACAACAGTGGCTAAATTTGATGACAGATCTTCACAATTTGTAAAAATCTGAAACATCTTCCGGCCATGATGCTTTCGTCCAAATTTGATAAAATTATGCTTGACAGTTTTTGTTAAGGAGTCAATGAAGGGTTGTTAATATATTTATAAGGGCTTCCATATCTAATGATGCGTCATTATCATTTGTACAAATCTTGAAATTTTTCATGCTGGGATGCTAGAGCCAAATTCGATCCAATGGCTTTACAGAAGTTAAACATAGCAATGTCTGATGTGTGCACAACTGACACATGACCATTAGCTCACCTGGTTTTGTGACCAGGTGTGCTGATACTAGATAAAATAAACTAAGCTTATTAACTGCAGGTTTCAAATAAACCACCCACTCACCCTTTCCTGCAATACCCATGAAAGTGAACCATGTCTCCTAATGCAAAATCAATCACGTATGAAATACTTCTTCCAAAGATGATTGCCTATGTAAAGCTTGCTATGAAAATATTTCAAAATGTCATTCTCATTGCAATGTTTACATAATTCAGCTCTGACCACTCTTCCCCTCCAAGGAATCAAAGCCATGCATGACAGCCCCCTAGCAGATGGTTACCATGGAGGCAACATGACTAAGTTTCTTGAAATTCCATCATACTCGTACAAGTGACAACAGGAAAAGTCAGACTGGGACAGATGTAGATTTGCAATTTTTTGCCTCAAATCAGCATTTATAATGGCCTCAGTTTTAGGATGCAAATGGACAACTACCAAACAAATTTACTTTTTCTGTATAAAAAGATAAGCATCATCTTATCACATCAGTCCTTTTACAAATCATATTGCCTTTGTATGTAGTATAAGTATTTTAAACCTTTCTTGGTAATCAATTGCCTGGATTAAATCTGTTGCATTCCTTGTCATAGAAAATCCCCTTTCAGTGTAATACTAATACTAATAATACTAATGACCTTATTTAAAGAGGGTAACACAATTAGCTAAAAACTAATCTACCTTGAGGCCCTCACAGTCTGCACTGGAATGTGGCCATGTTAGTATACATGCAAAATGTTTATGTTGTTTCCTGCCTGTGGGTAGATTGACTGACTACTTGAACTGCTAAAGACTGGTGCCAACTGGGTCAGTCATTGTCCCTTTTAATGAAATTTCAATGACTGAAATTCCTGATGCCATCCATTATTAAATTTCATGTGATATGATGTTAATTTAGACTGCAGTGTTTTAGCATTGTGACACAATGCATGCTATATCTTAGCAAAAAGCCAAACCAAAGCTTTTTATCTGGTTTTAACTTTTTAGTAATGACTAGTTGACATTAACCCTGCCCATTTTTCTAAGACGATTCATAGTAGGGACAATCCCATAATTTTAGGGGTTGGGAGAAGGGTGAAAAATCAATGGAGAATTCTGCAGAATTATGAAATATTTTATCATGGACTTCAGAGGCATTTATTTACTGACCCCATAAGATAGAATACTCTATAATGTTTCTGCCAGAATGTATGTTCTTCACACCTGTACATACAAAGCATCCTGCCTCATATGCATAAATCCCTTTAACATGTAGAAGTTTCTGACTTACCTTCCATTTCTTACACAGCTGAAAATTAGAAAAAAAATGTACATCTGTAGACCAGTATGACTGTGGCAAACAATTTGCTTACAAAACTGCTGAAAGAAGTATTCAAATTTAGCATCTAGTTAATCAGTTGACACAATCAAAACAATCCTCAATATGGTGGATTAAATGCCTACCAATAGTGTGCACCCTTGCAAGCCTTCCTTATTCTTAAGGTTACTGGATACTTTGTCATGAGAAATTGTGCAATATTACAAATGTGCAAATGCATGCACATACAGATGTACAGTGTTACAAACCACATTTAATCAATGGAATGATAGTCTGAATAGGAAAAAGGCAACATGAAAATCAACATGGATCATACAAGTTGTAAATGTTAAATCCTCATTATACAGATCTACTAAACCTTACTACATGTCTGAGATCTTTTAAACCTTAATATGTCTGATATCTGCTAAACCTTACTATTTGTCTGAGATCTGCTAAACCTTACATGTCTGAGATCTGCTAAACCTTAATACTTGTCTGAGATCTGCTAAACCTTACTACATGTCTGAGATCTTCTAAACCTTAATATATGTCTGATATCTGCTAATCCTTACTACATGTCTGAGATCTGCTAAACCTTACTACATGTCTGAGATCTGCTAAACCTTACTACCCATATATATATGTTAATTTTCTTATCCAACTTTATAACATTTTTTTATCATAAGTTAACAGAAAAATATGCTGTTTGCAGTGTTGAGTAGTCAGGTATGATTCATGTCAATATGCTGTTAGCGCTAGCGCTGTGCACTATGGTATGATTCTGGTCAACATGGTGTTAGCAATGCTGAGTAACCTGGTATGATTCAGGTCAAGATGGTTTTAGCAATGCTGAGTAATCTGGTATGATTCGGGTCAAGATGGTGTTAGCAATGCTGAGTAGTCTGATATGATTCGGGTCAATATGGTGTTAGCAATGCTGAGTAGTCTGATATGATTCGGGTCAAGATGGTGTTAGCAATGCTGAGTAGTCTGGTGTAATGCAAACCAATATGGTGCTAGCAATGCCAAATATGCGGGAATGACTGCATCCAATGTTGACATCTAAGATATTTTCACACAAGCATGGTACATTTCCTGTGCTGAGTAAAAACAAGAATGCATACATAAAATCATTACTTTTAGCAAGAAAAAATATCAGAAGGTTGAATCAGAAATAAGAAGATAAATAATGGCACCACTACCCAATTAATAACAAAACAACCATTAGAACATCTGGGTTTTGGGCATTCATTTCAAACTTTTAAATGCATTTACTTGCTAATAAAAAAGACTATTGAAAGGATTTGTGAACTTACTTTCTATCATACATGTTTCTATTATCCAGATTTTGATTCTCTCTCCCCCTTCTCCTTGATCCTGGGTCTTGTAATGCAAATTCATCATACATAAAAAAAATCCATTTTACCAGAGACCAGAACATCTAAAAATTAATGTCACACATTTTTGTCAATGTGAAAATACATTTGGGCAGCCCATAAATATTAAAAGATGACCATATTTGAATTTAAAATCGAACTTTATACATTTTCTGCAACAAACAATGATATGGTCACTGTCTCGACTCTCTGGACACCTACAGTCAGGGCTGACAAGTGGTTGGGTGGGGTGGGCGGCAACCAGGGATATATCCCTGGGGGCCTGGGCTGAATGATACTTTTTATTTTATAAAAGATTTTTTTTTAACAAGAACTAGTAGAGGCCTGGGTGTTTCTTACCTGTAATCGCTCTCTACAGCCCTGCCTACAGTAGGATGCCCAAATATTTCCAGTGTCATAGTTTTGTAGTTGAGTGATGGGTGATTGCTGTCAGTAAGAGGTAACACTAATCTACATTTGTCCACTACTCAATACCTGATTAAGCAGTCATCGCCAATACTACCTGCCCCTCAATGAGAACCCCTAAACAAGACTTATGAATTATTTTCCTTTTGTCAACGTATCCACATATGGTAGCGGTTTTTTCATATTTGCTATGACACTGATTATCTTATGATCTAGTACATGTATTTTCAATGGTCTGTTAAAGAAATGGGCACTCTCTGTACAGCGTGTTACAGTTGCTTCTTTTGTGGCTAACTCTGGCTATATGAATGTGGCAAGATAAATAATTTAATTACACTGTCATTGCATACTACACCATCCTGTGGTGCAATGGTTTCACAAATATACAACTTGGAAATTAAACAGCCTGCCCCCCCCCCCCCAATTCAGACACAACTGTGCAAAAATGAAGCAGGTGACAGATGGATTGATAAACAGACATTCCACTTCATGACGGAGACACAACAATTGTGCTTGTCTCATATCGCAACCCAAACCTAAACGACTAAAACAGACAATGGCCTCTAAACCTTAACATGAAGTAAATAATAAGACTTGCAACTGTATGGCAGAGAACTTACAGAGGAATGATGTATACGTTCATTGACCCTGACCCTGTTTGACATGTCTGACAAGTTGTCAAATGTCTTACTTCTTGGTGAACATTTCTGTAAACCACAAATTTGATTTTTAACTTTATTTCCAAAAATATGGGCTGAAGCAGTATATAACTGTATACTTTCTACCAACAGGGCAAACAACTAACAATAGTTAGACAATATGCTTGAGTAGGATACCAGAAATATAACAGACTGGGGTAATGAAAATGGTATTGCTAGAAAAGTCAAATTAGTACCTTAGATTTACCTATCAACACTTTACAAGTCCCAGCCTTATGTCATACCTTGTATCACACAAATTAACAGATTTATGATATACTGCATGACTGCAGCTTTCTACATGAGTTTTGAATGATTAGCTCTCTATTTTTCTCCATGTCACATTTGCCTTATGTCCCTTCTTGCCCATATTTTTCTCCTGATTCAAATACTGCATCATCTATGATGACAAATGCAGCCAATGATGTTTAATTAATCACATGATCACTGTTGTGTCTCTTTTAAAACCCATCAACATCATTTTCTTTACATATAAATTAGAAAAGTACTATGATTTCATTTATTGATACATGTACTAGTCTACATAATCTCTATCATGTTTTTGAACATCCTAACAGCAAGGTAGGAAGTAAAGATATTAATTTGTACTGCTAATTGGCAATAGGAAATATACACCCTATTTCTTAACTCATGTTACTTCATTTACTGGATGGTATTTGAAATGCAAGCAATTGGCAATGCCCATATTTAACTTTATAATTTTGAAATGTTACCATGTCTTACTCATAGATCTATGTTAATCCTTACAATGATTTTGTCTTTTCAAAAGTTCATGTTTTCTCTGCATTATTGACATATAGGAGGGCACAATAAATGAGAAATTTTCAATGTCTACAATTTCATTTTATTTACTAAGTTAGCTGAGTTTCAAAATGAACTCCTTCTTTCTCTCACATTGTCCACTAGATCTATTTGACCAGAGATTGGACAGCATCTGACATCTAGTAACACCGGGGACACATGATGTTGGAGTTAGTGTGATAGTCACAAGTTAGTGACACAGCATATGGAAATGACAGCATACAGCAAAGGCATACAATCAAAAATGTTTCCCCATGGCAATCATGTCCTATTTATCAATGACAAATATTTCAAAATCCAATCACAGGCAATTACAGACTACGGAATAAATTCTGAAAAAGGCCTCAGCATGGCTGTTGTTGGACAAATTTTTCAGAAAATGATTTACATATTGGAGGGATAGGGTGGTGGCATGTGCTACTTTTTTTTTAGCAACAAATTGCTGACTTTTTAAATTGAATTAATTATGAATTGTGACCTGTCTTAGTCAGCCCAGTGAATTCTGAAAAAGGCTTTGATTAATCTCTGACCCATAAAAAATAAATGATTTACACCCCATTCATTATCAACCATCATACTGATTTCTATGGTTGCTAGTGATCGGGCATGTTTAATTTTAAATTATTCCAAATATCTTCAAGGGAAATTTGAGTAAATAAGACTTTAGTCCAAGTTGTAATGAAAAAAGTTTGAGGATGTTTCATGCTTGAAATATTTCTTACCAGGTCATTTAGAAAACAAAAGGAGGAATTGCTGATTTGTGCCCCTTTAAATGTGAATTTTATTTAAAGAATGATATTTATTTTACTAATTATAAAGCCAACAGAATTTTAAAACAATAATTCTGTTTTCAAGTTAATTTAAACTATGTTCAGATTTTAAATCTTTTGAAACTGCTATATTTCCACATCATTCTTACCTGACTGTCTTTAAGGTCTCAAATCTATGCAGTTGAAGTTTAATATTCTTGGCTACTGGCTAGAAATATTGTTAAGTGTTTAGACTCGAATAAACAGTAACTGAGAAAGAGTGAAAACAACAAGCTTTTTAAAATATAACGAATATTTTATTTCCCTGGAAATGAAAAATAAGAACTTATGGTTTCAAGAGTCAAATCCAAAAATAATCCACGAATTAAACTGCAAAAGTCCTAATAATAAAATGTTGTATTGAATTAAAGAAGAATCCAAGATGGACGGCGATGATGTATCCTACACAATGTTGTCGTTTACAGTTCCTTGTAAATAACACTCCTGTGTTGGAAATCAGAAGAATAATTGTAAGCAATGTCTTTCCAAAATTTCTGTGTGAGCACTCCTCAAAATATTTCCAGAGAATATATTAATCCTTTTAAAGTCCAAATGATCTGAAGATAATTCACTTAAAAAGGGGCCCAGAGTGGCCTAAAGCACCCTCCGTTACGGATCAATGCCATCTCACCTCTGTCTGTGTGGGTCCCAGTCTCGGATTCGGCTAATGTGGGTATGAGAGAAAGCTTGCCAGTAGCTCCTCATGGGTCGGTGGTTCTTTCCGGGGTTTTCCAGGGCTCATCCTCCACCATCAACACTGGCCGCCATGTATCATGTGCTGAAAAATGGCGTTAAACCCTACAACAACAACAATTAACTTAAAAATCTGGCAACAAAAAAAACCCCAAAACAAACTGATACCAAGTGTAAAAGCCCCAAAACTGAGAAATCTCTCTGTACACATATCTAATTCATACATTAACCCCTTAACGGGGCAGAAGGTAGTAGCCTACTGCCGAGCTCTGTAGCATCATGGTCATGCATGATGCACTAAAGTGGATGGTATTATAGAAAGGTAGACAGATGTAGCTCTACAATGATACCAAATAATCTGTATAATCTGGCTGCACTACAAAATACAGATAAAAAACCTCATGTTTTGGACCCAACTTTTTTCTACCCAAAATTTGCCAGTGGTTGGAATCTGATTTTGTGTCTGGATTTTAGACTTTTGGGTCTCAGATCTAAGGCAAATCAGTATGAACTGCAAACAGACAGATGAGCCTTTGCAAAAAGTAGGATAAAATGGGCATTTGGAATAAAGAGTGGTCTTGATACAAAAATAATGGCTCCGTTTAGCAAAAAAACCTTTTACCCTTCTGCTCATTTGTGAGTCAAATAGCCAATGAAAAACAATGTTTCTAACACAACTAGGCAGTATGTTATTAAAAGATCACCGGGGATTTGGTGTTTACAGATCTATTCAGAAATAGTTTTCAAAATGTGTTTCCTACTTGATTTTCAGGTGAAAATGACAAACATCTCCAGGGGTTAATGTGTTAAAAGTAACAAATTCATAGTTGTGGAAAAAACAGAATTGTGAAATCAAAGGGGGTCACGTGATCGTTTTAAGTCACATACACCAAAAATGACCCTGGCAAAAACCAATCATTTTCTCTAAGAAATAAAAAAGTTGTTAACATCCTAAACCCAAAACCTCATCATGACCTTGACAACAACCAATCATTTTAAACTAAAACAGAACTTTGTTTACTAATTTTGAACCATGGTCATCTTTCAGACCAACACCTGGTGTTTATGAAAGAATGATCAAGGTCAACCAATTATCTGGAAAAATATCATCTCCAGTGAATAAATTTACATTACAATAGCATGTAAGAAAAATATAAAACTGGCAAACAATTAAATTAAAATAAATATGAATTAAATCAGATATATGTAACAATATATCATAAGATAGCTCCTGTTTGCTGTTGCGGTGATTAACACCATTTCTCAGTGCAACATATGCTGTATGTGGCAGCCAGTATAAGACAGAACCTTGGAAACAAACAAAGACCCATACAAAGATATTGGTAAGCTTTCTCACATACCCACATTTGCTGTACTTGAGACTCGAACATACATGAACATAGCAGAGATGGTGGTGATCAGTAAAGACACATGCTTTAGACCACTCAGTCACTCATAGCCTCAATATATCCATTCAGGAAATTAAGAATTATTTCTGTTTTGGTATATTACAGAACCAGTCTTTCCCAATATAGGTAATAAACATGAAAACAGTATACACAAATAAGATTTTGCATATGATGTTGCATGTTCATTAAAATGTGTAACTTCGCTACATGCAAATCTTTCTGGAATACACTGGCATACAGTTTACATATTTACCAGTATTTGGTAACAGCCATATCTAGCGCAAAATTTTAAATGTCATAGGATATAGCATTGTAATATTGTACTTTATGGAGTTACAAGTCAGTAAGCATAGAATTTGATCCAAAAATATTATGTACGTCATCAAAGAACCCTTTAACCAATGGTAGCTCAACAGCCATGAAAATTACCAGCAAGTGCATAAGACATACACTGATGTGTGCAGTTGAAAGTGTATACAAATGTTTGCACATTTGAATGAATAGGCAAGATTAGCCCCTAAAATTACAGACAATATTATTACAGGTGTGGGGATAACGTATTGGCCATGGAAAATAAGGAGACAAGGCTATAGTAAAAGTAATACAGGTCATGTACACGTTCAGAACTGACTGTTTCAGTAATGGGTGTCACTTTATACAATCCGATTATACATATATTTAAACAAAAATTATTCACTTTATTTGAATCCACATACATCTATATTATTTAGGAAGGTCTTTATTTATATCAGGGTCTTCCGTTAGATTTAAAGTTGGCAGGGAGTTTGAGGGACCTACCCAATGGAGATACTGTTTTTTTAAAACTAGCTGGAAGTAAAGTAAACGTAGCCAGGTAAATTACCCAGCCCCCAGCTGATAAAGAAGCCCTGATTTATACACCCAGAGAAATACCTAAGGACAAATAAATGTTAAAGTACATAGACATATTTGTACGAGGTCAACCTAAAGGTGCATTCCATTATAAACTGGATTGAACATCACATGATGTGAGGTCACCAAGACATATAAAGCAGTGCTTGTTGAAAATAAATTTGTACTACCGTCTTATTGTTATGATAGACCTGATGTCCACTATTTTCAAGTGATGTCATCAAACAAGTGAATTTCCTTGTCTGCCATTTTGTGTCCCTAGCCATGCCAACCAGCACATAACAACAACATTGTTCTTCCCAAATAATTATGAAGGCACATCTCATATTGTGTGTAAGGATATCCTGCTACAGCACATTCTGTAGGGCATTTCAACTGTACGAGACCCAATTAATTTCCCTTTCTTTCTTTAAATAAAACTCTGAAATTTAGACCATCTTTGTAACTGTTTCATCATCAAATAGATCCATCAGTACACACACATAAACTAACGGATTCTTGAAAAAGTAGAAACGTAATGATTTTCAATTTTCATGGGATGAAGTTAAATCATTTGGTTATCCTTCAATTTAAAATGTCAATTGTTAATATATAATTTCATATTTCTAAAACCATTTCAAAAATAGTAAATTCTGACATTCAACACAAAATCATGTTCCATTAGGCACATGTTTAGTTTTAATACACTGAAGACGAAACAATATCTTTGTAGTTCTTGTTTTCATAAAATATCATCCTCTGTCCATCATGTCTACCACAAATAAAATATTTGACTGTACTGATTAAAATTAGCTTGTCAGTTGTCTCTAGCACAAGCACTTGCTTTTCTGAAAAGTGATTGTACATGAAAATTCTGGCATAATACACATGCTGTGAAATTCTAATTCCATAATTGATATGGTATTCCAAATATCATTGTCCAGAAAATCTTTTTCAAGATAACAGTCTTAGGGACATCATACAAAATATATATTTTTTAAAGTCACAATTAGAAATTGCATTTCTATTTGAAAGCAATATATATGATTGTGGTTCAACTTTACTATCCCATCTTTCAACATAAGCCAGGAAACTTCCAGCTTTGTCTTTTGTACAATAGGGGCAAAATAATGTCAAGTATAATCAATGTATCATTAGGAAGTAAATTTCTTATCGACAATAATCAGATTTTTATCTTGGATATACATGATCTGACAAAGAACGTGTGGGGAATGAAATTAGCTGCGCAAGGTGTATTTTGCATACACAATTTGTATGTCTGTGAAAACATATTATATACTTGACCATAGGGGCTCGAATCGTTGCTTAAAATTGACCTGTCATACATGTACTTTATAGTAGTTATTATAAAGTACATGTATGACAGGTCAATTTTAAACAACAATCCGAGCCCCTATGGACTTCACCTAATTTAGTACCTGGCAATCATTCTAAAAGCCCTTAGCAATCTATCATTTTCGTAAGGAAATTTTTTGATGACATTTAAAATTCAGAGCATAAACTTTGTTACAACTATTTAAATATTTAATTTTAAGACAACAATATGTCATGATTTACTTTGAGCAGATGCCTCTACATGACACTAGTACATTTTAATTTACAACAGTTGTGACTACTTAATTAATACTATCTTCCAAGGTAACGCCCATTTGTGGGACACCTGTCAAACTTTGAGCAAGGTGTAGCAGTAGGTTATAAGTAATCTGAACGCTGAAAGATCAACCTACAAAGACGTCGTCATACAACAAAACAGCATTCCTTACGTGTCATGTACATTAGTAACGCGAGTTGTCCATGGGAGGCAACTGGATTTATACCGCTATAAGCCCGTACGTACAACGCACACACAAAATAAATAAAATATACTTCTGGACGCATACTGCTTGAAAATTACCTCATATTTTACGTTTGTTTCTTTTTTCAATGCTACTGTAGCTGTAGAGATAATAGATCGAACCATTTGCGCGGGTCGTTATGTTCGTTAGTTAATCCATTTTAGCACTACCACATCCCGCTTTCAAGTATACGAAGGAAGTGACTTGTGATGAGCTCTGCTTTATATAGGCACAGAAGCGGAGCTATGAAACTATTTACTTTGGTTTCGTATAAAACCAAAATTATTCATTCACTAAAGGCTTAGCCAGAGCTTTTTAATTTGTTTGTCAGTGACCAAAACTTTACGTGAATCACGATGATTTAATTATTATTTCACACCAATAAAATGAGAAAATAAAAATCTCTGCAGGTACGATTCAGATAATCCTAATATTAAATTAAATATTATTCCGCATGCAACTAGACTGAACCGGTATCGAACCGTCTGCCGTACTCGCTCACTAAATATCCGCGTGTCCCTCAGCCATACCCACACTGCGCTATGGCCGCTGAAGAAGCGGTTTTGGAAAACAGAAACGTGTGACGTTTATTGCCAGTCCTTGCTCCTGCTAAGAACCGACCTCTGTGATTGCCTGTGCTCCATCCGAAACAACTTAATAAACGAGTATTCACGTGTACACTTAGCTTAAGTTGTCTCGAGTCAGATGGAGTAAATTGAAAATGTGCACTATTGCAGCAGATAAATTTAAAAGCGCACCAAGTTCACCTCAAAGTTAGCTTACATATCATGACATTTCGCTTTTTGTATATATTAAAACACAATCCCTGTACTCAATAGCTTCAAAAGTTTGGATCTGACCAAAAGTAAAATCTGACCAAATGACTTTTAAAGGCAGCACAATCCTAAATATTTCACTTTCGTATTAAAAGAAGTAGCAAATGAGCTTTTAATAACATCAGCCATACCGGACACCAGGCGTAAATTATTTACACTCTGGTCAAACGCCGGCGAACATTAGTGTGTTCAACGCGTTCCAAGCGACATCTCATGACAGTGGAAGACGTACAGTCGAAATATTCAATGAATTATTTGGACATGCCTCTAAACATAATGCCTAAAACATTTGGAATAAACGAAATGGTTAAAGGCTGCTTCCCGCACATTATCAGTACCGAAGCAAATCAGCACACAGTTCTTCCCTATTTGCATGAAGTCCATTTCTATAACCTCAACAGTATGCAAATGGAACAACGAGAGGCTATCAACATACGGTACCAAATCTACTCTTCAGACTCGTCCTTTTTAAAAAGAGATGTCGATATATTATCGATTCATTGTGTAAAGTTTATGACGCTCCTGTGGAAATGTCGACGACGATTTCTTGGAGACAAAATCATCAACTAGCTGAAGGGAGCTTCTTCTATTTCCAAAATACGAGGATGAGTGTACCAAAAACGTTCATGCCCGAGAAGAAGCTAGCCACCATACTCCTTCAGTCATCACAATTCTTCAGCTGTCGATATATAGTAATAGCTTGATTACATATGCGAAACATGAGACAAGTGGATACTGTGTGCCAGAGGAGGCTGAGAAAAGAAGATTTGATCTTATTCCGAGGTTGGATTTTAGAAAAGCAACAGTGTGTGCACCCATTTCCAGGATATTTATTTAATAGATACTACACATGTTTACCCTGCCAAGAACTGAAAAATCCTTTGACAAAACACATCGACTTTGCACACGCTCGCCAAGACAAATCGACGATACATTTTGAACACAGAGATCGTTTTTATTGTAAGAACCAAAAATGTCGATTTCGAATGACAGAAACATTATTCATCCTGCTCGTTATTCTAAGTATGCAACAATATGTATAACTTTAATTTGAGGTAGAACAGCTCATTGCTCTAGAACTCGTCACCGGTTTCGATTAATTCGTGTGTTATTTATCGCACGGTCACATTACTGGAGTTTTCTTAAAGTGCCCCAAAGGATACTTCAGAAGAAATTGGAATTTAGTCTTAATAATTTATCCACTTTTTAATTATCATAATACTGTGCTAACAAAAGATATTGTTGCAAAAGGTTTTGTTTCAAATGACACAGATCAATCGCATTCATATCTCTCTTTCTGTCTCTGTCTGTCTGTATGTCTCTCTCTCTCTCTCTCTCTCTCAACTCTGATTCCAACAATGCCGTTTCTAATTTCAACACTCGGGAACCTTAAAATAAACAAAACATAAATGCAGAGTTTAACAACATGTGTATTTTCTAATCAGTTGACGAAGGATGGAGATAATAACATAAATGTAGGTAAATTCCCAAGTTTTTTTTATAGTCTTTCACATCCGGTTGGTCAATACAATAAACGTTGAGATAGCATTTACCTCTTGATTGGAATATATAAAATATCAATTCATACCTTTTGTGTACGGTGTATTCCAGCATTCAGAAATAAACTTGCAAAAGTATCGATAACATTGCGATTCTAAAACGGCAGCTGTAAACCCGCAAATATTTAAAAGCAATGGAACAATCGATTATTTTCTGACAGAGGACCATCCTAAACAAATTTCAAACTCATTTGAAAGTTTATTTCCATCCCGAGTTTTCGCTGGTTTGATGTTAAATGTTTAATTTTTATACATCGAATCTTTACACTTGAAGCACCATTATACATTGTTTTGTATTTTTGGTTTGTTTTTTTCGGTTGTTAGTTTCGACTCTTTCTTTTTTGTTGTTGACATTTTATTTGTATTATTAATTTCTAAAAGGATAACTGTGAGTATAATAAGTTCTAACTAAGGTTTTGGCTTCGTACTCATGAAAGGCATCGATTATTTCAAGTCAGGAGTGAGACATTCTTAGAAATTTGTCCAAAGAAGCTGATTCTTTTAAACAAGAATTACTTGTTCAATAAGCGATATTCAGCGAAGAGTACAGTCCCATGGTTTAGAAAATAATCAGTGTTACTAATTTTAGACAAAACGGAATAATCAGATCTACTTTGCAAAGAACTACAGAAAATTAAAACCAGGATTATATGTTGATTTAAGAATAAGTGAAAGAAATGTGATCGGTACATCATATATTATAATGGACATGGGTAAGTTTCTGTGACCTTGTAGGTTCAGGCCAGTTATAAAACTACTAAGACAGCATATACCAGTGTAGAAGAAAGTATGTCGAATGTCCTTTATTGTCGAGGTTAGGTACGAGAAATTGTCTGAGATGCTGTTTATCACTGGCAGGTACTTTTTTTTTCATCGAAGCTTCATCATGAAGTCCTCCTGTTTATTTTTTTTTTTTTTTTGTGAACAATGATAGTATTGAGAAAAAGCTTTTAAAATGTATTTTATTACGTCTCATATAGTGTCACAAGATGTTGACCGCCAAGGGCTAGGTTTAAACTGCCATTCTTTTGCAAACAGAGGAAAAAACAATGATATCGCCAAATTCTGTTTCTGCTGGCTCTTTTGTTGGGCAAGTTTCTGTTATTACTTATATTGAAATACAGGTATTTGGAAACAAGGATTAAATGCAATACTTTCTATCACGTTCAACAGTATCGTATTGAAAATAGATGAAGGGGGAAAAAAACCCACACAAATATACAACTTAATTGGTTATAACTCTACTGGTCATATACTAGAAGAGCTTACTGTATGGCCTGTTGTCTGTCACTCTACGTCCATCCGTCTCTTAGCGCCATAACTATGTTATCTCTACTCCTAAACTCCTTAGATGTTAGCCATGAAACAACATACATGCATTCACATCGCGCTGCCCGAATCTAAGATTGCTGCCACGGCAATCCTCTTAAAAAATCTTGTTATCGCTGAAAGGAAAGCCATATCGACATGAGGATTTCGACAGAAGACTTCTTATAGCTATTAGTCGCACCCGCCACTAAAATATTTAATATGGCCTTTAAAACGGCCAAAATTAAAATGTGTTAATGACTGAATGTAAAATGTAAAATGACAGAATGGTCATATTAACATTGGGCTTTTCTACGATACATTTTATGATCACCGGTTGGGTTTTAATAAAAATGGTACAGATACAACAGCGGCCATCATTTAGAAGATTTTGTTATCGCTTGACCTTCAGAACTGAAGGTCATACCATTACAAGACATTCACTAGAAGACTTCTTATGATGTCTAGTTGGTCCTAAATGAAACTTATTCCTATCGGACGTCTAATATGACTGCAGCGGCAGCCATTTTGGAAATCTTTTCACTACCTCTCCAAAACGAAACCCCATATCGATATGGAATGTTCGTTAGAAAACTTATTATTGTGTCTGGTTGATCCTGAATGAAAATGTTGTCAAGCTGACATCTCATGTGGTCACCATTTTGTCCATCTAGAAAACTAGAAAATGATGTTATCGATGCATTTCCAGAATATAAGATGATTCTGACGTAGTGTTTTCACCGGATGATTAATTGTGATATCTGGTTGGTCTTAAATGAAAACAGTGCCCTCACAGACATCAAATACGACTGCCACATTGAACGTACTAAGCATGTTGTCCCAAATTCTCCTAAATAGATGGTCATATTGTCAAGGTGTTGTCTCCAAAAATCTTCAAATGGAGTCTAGTTTATAATCTTGTTTGCATTTTAACTTTTATCTTTTAAGGTTTTTTAACTTCTTCCGCATTCTATTTGATATTTCCTTGTCTTATAGAAACTTCTGGAGCAATAAATTCAAGCTCAGCAGCAAATATTGATAAATGTGACATCGTACATGTGTTTTCTTAATTATTATACAGTAACATAATCTTCATGAATAACGGACTCTGATTTTTTTTACCGGCTCATCCAGTTTCTGTCATGCATATGGTAAATTAATCTTAGGTATTACTGGACCGAACTCTGTTCTACAATTGGATTAATTGGAAGCGTCGTTCACAGTGATTAAGATACAATGATAGATGACAATTTCAGAAGTTTTGTGAGAAGGACGTTTCATTATTTACAACGATTAAGAGGGATAGTAATATATCGTCTACCGAAAATTAATATGGACTTTGTGTGATGCCTGTGTATACGTGCGACAGAACACCTATTGAATTTGCTCGGGATAATCCCGCTTTCTGGTTTATTTTCTGTGTATGAAAGGCATTTAAGTTGTTTGCTGTGTTATCGAAAACGTCAAAAATATTTTTTTATTTTGTTTGGGTTAAGCCAGATTGAATATTTTCTGCCTAAAATAGTATTCAGAGGAGCGTAATCTTGAGTAGGGCTAAAATAGCCGAACTGTCAAAGAATATATATATATATATATATATATATATATATATATATATATATATATATATATATATATATATATATATATATATATATATTTCAAGGGGAAAAGTTTAGGTCACAGTTAGATATTCATTTTTATCGTATTGTTTTTCTTGCTTGCATATAACAAAAGATAGGTTAGTTTCAAGACAGGTTTTGGTCATCGAGTCAAATTCATTCCTAATGAACTTTTGGATCAAAACGTTCTTAATCGCATGGTATTGCTTTCCTTTATTAATGTCAGAAAGTATAAAAGTTCACGCAGAAGAATCTGTAGCTAATGTTCTGTACATTCGTCAAGAGAATAGGATACGATTTGCTAAAGAAATCATTATCATTTAAGTTAGAATCTATACTTGTCTTAAACGTTTGTCAACGAAAGTTAAAGATAATTGCTTGTTCATATGTATGATGATTCACAGGCAGCGAAGAGTACTGTCCCATTGTTTGCCAAGCACTTGAGCAGCAGAGAGGGTGAACAGACCATAGAATTCCGACAAAACAAATAAAACAAACAAATAAATCATCTCGTAGAAAGGTCCAGATTTTACAAATGAACTTTCCTTGAGATGTTTATTTTTGCAATGACCGATTGTGCTAATAAAACCTCAGTTCGAAATAGTATCTGAAAAAATAAAGTACTCTACGTGTTTATTTATTTCTTGTTTATTTTTTTGACGACCAACGTTGGTAGGTACCCTCTCTGCTGCTATTAATTTACCACCATACCAAGTTTGATGAATATTTTTCAACTCGTTCTCGCTGTCGTTTTTCCTCATCTGTTTCATCTTCATCTGAATCTTCGGAATTTGTTCTATGTTTCAAGTAATATTCAAGTTCTGATGGTGGTTTTTCTATTTTTGGATTTATGTTCTTTCTGTGTTTATAATATATCATCAAACTTCTGTATCGATCTCCACCGCAATTTTTACAAATCTGATATAATCCTCTAACGCCGTTGTTACATCCAACACATCTTCGTGGACCAGCATGAGGATTTTTCTTTATAAGATAATTATGTTTCTTGCAATATTCTCCACGGCACCTTTTGTTGCATTTATCTGTTGTTCCTTGACGCAGCCACGCACAGTTGTTCATTATATTAATGATATCTGTTTAATTAAATTTAATTTTATCATCACCCCTCTCTGCTGCTCCTCTTCTGCTGATATTAATTAAATTATTATGTTATAATAAAATGGTACATCCAGAATCTCATACTGCAAGAACAGCACGAGAACGATTAGAAACAATTAAAAAATTTCTTCCTGTCAGAGACTCATTTAGAAAAAATCTACAAGCGCAGCAAGAATCAAAAGTTGAGTACGAAGAAGACACTAAAAAACTATTTAAACCCGTCACTGCAGCTACTAAGAAAGCTGCATCGGCTGTTGAAAAAACTATATGGGGAGATATTGCGGAGGAAGATGAGAAGAGGAAAAAGGGTATTTTTCCGGTATTAGAACAAACTGCAGCGCAGGCTGAAAAAATAGCAGCGAGAACTAAAAAAACAAAGAAGATTTTACGAGACCTTCCAACTGACATAGCTGCGGCTCAGCCTCCACCTGTTGATGAGGAAATACTTGAAGATATTGGAGAACTTCGTACTGAAGTCGCCGATGTGAGAAAAAAACTTGCATCTAAATCCAAACCAGCAGGAGAAAACGTAGAATTAATTGCAAAATTTAACGAAGGAGTTGTTGAGGAAATTAGAAAAACTGAAAGAGAGAGATTACCTGAAGCAATATTAAATAGTATATCTAATAAATCTAGTATTTTAAAACCCCGTTATGAAAAAACAAATGATGATAATTTCATTAAATGGATATATCGCGTATATTACAACAAAAAACAAGCTAGAGGTTCAGAATTTGAAAGACTTAAAGAAGAAGTAAAAAGACTTTATAGAGAGAGACGGGAACAACTAGAACAAGGAGAGTCCTCCCAGTATCAGCTTCCTCCACCTCTGCAACAAATAGAACAACAGCAATCTTCTTTGCCACAGCAAAGGTTGAAGTCGGAAATTAAAAAGACTAAAGAGCTAATTAAATCACTATTCCATAAGAAAATTCCTTCGCCTTCACATAAAATTTCTGCACCGGATGTAACATTTACACCGACAGGTTCACCATCTGGATCACCCCCTGCCACCGCTGAAGTACTTACTCCGGTAATGCAACCACCAGTATTTAAAACACCTCAAGATGAACCTAAAACAGGATCTGGTTTATGTCCTGATAATATCATCAATGACGTGTCACGGTTAGAGGTTCTCATAGGAGGAAAACGAGCTGGAAATAATTCACCAGAAATAACCAATGAAGCAGCTGATATTTGTCGGCGACTATTTCAAGGTGGTATCATGGATATCGGCGTTTACCGAGAACTTATTGATGAGCTCGTTGATGACTAGTTGTTAGATAAATGGTAAATAAAATAAGATGATTGTGCATGATAATCATCGTAAACCCACACAGGTTAGAGCGGTAAACTCACGATTACCAATCTATGAAGCAATTTACGGAAATGGACTTGGTGATGTCATTCGAGGATTATTCACGAGGATAGCTCCAAAAGTAGCACCTGTTGCAAAACAATTATCGATGAAGGCTATTGATATTGTTCGTGATAAAGCTCCTGGTGCAATTGTCAATGTTGCTGGTAAGGCGTTCTCGGCGATCAAAGAAAGACTAGCACGATTATTGCGACGAAAACAACAACCACCGGTGAAACTGGCAAGTACTGAGGTGATGCCTGCAGATGTTAGTAAAATAATAAATCAGGCTGCAAATCAAAAACTAGCGGCGTTAGCAGATCAAGGACTCGGTGAATCTGGAAATAATATCTCAAGTTTGATATCAGGAAGTGGAACTTCCCGAGGTGGAACTTTCCGGCGGCGGTGATCAACGTGTTAGACGAAAAATAATTATAATAAAATGTTCAAGCGCGTATCCGACACAGCATTTGACATGGAAGCACCCGTCCTTAAGGATGAATCTGTACGTGATTATCAATTTTATTCCTATGACGCAAAACAACCAGATCAACGTGGAAGAATTGAACTACAAGTTCATGATACAAGTAGATACTTTTTACCCGCTGATGCCTTTCTTGAGGTAGAAGGTACAATTATAAAAACGGATGATACTAATTACTTAGATCCAGTAAAAATTGGGTTTGTCAACAACGGGATCATAGCATTATTTAGTGGCGCCACATACATGATTGATGGAAAAAATATTGAATCAATTCAGAATGATGTCGACGTTGCTACAACAATAATTGGTCTGGCGAGATATTCTGATGATTATACAAGATCAGCAGGTCCCACAATGATGTTTGTGAAAGATAACTCCGATAACCCTGAAAGTGATCCGTATAATATAAGACGACCAAGAAATTTTGCCGATGCCGCTGATGCTGACGTGTGGCCAGTAGTTCATGGTTCTAATGACAATTTCAACTTGGGATTTGCAACACGTAGAAATATGTTGCTAGGAGGCAATAGAGGTTTTTCATGTACAATTCCACTATCGCATATTTTTGGATTTTGCAGGAATGTTAAAAAGGTTATTTTTGGAGCTAGACACACGGTTGTTCTTGTAAGAAAGAACGATGATAATGATGCTCTGTGGAGACCCATTGGTGACGTTGGTAAAGTAATATTATCAAAACTTTCATTGTGGATGCCGGTAATGACTCCAACGATCGCAGAAGAACATCGATTAATTTCTTTCATGGATGCAGGTGGTAAATCCTTGTTGTCATGGTTAACAACAAGCACAGACAGTATGCAAACTAACGTTAACGGTCAGTTTACATGGCATATAGCATCACAACAGGGTGTTTCTGCACCACGACATATTTTTATTGCTTTTCAGAGAACTGATCGTTTAAACTCACAAGTTCACTCTCATATGATATTTGACCAACTAGGTCTCACAGATATTTCCTTACGGATAAACGGACAACAGGAACCAACAGAAAATGTACAACTAAATTATGCATTAAATCACATAGGACGTGCATATCATCGTTTGATGTCATTTATGGGACGTGATCAAAATGTTGATACCGGGTTGCAAATATCACAACTAGATTTTAAAAAATTGTACCCGATTTATTATTTTTCATTAGAACATCTTGATCTATCAAAACAATCTGTCGTTGATATACATCTCAAAGCAACATTAAATACCGGTGGTGTTGATTACAGAGCGATCGCGGTCATACTTAGCGACAAGGCCATGTTACTTGAAGGTGGCAGTGGTCGAATGAGGGTCGTTGATGCACCGGTGGAAAATCTTTAATCGTGTTATTTAGAAAAATATATTTTATATAAAAATGTCGTATAGTCATGTTAATGTTACTCTGACCCCGGGTCAGGTAAAAAAGCTTCAATCAAAAACCGCCAACAAATGCGGAACTAAAATATCACTAAAACGAGATCAAATTGGTGGTGGTCCAAACAAATTATCGTTGACAAATAATCAGATTAAACATTTCAATAAAGCCCTAGAATCAAAAACTGGAGTTCAATTCCATCTCTCCCCGAGCGCCATCAAAGACATGGTTAAAACGGGTGGTATATTTCCACTTCTTGCGGCCATTCCGGCATTAATAGCTGCAGCTGCTCCAGCCGTAGCAAAAGCGGCCGCGTTAGGTGCTGTTGGAACAGCTGCTGGAATGGCACTAAAGAAAGCAACAGGGCAGGGATACAAAAAAAAGGGACGCGGTCTAAGATTACCGGGATCTCGTTGGGGGAGAGGCCTAAGGCTTCCAGGGTCATTTCGTTAGACGTTCCAGCATCAAATTTTGATTTACTTGATGCTGCTAAAAAATTAAAAATATCCGCCTTTAGAGGTGTTTTTATGCGAGATCAATTACCGAAACAACCAAACAAACTAGAAACAGGGATTATTAATCTTGACAAACGTTCCGGACCCGGTACTCATTGGGTATCATACGCGGTTGACCCGCGTGGAATTGTTTATTTTGACTCGTACGGGTTAACTCCACCTGTTGAATTTATCAAGTATGTCGCACCACTCCACGCAACAACTAGCGGTTATAAAGTTTGGTATTCAACGCTACCCACACAAACAATGACAGATCCACCAATATGCGGCCGTGAAGTAATTAATGTACTCGACGCAATATCAAAATCATCCAAGCCGCCACATAAAGTCGTGCACGATTATACAAGCAACCGATTTGTTGCGCGTAAAGCATTTTAAACAACGGATCTTATTATAATGGTTGACATTTACGGAAGATCTTCACGCGTTAAGAAAATAAAATCCGACGTTGATCTGTCAAAGTATGCGACTAAAGATGACCTCGCTGATATCATGAACCTTGCTGGAGTTGACCCAGATGAAGTTGTTATTTTTCAAGATCGATATGGTAAACTAAAAACCAGCAATATCAAATGGAATGATATAGTCCGGCGAGTACTTGGTGCAGTTACGGATAATATTCCCGTGTTTACTCACGGTGGTAGAATCAGAGATTCAAGTATGTCACTTAAAACCATCAGAGATGAAATTGCAAAAAGTGTTGCTAATCGCGTGAGAAACACCGGTGACACAATGACAGGTGAACTTAACATGAACGGGAACAAAATAGTAGCTGTAACAGCTCCAAAATCTGACAACGACGTCGCAAACAAACTATACGTCGGCGACGTGGATGGAAAACTATCCACGCTACGGGCCGAGTATGACGTTCACACGGGCGCGTTTACAAGGCTTCGAAGAAATTTTCAGAAAACCGATGATGCCATAAATAAGTTCTTTGGAACTCCTTCCGTCATTGACATGAAACTTTCTGATATCAAAAGTAACCTAGACACGATCAAACGAACACAACTAGACATCGTAGCGGGAATTCCTGAGATTATCAATAAAACCAATCTGATTAAAATTCCAGCTGAAATAACTCCCGGGCATATCACAAACATCGTATGCACGGTATCATCGGGATTTGCAACATGGTCAAAACAAAATAATACCATCAAATATACCGCAACAGTCACTGGCGTGTACAGGCTATCTGTGTTATGTGCTGCAAAATTTGAAATATTTACAACGTTTCCATGGCGTCATTCCACAGACAGGTTTTCCGGGGTTGTATCTGTTATATTAAATATCGGAACCGAAGAAAAATTTATTCTGGAAGCAGCTGATAGGACATTAACCGCAACATCTTACTGGTGGTGTTTGGAATTTGTAGCTGAAACGCCTCAATTGGTTACTGCATAAAAATATATATGGACGGTGCACAATACAGATACAATCAAGCGCGTGAATGGCAGGCGACGCTAAAAGATCAAGTCGATCAATATACAGTAAAAGTAAAAAAATATCGACGACGATTGGTTGTCGTTGATGTGATTGTTTATTCAGTATCCGCTGTTGTTGCTGGAACCGGTGTAATATTATCAGCGTTGACAACGATGGCACCAGTAGCTGTAACTGTTTGTATTTCAGCAGCAACAACTATTGCAGGTGTGCTTGGTATCATCACAAAAAAAATATGTACTTGTACGAACGAAAAATTATCCGATTACAAAATAAAATTACATACAGCGACGGTAGCATAGTCGAAATTATCCTCGTTGTTATCAGCGAGTCTCAGTGATGGAATTATATCTGATTTCGAATTTTCAATGATAACCAAAATATACGACGAAGGTATTAAAGATACAAGTATCAATAATGACAGAATTACTCCAGCAGATCGTGACCAACACAACTCCGCCAAAGATAACGATGATCTCGGTAAGTTCAATTAATCCTGAATTTAGTGTTAATTTTCCTACTGCAATTCCAGTAAAAGAAATAGCACTAGCACAATTACGGGTATATTACAGCTGGCCAAATATCAGATCAAAATCATTTAATGGTACACCAGCAAATAATTCGCTTGTATTTACTAACAAGAACAAATCCGATGGAACACCTGACTGGGTTGTTGTTGGAATACCAACTGGCAGTTACGAGATCGAACAAATCAGTGAGGAATTTGCGCGTAGAATAAAATCAATAACGGGAAAGGAATCAAAAATATCAATAAACGTTCATGAGCCGACGTTGTCCTCGACGGTTGAAATAAACTCGCCTGATTATGCCGTTGATATTTATCAATCTTCAATCAGATCAGTGCTAGGATGGCCGGATGTTCCCCTGGTGCATAAAGGACCACCAGAACCAACTCTGGCTGATTTTATCACAGATGAAGCAAAATTTATGATAGTTCCTGAATATAGAGGTAAATATCCATGGATCCAGACCGGTGATCTTTCCGTGTTTACAAGTACTCCTGATGGTGAAACCTTTCCTACAATAATAAATAATGTACGTAATGCTCGTACAGGTGTTAGAGTAAATCCACTCGTTGATGAAGAATTTATTAAGTCATATTCTGATCCTGTTAATTTTGAATTTAAACAATCAATCAACAAACTACGAAATTTCTTTACTGATAGCTACAGCGATGACGTAAAACAAAAAATCATTGAGACGATAAAACATCTAAATCAGGTCATATCAGATATTAGATACGTTAATAAAACTATCATTGTGAACATGGTTATACACGGTGATGAAGATATTGATAATTATAAAGCTGGACCATGGTTTCTCAATCATTACAAAATAACTGAACAACAATTACCAACATTTGTAATACCCGGGATTGATGCTGGAGAACTAGTAAAATTATTAAACGATCTTATCAACGAAAACTTCCCTAAAATACTCGATGCGTGGAAAAAACTAGCACCATATCCAACTGTTCTCAGATATGATAATGATCCACATGGCGGCGGAAGACACGTATCTCCGCGGATCGTTAATATAACACCGACGGTCGCGGTCAATCTGGTTTGTGACGTAATCGATGGCAGCTATCAAATAGATCTCGGAAGATCAAATCAAGCTCAACAAGGATACATCCTGTACACGTTCACACCACAAGTTCCCCCTGGAAATTTAATCGTGCAAGAACCAACTAATCCCGTGTATTTGCGGTGTCACAATAATATGTTAACACGAATCAATTTTAAGCTCACAGACCACCTTAATCGCTTGATTGACATACGTGAAGAAGAGCTTGTAATAAATCTGTATGTGAAATCTTAAGGATTTCTGTCGTAAAGACTTCCGTCGTAAGGACTTTTGTCGTAGATCTTCATGTGGAGGAGGGTTTTACACGCGAGGATTTCTTAACAGTTAGAAGAACATTTGTAACAGAGATCAGACTCAAATTCGATCAACTTAAAAAAATATTTTATTATTACTGGCACAAATTTGTGTTTGGTACAAATTAATCGGCCTAGGCAACCAAGGCCTAGGCAACTAAGGCCTAGGCAACTAAAAAAGCTAGTCGATGAAAGTAAAATTAAAATTTCTATCACAAAAAAAATAATATTTATTAATTTTCCTGATTTTACAAATTACTTGATTTTGACTACCAACTACCCCCTCAGAAACATAAAAATGCACGAACTACTTGATTTTGACTACCAACTACCCCCTCAGAAACATAAAAATGCACGAACTACTTGATTTTGACTACCAACTACCCCGTCAAAATCAAGTAGTTCTAACCTTGTCAAATTGTTCCTAACAAATTTTATTTATTATAAATTAATTTTATTTATTAATAATATTATTTTTACTGAGATTTTTATTTTTTTTTTACTAAAATACAACGAAATTGCTCAATTTTCCTGATTTTGACTACCAACTACCCCGTCAGAAATCAAGTAGTTCGTGCATTTTTCTTTGATTTTGACTACCAACTACCCCGTCAGAATCAAGTAATTTGTGCATTTTTCTTGATTTTAGTAAAAAAAAAATAAATCCTCAGTAAAAATAATATTATTAATAAATAAAATTTATTAGGAACAAATTTGACAAGGTTAGAACTTCCTTGATTTTGACTACCAATACACGTGGTCAGCGTTGACATGGACCCCAGTTACCAAAACTTTCATTTTCATTATCATCAGTAACGAAGTTACCTTGGATCGTTTCATCAGTAACGAAGTTACCTTGGATCGTTTCATCAGTAACGAAGTTACCTTGGATCGTTTCATCAGTAACGAAGTTACCTTGGATCGTTTCATCAGTAACGAAGTTACCTTGGATCGTTTCATCAGTAACGAAGTTACCTTGGATCGTTTCACCAGTAACGAAGTTACTCGCTGACATAATTTTTCTTAATAGTCTTATGCGGGTACTAATCGTTTTCTTTGCCTCATACTCGTGGGATAATAACGACTTAATTCTTTCTACGGCGGTAGAAAGAGGAACGAACTCCTTCACATGATCATCTTCTACGGTGGCTAGCGACTGAAACATTGCCGATTGAATCCGTTTCATGAGACTGTATTCAGATGATAGTGTGAGTGTACCCATGGTTTTACGTTCTTGTAAAATCTCAAAGTCAGAAACTATTTTTTCAGGATTAAGTTCATCAGATATATTAATTCCATCTTTTTTTAATTTTTTAATAGCGACAATTACATCATTGATATTTTCATGGTTCATTATATAATATATAAATCTTTAAAATAAAAAAAATATCCCTAGAACACCTATCGAGTGTATTAGCGAGTTCGTCGGGATGTTTCAGGGACAGCACAACCAAGAACTCGTAGCTTGCCACCGCAATCTACCAAGTTCATTAGGCAAATATTCCCTCTACGAGAGCCCCTAACCCGCCAAACAACGGTCTAGAGGCCCAAGAGGGAGGACAGCACAACCCTCATTAAACTCGTAGCTTGCCACCGCAATCTACCAAGTTTAGAGGATATACACATAACATGTAACTAACTAAGGACAGCACAGTCCTCATTAAACTTGTAGCTTGCCACCGCAATCTACCAAGTTTATCGGACATACATACAATGAAATGGTTATATACAATGAATGAAGAGCCCCTATCGAGTGTATTAGCGAGCTCAGATTATGAATGAAACGGCACTAACTAAGGACAGCACAGTCCTCATTAAACTCGTAGCTTGCCACCGCAATCTACCAAGTTTATCGGACATATATACAATGAAATGGTTATATACAATGAAATGGTTATATACAATGAATGAAGAGCCCCTATCGAGTGTATTAGCGAGCTCAGATTATGAATGAAACGGTACTAACTAAGGACAGTACAAACATATACGCTCAGCAAAATCACACCCACAATAATTAATCCAGTTGGTTATACGAAAATATGTATCAACCACAAGTCAATATTGTGGTTGTGAATTTGCTGAGCGGAGGGGTTCTTGCGGTTCCCCCCACTATTATAAAAATCGCAATTATGCGCACCACCGACAAATTGTCAGCCATGGGGATTCGATCCTGGACCGCGAGCGCCACAGTCCAATACCATACTGGTCGAGCTATCAAAAATTGTTACGAACATATGTTTCGGAAGTTAATATATAGCTAAGGAACCAATATTTACACTAAACAGCGGTTTCTGAATAATAACAGTTTCTGTATTTGTAGCGGTTTCTGTATTTATAACAGTTTCTGAATAATAACAGTTTCTGTATTTATAACAGTTTCTGTATTTATAACAGTTTCTGTATTTATAACAGTTTCTGTATTTATAACAGTTTCTGTATTTGTAGCTGGTTTCCTAAGCAGACCGAAAATCAATAATAACAGTAGCATTAATGCACCAGTCAAAGAACTTTCCAGAGTGTAAGTTCAGTGAACACACAACTGCAGATTGATTACAATGAGTAACGGTTTCTGTTTCACACACAGCTTCCTACGGATCAATAATATTATCTTTTGTATGATGGGAAAATATTTAAAAACCATAAATAATACTTCTACGAGTAATTAGTTACGATGTAATTAGTTACGATGTAATTAGTTAAACTGGCTAATTACGATCATAAAAAACCAACCATCTACGAAGAAAACTATATATTACAAAGTAATCTCCCCTTAAATCAAAAATTCAGTAGTGTATGGAGGACCTACTGTGACATAAATTAAAAAATTAATTCAATGTGGTGATGATAGTTAATAATGTGGTGATGATAGTTAATAATGTGGTGATGATAGTTATTGATACTGAAAGATGATTTTCTGTTTATATTTTTTCGAGAAAGTAGATCTGGTTATATTATCTGCGACGTATTTTACCACACGCGAGTCAATATCAAAATATGTCGCAGCAGCGTTCATAGACTGAAACATAATTTCTTCACCGGTTTCTATGTTTGTAGAAATTACCGCCCTCTTTCCGATTGTCTTACATCTTCCTGTATTACCACATGCAGAGTTCACGCTTCGAGTGACAACACGAAGGTTGTGTAGGGAGTTATTTTGAGTGTCCCCGTCAATATGATCAATAACAAGACCGTCTTTGATCAAACCCCTGTGACACTGTATGTGAAACGATGACAATGATAATTTTTCTTTCCAACTACAAATCTAAGATAGCCAGTATTAGAAACATAACCAACTGGTCTCTTCAACTTGCAGTGTCTGATGATACCATTAATATTTGATTCATAGTTTGTTATGACAGGATGTGGGACAAATATATTTTGCTCCATTATAATAATATTATATGTTTAAATCATTGTTTGTCTGAAATCTTGATATATAATCCTCCACGGATTTTATAGCGTTTTCACCGCTATTATTTTTTTTGTCATAATATCTTTTGAGCTCTCTGAACCGTTTCCCGCCGCACTTTCCACATAATTCTGTCTTTCCACGTACTCCAATACCACACCGTAGACATGGTATTGGTCCTAGACTTCCTCGTCGTATGTTTTGTGAGTGCATCCAACAAAATTCCTTTCTACAGGATTTGTTGCATCGATTTACTGAGCCGATCATCAACCATCTGCATTGGGACATTGTATATATATATATAATTTTCTTTATTTAAATATTTGTTTTAATTATATGAACGAGTTTGAGAGATTATCCCAAACTAGGCCTGTTAAGTATAAATTCAACCTTGACAGATTATCTTCTGACTTGCCAGTACGAGATCTGGTTGATCCGAAAAATAAAAGTTTGATCTCGAAAATTCATGACGCTAAGAAAGAATTTTACACGGATGGTGCATCTCATACATGGTCAACGTTCAAGATTATACGAAACACTGACTTTGTCACGGACGCCACAAAGAACGACAAGCGAGCAGCAACTATCATTAACTACATCGCTGAATACGAGGGCAATCAAACATATTTCTTCAGAGTAAAATTTATTGTATTAACAGAAACAGGTAGTTGGATTATCCGTGACAAATATGATCCTGTCCTTGGTAATAATAAAACTATCATATTAAGTAAAAATTCCAGACCGGGTCTATTGACTGGTATTGATAAACCGTATTATGAACGAGCGTATCCTGTAACAGCAGTTATTTATGGAATTTATGAGATAAATAAAAAACCCAACGTTGATAAACTAGCGCCAATGAAATTTTCAAGGTTAAATTGTGTAGCTGAACGAGTAATAGAACACTTTACAAACGCGATGCGTGGAAATGGATTAACTGATTTAAGGCGTGAAAAAATAAACTCGTGGGCTGATTCAGTTAAGGATAAAGGTGCTGCAATAAAAGATGTTGCTGAGTTAGGAAAAATATTAAAATTTCCAATAACCGTAGCAACAATAACGGGAGAAGTACTGTACCAGTCGAAATATAAATCGAAAGGAGCTCCAATAAATATTATCGATCATAACGCGCACGCATGGACTAACGCAGTAACAATATTTCCACGTGATCGAACTGTTAGATTTTACCCCCCAGACAATTCTGGGGCAGATAATTCTGTGGCAGATATGAGTATGTTTGATTTTATCAACGAAATAAGTAAAACCGATCCTGTATCGGTATGGTTATTCAAAAGTAATGAAGAGGGTGAATTTGATCAGTTTGTCAAACCGAACGGTGAAATATATCGCACAGAATCCCTCCATGACGAGATGAAAAATCTTGCGACGTTTTTACAGTGCAAGCACGCGGAAAATACTGACAAATTACTAACTAATTGTTTTACCGTTCCATCTGTTGCGGCTCATTTCGCCAGAGAACGAAATTCATGGAAACCAACACGATTTGATTTACTCGAGGACGTACGCGCAAGTTGCGTCGAATATGGACATGGCGGATTATGGAATACCAAATACAATTACAATGATGTTATTTCGGTTGATATGGTTGCATGTTATCCAGGAAGTTTTCTGGGATACGGAGATTGTTCTACGTACTTTGAAAGATTTGGTCACCCTACAAACGAGATGACGCGAGTGGCAATTAATGGACCATTACCTGATTTTGATCTGACTGGATTCGCCTGTATTGAGTCGTTCGAGTTTAACGAAAATCTTCACAAGATTTGTTATGTTTGGTTTGGCAAACATTTTTGTGAAAAACGTTGGGCACCTATAGTTCTGTTGCGATATATGCTAGATTGTATGATACTGACATCGTTGGTGGTCAGTGAGGCAATTATATCATATCATGCACAGACCAAAGTTTGGTTGCCCATGTCAGATTCTGAAGTTATCAGCGAGTTTAAGGATGATATTCCTAATAAACTCAAAACCGCAAAAGATCTCGGTAGAAAAATTATAGGAAAATTTACTCAAGGTGGTGCATATGATTATAAAAGACATCACGCACGATTAATTTTAGATGATGCCGAGTACGATTTTATAATCGCTGATACAACGGCGAAAAATACATTTGTAAATCGAGAGAGTGTTTATTTATCCGACGGAACAAAATTAGGTACGATCGTTAGTTACATAAATGACGTATCCCCGCAATATACTCATCTAAGATCTTCCATGTTGGCTTATGTTTCTATAAATTTATTATCGATGATTAATAGATTTCCTGAGACCGCAGTCAGAGTCGCAACAGATTCGATTTCTATTTCAAGTAAATATTTAGAACCTGTTATGAAATTTACAAGTAATGATGAACGATGGGGTTCGTGGAGAATAAAAAAGGAACTATTACACAATTACACAGAATCAGCAGATGTTCCAATGAGAGATTTTTATCGTGAGGGTAATAAAATATCAGAAATGTCGAAGGCACCATCGTTGAGTGATCCAATAACTAGATATAAGACAGTATATCTCAATGGACCTGGTGGATGCGGCAAAACAACTCGAACGATTAATGTTTTTAGAAATTCAGATATAATCGTGCTGACACCCACACATAGACTTGCACGTGAGATGAAACAGCGGCAAGTACAATCGTGCACGTATCATAGTTTCTTCCGATGGCGCGGAGATACATGGACTCCTCAACGGATGGGGGAAAAATATATACCTAAAATAATTATTTGGGATGAGATATGCACGGTCTCATTGGATACATTAAAAAAGTTTCTTGATTGGTTGTTGACGAAAAATACCGCCATAATAATGTGTGGCGATCATGGTCAACCTCCGCCTTTTGTTGGACCATCTCCACATGATTGGTTAAAAAATTTCGTTGATTATTACGAAGAAATAGATGATGATCATAGAGCTCTTGATGCAAATTTGAAGGAGTTTAAAAAATTAATCAGATTACAATCAAACAAAATTCAGTGTGAAATAATACGTGGAGTGATCTCAGAGACATCAATGAGTGATTTTTTGAACTCATGGAGACCCACCGATTTGATCGTAGCAAGTAGAAAAATAATCAGAGACGCTTTACAACAACAGTTATTTCAGCTACATAAAGAACAATATTCAGAACTACCCGTACCGTTGTGTTATAGACCATCAGATACACGAAAACAGAATATTAATGTTGATATTCCAGGACAGACAGAGTCAAGGAAACAGATTCTCGTATTAAATGATATTGTCGCCGTTGATATCAGTGTGGTCGAAGATGCATTACGCGCTGACAAATCTCCATGGGTGTTGGGATACGCTATGACGATCCACTCGTCTCAGGGATTAACTATTTCTGATACACGAGTCTGGATTGTAGACGATCGCATCGAGTGGTCAAATTTAGTTTATTTAGCGGTATCGAGGGTCAGAAATATATCTCAATTACGTAGAATTATAATTCCTGAAATCGTTGATAAATTTAACATCATCGATGATGATATAATAAGAAAAAAATTAATCGGATACAAACAATCTGACAAAAAAAATAAACGTGACTTTGATCTTGATGTTGAATTTATTATTGAGTTAAAACAGCAGCAGAACAATCATTGCGCAAGTTGTAATTGTATAATGTTATGGCGGTATTCGAGTAATGATTCAAGACAATTTACCGTAGATAGAAAAGATAATAGTCGCGGTCATACACGAGAAAATACCATGTTAACCTGTCTCGAATGTAATCGATGTAGAGGCGCTAGCGCCTTGGGTGCTGGCACTAGTGCTAGTTAAGTGATCGAAATGACCGGAGTGATCGCGGCGGTAGTTGTGTATCCGCGGAAATTATTTGTAGTTGTTCACGTGTAAATCCACGTTGAGGAGCAGCAGAATCTAATCTGTAGATTGCAGGTCTGGAAACGCCTACATTTCTTCCAGTGGATCTTGTCACGGTAGATATTTTGTGTGTGGTAACACTCCAAATAGGATCAGTCGCTCTCGCTTTACCACCTTCAAGTTCACCAGGCTCATATAAATATCTGACTGTAACATCACCTAATATTTTTTGTTTTCCAGCATCTTTTCGTTGTGTTGGTATATTTTTTTTTGTGACCGCGCTAATGGGTTTCATGTTGGTTGTTCGTGTGATCTCATTATTTAATGCAGCTATCACGATTGGTAATCTTGCAACCCATTCGCGAGATCTTTTATCCTGAATAAATTCCCTCGCGTATTGATATCCAAATAACCGCTCAGCAAGTGTTCGATTAAATCGCTCAACAATTGCTTGATCACGGTGAATTGCAGTATGTCCTCGTCGTATTTTGGTATTATGTTGTTTCATCAACGATGATACTGGACCAAGAAATTCCTTACCAGGATCAACCTGTAGTAGCTGTGGCCATCGCAGACCACCTTGTGGTCCACCACCTCGTTGATAAATTCGTTCAAACGAATCAGCTACTTCAGATGATGTTTTCGCCGATAGCGGCTCTGCTTCTTTATATCTACTTGCAACATTAACTACGGTTAGCGCGTACTTGTACGTTTTTCCACGCACAGTATCATGCGGTAAAAACAGAATATCAGCTTGATGAACTTCATTAGGAACACTGACATCGAAATACGAGTACTGAATTTGTTTAGGACGTGGTAGATAAATTTGCCATATTGCTTGTTTGGATAACCACGTTTTAGCAGTAGAATGTTTAACCGATGCTGCATCAGCGAGTTTACCAATTGCTGCTTTGCCTCTCCAGTATCCTCTCGGCGAATAATAAATTGATTCCATTATTAATTACCAGCCCCAATCGCTAATTTACCTTTCATCGAGGATCTTACTAACCAATTAGCTAATGATTCTCTAATATTTTTATTTTTTATAGAATTTAATGAATGAATTAATTTTACATCTGCAATATGCCTATCTTGTAGATTTTGACTTTTATAAGCTACATCATGAGCATGACAAGCTCGATCAATAGCATTTATTGGTTCCTCGCCTGGTTTTGGTTGATCTTGATTATCGAGCCTGATATCGAGTCTGGTACCAGGACCGCAATAATTATATCCTGGTAGATGTTTTTCTCCGCTGTATTTAGCCCATGGAGCACCTGGAAACTTTGACATCAAATTAGCAATATCACCACCCCGCTTATTAGGTAAAAATGAAAATTTCTTTCTACAGCATACAGAACATTTTCCACCGTACGCTATTTTTTTATTTTTTGTTGTAACTGTAGCTAAATCAATAGTTGGAGTTTTAACTCTACAGCGTAAACAATATAAATTCATGTTATAACATATATGGATATAATTGATTTCTCAGCAACTCGGCAACGAGAGCCAGTTAAGCATCATCCTGCGCTACCGAACTCCATCAGAATGATTATCATAGGACCATCTGGATCGGGTAAGACGCAATTATTACTTAATCTGATAATGAGATGGTTGAAATGGGATAAGTTGTATTTAGTAGCACCATCCGTTGATGATCAACGATGTTATGATGTACTTAAAGATTTCAATGAAAACGCGCGATTACTGGATGAAGATAATGATATTATAGAGTTTATAACCGATATTGATGAAGCACCATCCGTAGATTCCATAGACGGATTTATTAATAATTTAGTTGTATACGACGATGTGATGCTAGATAAACAATCAAATCCAGCCAGAATATTTTCCCGAGGGAGACATAAAAATACAGACGTGATCTATGTTACTCAACGATATACACAAATTCCGAAGGTGATCAGAGACAACTGCAACATTTTAGTTGTGTTTAATGGCGTAGACACACACACGTTGCGAAATATTCATCAAACCTGGTGTGGTGGTGACATGGATATAATTAAATTCAAAAATTTCTTCTCACGAGCGCAAGCTACCCCGCATGGATTTATAACAATAAATTTACATGATCCAAGAACAAGATATCGTGTGGGTATTGATAAAATATTTGGGTAACAGGGGGAGCAGCAGAGAGGGTACCTACCAACGTTGGTCGTCAAAAAAATAAACAAGAAATAAATAAACACGTAGAGTACTTTATTTTTTCAGATACTATTTCGAACTGAGGTTTTATTAGCACAATCGGTCATTGCAAAAATAAACATCTCAAGGAAAGTTCATTTGTAAAATCTGGACCTTTCTACGAGATGATTTATTTGTTTGTTTTATTTGTTTTGTCGGAATTCTATGGTCTGTTCACCCTCTCTGCTGCTACTTGTTCTAATTTTAGTCCAAATGTCTGCGGAAATGAAAGAAAAAAAAAACTTCTAAGCGAGAGTATATGTTGACTTCAGAATCACTAGAAGAAGTCAGAGTACAGTGGAAAGGAAAATATACTTCAGCCTAACTTTATTTTAGACTTCCAAGTTGTTCTCAGTTACACTCCTTGTAACTGGTCATCCATCGGCTGTTGAACTTTTTTCAAGTTGTTGACACATGCGTGGAAAGAATAATGTGTGGAGTAACTAGCAATATAGTCTTGAATTTCGTTCAAGTATGCAGATGATAAATTCGAGCAGTTTTAGGCCATATTTGCCATTTTTGGCCCCGACAGACAGGTGAATGGCTAAGTACGTTTCTAATCTGATTAAAATCAGATCTCCGTTATCCTAGGTGAAGATCTGTCAGTCACATCATAGGGTTCATGTTATGGTGACCTTTGAGTCAGCCAATGGAAATGCAGCTTTCGGAAGTGAATCAAATCGTTTGGCACACACTGATGCTCTTCAGCTGTACTGCTCAGTCTCCCAAATGCGAAGATATAAGATTTCGTCTTATTGGCTAATTAAATTAGCGACTATGGTAATAACATATTTCATTTCGTTTTCGGTGTTTATATATTTTCTACTTCAGCTATACCTTTCGGAGTCTCCCACTATTACCGAATCATCCTGGGGATACATTAGAAAGTAATTAACTTCAGGTTAAGGTGGAATGAAGCTTCGCAAAATCAAATCGCCGAGAGCGGCTAAAGATAGCTTCAGGATATTTTTCTTAAAACCCAATTTATAAATTATTATTATCATGATTAAAAAATATAACAAGAAGTCCAAAGCTTGCTCGATGAGCTCACCATCAAAGCATTGCTGTTAAACATGTGACCGTGACCGCAAGTCAATATATTAAGTGAGCTCTCTGCAGAATCTAATTCTCTTCGTTCATCATGATTCACAAAATGTTTGAATAAATCGACCAGGTGTTTACAAAATATAAGAAATGGAAAATACATTCCATAAAACCGCAGTGAAAATATTATATGATTGTTGACCGCAAGGTGAATAAAGTGAGCTTTTCTCAGAATTTAATTGTCTAATTTCATTTTGATTCACTAAATGTAGGAATGAAATCCATGAGATGTTTAGAAAATGTAAGGAATAGAAAAATACATTTAGGAAAACCGTTATATATATAGTTATTGTTGTTATTGTGGGGTTTAACGCCATTTTTCAGCACACGATAGGCTATACATGGCGGCCAGTATTAATGGTGGAGGAAGAACCCAGGAAAACCCCGGAAAGAACCACCGACCCACGAGAAGCTACTGGCAAGCTTTCTCACATACCTACACTGGCTGAATCCTAGACTCGAACCGCCGCAGACAGAGGTGAGATGGCAGTGATCCGTAACGAAGAGCGCTTTAGACCACTCGGCCACTCGGGGCCCCCGTTATATATATATATATATATATATATATATATATATATATATATATATATATATATATATATATATATATATATATATATATATATATATATATATATATATATATAATAATAATAATAATAATAATAATAATAATAATAATAATGAGGACTTTGTATAGCGCCTAATCTTTAGAAGCTCTAAGCGCTTTACATCTTTAGACAACACCTATAAGATAAGAAACATAATAATATTATCACAAAAGCAAACAACATGAAATTAGAAAAACATTAAAAAAAAATAAAAAACATGCTGAGAATATTTCAGGTAGGAAACATTATTAGGTCTTTAAGTTTGCTCTTGCTGTCGAAATAAGTGAGTTTTGAGAGCCCTCTTGAATGTGATCACTGTGTCTTTGTGTCTAAGATGAGTGGGCAATTCATTCCATGTTGCTGGGCCCTGGTATGCAAAAGAACGCTGTCCATATGACTTTGTTTTCATACTTGGAATAATGAGTATACGATTGTCAGAAGAGGAGCGCAAGTATCTTGCTGGTGTGTACACATGAGTGAGGTCAGATAGGTATGTTGGACTAGAGTCCGACAGTGAAATGTAGCACAGAGAACAAATTTTGTGTTTGATTCTGGATCGAATGGAAAGCCAGTGTAGGGTACAGAGCAGCGGGGAGGTGTGCTATGATCGTGGTAGTCTAAGTATGATCCGAGCAGCTGTGTTTTGAACTTTTTGAAGTTTATCGAGTAGATATTGAGATGAACCAGACAGAATTGAGTTACAATAGTCCAGTCTTGAAAGTACTAATGAACACACAAGTGTTTTAGTGGCATCAACTGAAAGATATTTGCGAATTGAGCTGATGCGTCTCAGCTCAAGATATGCAGCCTTGCATATGTTCATGACATGCTGGTGCAATGTGAGAGTACTGTCCGGAGTAACACCTAGGTTTCGCACTGATTGTGTGAATTTAATGTTGGCGTTGCTGATATTTATTGTTTTAGGTAAAGGATGTGAATGAGAAAGTCTTTGTGTTGTGATCAGAATGGCCTCAGTTTTATCATCATTCATCTGCAGCTTGTTACAAGTCATCCATGATTTCACATCAGAAATGCACCTCTCTACACTTTGGATGGTAGCATCAACTTCAGTTGGGTGGCTAGTTTTGTATATTTGCGTGTCATCAGCGTACAACTGATGAGACACTGGATGATGAGCTATGACACTTGAGAGCGACTGAGTGTACAGAATGAAGAGAACAGGTCCAAGAACAGACCCCTGTGGAACACCACAACATAGATCAACTGAGTTGGAGTGTATTCCATTTGCAGATACAATCTGTGTCCTGTTGACCAAGTAGGACTTCAACCACAGTAAGGCTGTATCATGAATGCCAAATACATGCTGGAGACGGTGAAGTAATATATCATGGTCTATTGTGTCAAATGTTGCAGACAAATCAAGGAGGGCGAGGACTGTAATCTTTCCACTATCCAATGCAGAGAGAATGTCATTAACTACTTTTAAAAGAGTAGTTTCAGTACTGTGGCAAGGGCGATATGCAGGTTGTACATTGCTAAAAAGACTGTTTGAATTTTCTAAGATTTTTGAAATGAATGGGAGATTAGAAACTGGGCGGTAGTTCTTTATATATATATATATAACATTAACCTAGATCATTCTCATGCGACTGGTACACTGGTAGACAATTCAGACATTTACTCGATTTTAATTGCCTGCACATCATATCGTCAATATTAGGGTTCAGTATTTGTGCTCGGAGTCGCCGGTGGTTGTCCATTTCCGTAACACGGTGTCAAAAGTCGGCAATGCTAATCATTTTATCCTCCATATCAATCGAGTACAGCTTGGTAATTGTATATTTGATGCCACGAGAAGCTCTTAATAGACACATATTCGCAAATGTAGCCATGTGAAAATTATTTTACCAGTTCCGCCAGTCACACTTTTACTCTTGATATGGCTAAAACAACACTTCCAATTGGTGTGCTTATAATAGGTAACGTAGTCGTGATTTCCGCCATACTCAGGAAACGGTGGCTGCGGCGCCGATTCCGGAAATATCATTTACAACCACACACATTGGCAGCGTAGTTCTTTTGATAATTTCATCTCACCGCTGTTCCGCTGTTCCACATCAAGGGTCTGTCGTATTTTGCTTATGGTAATAATGTGATCATGTAGAAATGTTGAGCAAACTTGCCTCCTCAAGGTGTAACACGAACATGTGTGTGTGTTTGTGTGTATGTGTGTGTCTGAAGTTCGATTCCATTAAGACATATTAGTAGTAAGGTGGGGCACTTTACGTACAATGGAAATTAGCATTACCGAGACCCCTGGGTCAGATTACGTACAATGGAAATTTAACATGGCGAAAAATCGTGGGTCAGATTACGTACAAGGGGAATTAACATGGGAATAAATCGTGGGTCACTTTACGTACAAGGGGAATTTAACATGGAACTATAGTGTGGGTCTGTCTAACGACAAGGGAAATTAACATGGGATTTTTTTTGAAAAAAATTTAAAAAAGGGGTAGGCAATTGAAAAGTCATTCTCTTTTCGAGAAATATGCGTGGCCCTGAAAAGGGCCTTTTGTTTTTCTTCTTCTTCTTCTTCTGCTTCTAATTTCTTCTTTTTCTCCACCAACTTCTTATTTTCTCACCTACACTCTTTCTCTTCTTTTTTTCTCCTCCTCTTCTTTCTTCTCTTCCTCCTCTTCTTTCTTCCTCTTCTCATTTTCTTCTTCTTTTTCAATTTTTTCATTCCATTTTCTTATTCTTATCCTTTCCTCTTCATCCTCCTTCTCCTCCTTTATTTCCTTCATCACACCACTTATCATGTCCTTTGCTTTTCTTAAGTTGTTAATCTCCATTTTTACTCTATGCGGACTATAAGAATAGTGGTCTTCATTGAGTCGTACTAGCATTTGTTCTATCATGTCCAAATTGTCAAGGACGTCTTGCAATGTTTGAAATTTATCGAGGTGGTTCGAAGCCATCTTCTTTGTAGAATGGTTTGAACGACGAATACTGTGGGTTCTTATACGAAAAGCGCGTACGTGAAGGAAAACATCCCCCTAAAACATAAAATTGATCTTACCTAGATCATGACCAAACAACGCGCTGACGTGAAGGAAAACATCCCCCACTTTTCTCATTTCATATAATAAAACCCAAACTATACTCTCCACATACGTTAAGAAACAATAAAGAAACTACTATTCACACAATCTTTACTTGAGCAGTTACAAACACAAACACAAACACTCGCACTATTAATAAAGAGTTAGTGTTTATATTCACACTGCTCTACCTACACACATTGGCAAATTGATAGTTATTTCTTTTCTTGAGTATTGTGTAGCCCTGAAAAGGGCTGTTTTTTTTTTTAACTTCATGGACACCTGGTTAATGGTGGCACCTTCCAGGCCTGGCACCACATACAGATCTTGTTCCCCAGTTACTTTTTACTTTTTTGGGGGAGAGAGCAGAGGCAGGATATGTGGCTTCAGAATCCCAATTTTCGGTTTCTGGGATTCTGAAATTTCTTCTTCTCTCCTTTTCCTCCTCCTCTTCTTTGTTTCTTCTCTCCTCCTCCTCTTCTTTGTATCTTCTCTCCGCCTCTTCTTTGTATCTTCTCTCCTCCTCTTCTTTGTTTCTTCTTTCTTCCTCCTCTCTTATCCTTCCCTCTTCCACAATGGCTTCCGCGGCCAGTTCATTTAGTATGCGCCTGGCATATTCCAGATGCACATGAAGTTCCAACAGTTTCGCCAGTCTCGTGTTCATTTTTGGTGTTGATCAATCAACAAGGGTAGCTAGACTACCGAACGAGTTTCAATTTATAGTGAAAGCGCGGACGTGAAGGAAAACATCCCCTAAAAAACATAAAATTGATCTTACCTAGATCATGACCAAAAACAACAACGCGCGGACCTAAAAGAAACACTCACTTTTTTATGCTACCCATCACTATTTTAAAATTTTTTTTATAAATCACTTCAATAGACTATTTACATACGCAGAGCAATCCAATCTAACTCCAAATCTACACCTCAAACACCAAAAAACATTTTAATCGACTATCCACACCAACTTACGTGAGCACTTACAAACACACAATCCTATACACAAACACATACCCTCACATTTTTAAAAAAAAGAGTTAGTGTTTATATTCACACTACTCTAGCTACACACATTGGCAAATTGATGGTTATTTCTTTTCTAGAGTATTAGGGTAGCCCTGAAAAGGGCTGTTTTTTGTTTTTTTGTTTGTTATGGCAATCTTTTTTAGTTTCTAAGAATGCGATGTCCTCTGAGGATAGACTTTCTGGCAATAGGTCTGCTTCTTCGGAAAGAGAAGAAGAACTCTTTGGTGTCGATACGACAATCGACAAAGCCTCTGTCAGCTTCAGGTTGCTGCTGCTGTTGTTGCTGCTGTTGCTGCTGTCGCTGCTGTCTTTGAAGTCTGTACTTCTCTGTCCATTCTTCTTTCTCCCTGTTCACTTCTTCTCTGAAGAGCTCTTCTATCAGGTCTTCAGTAACTTTTAGCATTCTCACATTCTCTATTTCTTCTGGCTTCGGTATCAGACTGTGTCTGACCCTATGCAAATTCACGTAGGCTTCGTTGAGCTTAGCTAGTTTGGAGCACATCTTCGTAGGAGGATGAGTCGACAATAGATGGTTAGACTGGAAACTGCCCCGGTTCTTAAAGTCAAAGCGCGGACGTGAAGGAAAACATTCCCCACGGTTTTCGAGTCGCAACGTTCAATGAGTGTCATGAGAGGGATAGTAAGAAATTAAAGAGCATCAATCCAACATTCTTATAGCTAAACAAAAGACAAAGGCATTTTTTTCAAAACACAACATTTTTTATTCAAAAATCAGTTAACACTAAACAACAACTCTAACATTTTTAACAATAATCCAACAATATAACATCAAACAATTCTTTCAAATCACAAACATTTTTTCAATTTACAGTCTACTTTAAACAGGGCTGACAACGTTGTGAATGAAATTGTGATTTCCACTGTTGGAAGTCATTAGGCCATTGATGGACACTACGTTTCCTAGCTTGAGACAAAAGATAAGCATAATGGTCACAAAACCATCGATCTACTTTCACATCGTTTCTAAAAGAAGAACGAGGATCAAAATGAGTCACTAAATGTTCTAAGGAATAGCCCAGGCTGCGATGATGCAGAAAATACACACAGTACTGTCCACACACCAAGGAATCTGTGCCTTGTAATTTCACATTATTGAATCGGGTGGTTTGAGCATTTCTTCTCATAAAGTCAATGATATCGTCTTCCAAAGGGGGCAATCCATACGAATCGAAATATTCCACACATCCTTCTTGAGGAAAGTAAACGGCTACCCAGTGGGTTCCTGGGAGATGACTGTCGTCCGTGTTGATCACGTAAGCTAGATGGTCTTGAGGTTTGCGATGAGGGAGTTCATCTTTAGTACAGACGACAGGATTCCAAGAAGCCGTGTACGAACTGTGGTTCAAAAGGTAATAAAGTTCCCAGGTATCCATTGATTTGTGTGTTTTTTTCTTCTTCTTCACAGGTAATAATAAGTCGTCAATTCGATCCTGACTTTTTGCTTGAAAATGTCTGACAAATAACCGTTTCTTCGTTTCGTCTCCTCACTCTGATTCAGGAGAGCTTCGATACGATGGATCTCTTGAGTGGTTAATGGTGGACAAGAATGTTCACTCAAGTCTTTATACCACTGATGCAGCACGTCTTCGTCCGAGATGAGACTCCAAGCCTCGTCCAGATACTCGTCCAATTTTTCTTCTTGACTCAGCATCAGGCATTTATTGTGTTGAATTTGACTGGGATGATCGTTTTGACATCCATAGCAATTTTTCTTGATCAATTCCGTCATGTTTTCGACCAAGTGTTTGGCAAAACAGGAGACTAAATGGGCTTCTTGTTCTGGCCATCTTGACTTCATCATGATCACTTCTTCTTTTTCCACGGTCTCCTCACATTCCATCTCCAAAGTTTCTCCACTAGGTAAAGAGGGATAACAGTCTTCCATGGTTTCTAATAGTCTAGAATGACTTCTCTCAAACTGTTGATTTCTATGGTATTATCAAATTCTGCATACAGGATGACGTTCACTGTGTTCTCTGGGGGCAGTGGACTCGCAAACTGAATTTCCACACGAATCTGGCCAGATTTTATAGGGTGGAAATGTCCCTCGTCGCTGCCTTGGTCTGGAGTGAAATCGAAAGCCCACAAAGCATAGCCTCCTGCATAATCGTCGTACGTAATGCCGTGATGGTGTTGGTTCCTAACTGTCCGGTAGCTTCGTACAGGGACAAGTACGATCTCAAATAATTCTTCGCGGCACCAAAGTTAGGCTCGAAAGGTCGGGTACACAAGGTCTTGCCGTCGCGACTGACTTCGATCTTGGACACATTGTAATGATGAAAGTTGAAAGGATTTTCGTGGTAGGCTCCGTTGAAGGCTGAATTCTTGACGATACCAACAATCAAACGCTTGGGTAACTGTCCTTGGAACAGATGATCTTCGATCATGAATCGCTGTCCAGCAGGAATGGTGAAGGTTTTCACTTCCACGCGTCGGATCGGATACTTGGCGGTCGTTCTGCTCAACGTTTGACTGATGTCGTTACCTACTTTAGGTAACACTTCTACGCGATGCACGTAGAGTCTGGCTTCTTCGATTTTTGTTTTGTAAGTGGCATCATTAGCAGCCATCAAATGGAAAGCGGCACTGCTGCGATTCAGTCTCAAGCGGATATCCACCCCGTTCAGCAAATACTTTTCTTGCAACCACATGTCTAGATGCAAGCGATCCATCAGTTCTAAAACACGACTTTTAGCAATTTTCGTTCGTCGTTCTACAAATCCCGTTGTATTATGAGCATCCCCAGCAACTGTAATGCTGTTGAACCTAGTCGCTTGGTCAGGTTTCCATACCACGCAAGCATCCAGATGAGTGTTCTTGGCTTCTTTTCCGTACGTCAAGAGATTTTCCAGGTAGGCTCGATAAGGGTAAGTATCCATGCTGATGCTGACCAGTTTGTTATTCAAGTACAAGTCCACTTCGCTAAACAAGGAATGCATGAAATTATTGACGGGAGCTACTACATCATCATCGGCTAGCTCAGGGTTGGGTGGTTCGATCACTTTCACTTTCAAGTACAGGTAACTGCTATTCAGATCGATGTAATCTTCGGGCTGTCCTTTGATTTCAAACTCGATGGGAGCGGAATCCGTCAAAGAGGAGACGGGATGAAATTCCACCCACTGGGATTCTTGCATCGTCATCATGGTGGGGGGCATGGCAAACAGATCCAGTTCCGTCTTGGAACAAGCACATGACTCTCGGTGCATAATTTTTTTTTCTGTGTCTCAATAATCGAAAACGTCTAAGTCTCGAACGGTTCTTCTTTTCTTGGCCTTTCTAGCTTGAAGTCTGGTGAAAGGGTGTTTTCTGCGTCGTCTCTTTCTGCCTTGTCCTTGCTGAATGCCTGATTCGGTAGCGTGCAGGGCATTTATAGGTGTGTCTCGTCGGCCTAAAATGTCTTTGCCCGTTTGCAGCAAGACATTTTTGCCTGCCTTCATGAAGGCTTCTTTAGGGTTTTGTTTGTCGATGATGACATTTTGGAGAAATTCTTTGCCTTGCGTCAGTGCCGCATCTTTCAAGGCGTGCAATCCGCGTGTCACCATCGGTTTCAACATCGGGGCCACCGAACGAAAGGCCGATTTTAACATATCTCCTAAACCGTGTCCTCGCTGTCGTGCAACCCCTCGGTACACTGGATACATGACTTACGAATCGTGAGAGAACCGTTTTCGAAAATGGAGTTTCACCGTGACTTTTCCTTTGGTGAATGAAATATTTTGTCCCAAATCTCCTTTTATAGTAATGTTGACCGTGTCCAAATACGACTTGCTGACGGGTAAATAGTGAGGATGGACAAATTCGCGGTGGACGTGGTAAGTGTTTCCACCTTCCTCGTCAGCGTTCGCGGCAGAATCCACTTTGAAAGGAATGACACGCAGTAACGGCACGGAGGTGTGTCCCACCACGTTGTACTCCACCACATCGGAATACACGAACATCAAATTCAGTCCTTGATTCAGTTCTACTGGGGTACGAAATAACTTGCTAAAAGTCTCGTTGTCATAAACGATGGGTAATTGGCTTTTGTTCATTATGGTCGTTCTCATGGTCATGTCTCCACCCAACATGTCAAACAATTCTGGACAAAATAAGAAAGACATGATTTTACCCCCCTCAGGAAATTTCATCAGGAAGCGACGAGCTGTTTTGTGGTATTCCAGGGTGACACTTTTTCTGACACTCTCCAAAGCTCTCAGAAACACGCCATTAAACCTGGTGACTATGGTGTTGACCAAATGTTGACCGCTAAAATAATAGCCTGGGGGAATGAACAAGTGATAGGTCCACGTTCGAGTTTTGTCATTATAGGTTTTCCTGTCATATTTGACAATCTTATCCAACTCCTGTTGCAATTGTTCGTCATGAATTTCCACATCAAATTTATTTTGATTGGGAAGGACATTGAGGACTTGGGTCGGGTGAATGATTTCCACTAAAGCCACTTTCCAATGGGCTTCGTGATCTAAAGGGATGGCCTGAGGTAATTTGGCCGTGTAACAGCACAACGTGTTGTTGGGAAACACCTCCATGGAACTGTCACTGGGTAAGGTTAAGTAAAATTGGTTTTCGTGACTCATAATTCCAGAGTTCTGTGACTGTCCGAGGGGTTAGTGGACGTCAGAGGCGTGTCTCCGCCCAAAATGGGGTTCTGGTTGTGGTTGGAGTGGTGACTGGTACTGGCACTGGACACAAGGTTCCCGTGGTTCCCGTTCGAGGTGAATTTCCGGGAGGGATTGGGAAGCAGGTAACCGATGCAACTGCTCAATAAAATGGTCCACAATTGTTTGTCTCCTTGTTGCAAACTCAAATTGGCAATAGCTGCCCCGATGACACAATACACCACGAAGATTTGGCAGAAAAAGACGATTTGCGTTTTAGGCACACGTTCTCCACACCACACCCACAAGGGTTGTTTTTGTAAATCTTGCACAGAAGAACTAGGTGAAGGAGGAGTGGTCGACGTAGCTGCGTCTGTGTGAAAGGGCATGATGGTCACTTCTTTTTATAGTCGATGACTTGCGAAGCGTCGATCCAAGAATCAAAACTGGGTGGATATCCTTTCCAACGTACTTTGACTTCTTTGACACATCGTTTGCCCACTTTACGGGTTCTGCGTTCGAGAATGCTTTCGATGTCGTACACGTCGTCTTCTTTTTTGGTGACACGTTGTAACTCGGGCAAATAAAACGTTCCTTTGAACACTTCTCCGTTCATGTCTTCCAATTTATAGACGGCAGGATGACGGCCATGCACTCGTCCAGTGATGCGAAACAATTCGGTCGTCCAGTTAGGTAAGTAACCTTTGTCGAAAGTGCGTTTGGTTTTGCCAATGCGCACCCAATCTCCTACGGCCAGCTCTCCACCTTTTTTGGGGACAGCCCTCGTCGGGGACGTACCAAACAGGCGCTCAAACACCAACACTTCGTTGTCGGGAGTCACTTCTTGCGGGGCACGTCCGATGCTTCGATGGTAAGATTGGTTGTACGCTTGCACCAGGTGCGGTAAGATGACGATGTACTTCAGAGTGTGGTGATGCGTAAAATATTTCCACATGCGTTCTTTCAAAGTGCGTTGAAAACGTTCCACGATGCTGGCTTTGGTTTCGGGATTCTCGGTGGTAAAAAAATGAATGTCACGTTTCTTTAATTCTTTTTGGAAAGCTTGGTTCAGAAATTCGGTGCCTTTGTCCGTTTGCCATCGAAGAGGGTGACGACCGCTTTGTTTCAACACTCGTTGCAGGGCTCGCACTAACTCGCTGCTCGATTTGGAAGTCAAGGGCACGACCCAGGCAAATTTGGAAAAGACGTCGATGACACAAAACAAATAGTTGTAGCCACGATTGTAGCTGGCCAAATGAGAGACATCGGCTAAATCGGCTTGCCATTGATGATCGATGCCTTCCACTCGGGTGCGACTTCTGGAAAACTTGCGTCGAATGGGTTTGTGTAAAGTGTAGGTAGCTTGTTCTTGTAACCATCGTCGCACATGAGGTAAACGGAGACTTTACAGTCGCGTTTTGGCAGCACGATACAATTTTTGAACTCCTGCGTAACCTGCAGGATGCGAGGGATCGTAGTAAATGCTGGCTAAGACTTTTTCCATTTTTTTTATGTTCGTATGTTAATAAGGCACCCACTCTTGGAGGATGCTACTCTTTTTCTCTTGGGGTATTTTCTTGGATTGCAATGCTTTGCGTGTGCGACCTTCAATAGGTGTTGAAGAGGAGGATGTTTGAGCGGGGGATATCGGTTCTTGTTTCACTTCTGTCTTCACTTTCTTTTTCTCTTGTGATGAAGAAGGGGTGGTCATCATCTTTTTAATCCATCCAATTCTGGAGGTAGGTGGTGTTGTTAACTTGCGTACTTTTTCTGGTGGAGTTTGAAACCCTTCTTCTTCTTCTTCTCCTTTTTCTGTCTTGGTCACTGGTACTGGTACTGGTACTGGTGATGGTGCTGGACTTTTCATCAAGGTCTTAAAATCTTTCAGAGTGGGTAGAGCTGTTTCGTCTAAAGCTTTCTGGTGAAAGAGTTGCAGTCGTTGCAAGAGTTGACCGTACTTTTGCGATTTTTCTGTTTCGGACAAATCTTGGCGATCCATCAAGGACTGCAATTCGTGTTGTAACTGGGACATCTCGCTCAAATTGGGATTGGGAGGTAAATGCGGGGTGCGTTGTTCTTGCCACCGATGGTATTCCATCCATCGTTTGTAAGGCACTAAAGCCAGTTTTCGTCCTTCCATGGGGTTGTCAGGGGTCGATTCTGAGATCTTGGGACTTCCGAGGGCTTTTTTATCTTGCTCCCACCAGTCCTCCCAACATGGTTCCCAAGACTCCTTTCAGTATGGGGCCTAACAAGAGGGGTAAAATGCCTCCACGTTGGACCAACATCTTCTTCTTTTGACGAATGGGAATTTTCTTTTGAACCATTTGGCGAAGAACGTGACGATGCTTGCTTAAGCATTGTTTCTGGTGTTTGGACTAAGGGATCGTGCCTTTCAAGACGTTCAAACAACATTCGCACACGGTATCGATGACCTCTTTGGAGGCCGATTGAATGAGTTTTTTTCGTAGAGGTGGAGAAGCTTTGGACAGGACAGATAACATGTCCCCATGTTTGACTAAACGTGGTGGCAGTCCTTTCCTTTTCTTTCCTTGGGGTTTTCTGGAGGGTGACATCTTTGAGACTTCAGGAGCACCAAAAACACTGATACCCTACTTGGTCACATACCTTTTTTATACTGGAACGCGTCGTCACTGATTGTCTTTACGTCGTATCAGTTTGAGGACAGGCATGACACGTCGTGCAGGGGTACGTAACGGACTAAATCGAGCCAGTTCTTGCTTGGACAAATCCAGTAAACTTTGTAACATGCCCGATCTTTCTTGGACTTTGATTTTGGGAGAAGGTACTTTGTGAGCAGCAGCCACTGCCACTAAATTGGAGTGTCCTGCCACTGGGGAAGTTCTTTTTGGGGTCATCACCGGAGAAGTTCTTGGTGTAATCAACGTCTCCAAGTACTCTTCAGTTCTTGGTGTCATCAACGGAGAAGTGGATGAACGTGAGGATGCCGGAGACGCAGTCACCGCCGTGGCCGGTCGTGGTTTGCGAGTGTAAGGTTGCGTCCTGGCCGAAGAAGAAGTGCCTCTCTTGCGACTAGTTTTCTTCTGTGGACTTTTCTTTTTCTGGGGACTTTTTTCTCTGTTTCTTTTTCTGGGGGCTTCTTTTCTTTTTCCGGGGTGGTGTCTGGTCAGAGGAGGGTCCCGCCACTGGAGAAGTTCTTCTTGGGGATCTGGTCTTTTTCTTCTTCTTGGAGCTTCGTTGGACTTTTTTCTTGGGTATAACTTTGGGGGCATTAGGATCCCATCTTAAGAGTGAGCGAATGATGACCCCTCCTAGAGTACCGCTCCCTCCAGGTTTCAAAATGATTTGTTTTTTGGTTTGAGTGTCGATGCGGGGATCGGCCAGTTGGGTCAAAGCGACTTTGTTTCGATCGAAAAAGCGTTTGGTTTGATGAGGAATCTGAATGATTCCTTGGAGTATTTGACGTGCCGTCACCGTGAACCATCGTAAGACTTCTTTGAGACTAGCTTCTAAGACACGAGCTCGTATTTGTGGATTTTTTTCTCGACTGATGCCATACAAGGCACGAATCAATTTGACTGGAAGATGCGACTGAAGGAACGTCATGTTGACGTTGTGTGAGACAGACGAAAAAGGGTCTGAGGTTTTTATAGATTTTTTTATGTGGAGTGAAATTAAGTCGAGGACGGAGACGTGTACAGGACAGGCCGTCCATCTTGGCACCAGTGGTGAAACAAGTGGGTACGAAATGGCAAATCCTCGGGGGTTGTAGGTTTCAAATCGACGAGTAAATAGGCGTGTGGAGTTTGAGTGGCATCGTCGTACGCCTGAGTCAGCCAAGGCGTTCCTAACTGTTTGGCTAAGACTTGCACTTGCGATTTATCTCGAGGGCTTTTAAACAAGACCACGTAATGTGCATTGAGGCTGATGGTGCGATGGGCTTTACTTTGTTGAAACAAATTTTGGGTGATGTAAACGACACTGGCATTACGATGATGCCCTTTGCGCGTGAACCACAGTTTAATTTCTTCTTCGTCTTCTCCTAACATGTCGTCGAAAATGATCAAATGGGTTTGATGGGAGTCAGAGACGATGCCGTCGTCTTCTTTAGGAATGCTTTCCACAAACACGATGGAATCGCCTTGACTTTCTCGCAAGAGGCTGTACGCCGATTGCCACTCTTTGTAACACCACACGATCCGCTGAGGGGGCCGATCGATCAAATGATGTTTATGTTCGATCAAACGTTTGACGAATTCGGTTTTGCCAGAACCGCTAGGTCCAGCAATGAGCATGTTAAAGGGATGGCGAAGATAAAAAGCCTCCCAACTGGCACGATCTAAGTGTTCGTCGATGACTTTGACAGTAGAGGAAGAGGGAGCAGAGACAGCAGAGGTAGCCATTGTGTGAGAAATGTCACTTGTGACACGAAAACAAACAAGACAAGAGTTTATATACTTTTTCAGAACACGTTTATTGAATGTTTTTTCAAACATGAATACGAAAGACAAAAATACATAAAAGCCAAAGGCTTAAGTACAAGGATAAAAGGCACATGATAACCATTAACGTGGAATAAAAACAAGTGTCTGTACAACAACATGTTTTGGGTAATGTTCTAACCAGTTCTATAGTAGGGGGTAAGGTCACACAAGTGTCCTCCCGAAAGGGTCTTTCAGGCCTGTCCACGACAGTCCCGTCCTGGGTGACGGGTTCTTCTGTCACCGACACTAACACAGGTTGAAAAGTAACTTTTTTCCTTGAACAACTCTCGTGCATACTGGGCCACTTCTTGGGTCCAAGCCTCAAAATCCCATTCTTTCCAGGCACGAACATCTGTCCAATGGGGATGTAAGTCACAAGCTACACACACATCGTCATACACGTCTTGGGTAGCTAAAAGTTGACGAATCTTTTTTTCCTGTTGAGGTCGAGAAGTATCCAGATGAAACCGCAAGGCTTTGAGCAAAAGGAGTTTTTCGTGACCATTTAAGGCCATTGAGGTGGTAAGTACTGATCGTAAAGAGTCCACAAAGAATCGGCTGGTAAACGAAATCCCAGAAAACAAGTCACTAAGACACACACCACTTGTCGACCCCAATTGAATGGATACAGTTCTTGTAATAATCGATGGTAATGATCCACGGTTTGAATCTGGTCATTGAGTTCCTTCCACGGAATCTGTTCAATGACATGTGACATAAGTCGTGGCAGGGCAGCCTGTTTTTATATTCTCTTTTTTTCGGATGCAATACACGTACTTTCTAGCCAGAGATCTTCGTTCTCCAGTAGGGAATTTAAATGTTACATACTGTAACCGAAACGTCAGGGTTCGTTTAGAAGTTTCGTCTTCCGCTAAGCAGATTCCACGTAACAAATGTTGGTAATCCTTTAACTCGTCTTCCTCAATACGTTGCAGTAAGTGAATGTCGAAGTAACCAAAATTATGAACATGTACATCATTGGCGACCTCAAAGTTTTGAACAATGTCTGACCACTGAAACAATTTCTGACGAATCAGTTTTCTTATACCATTCAGGTACCAGTGGTTAAAGATCTGGTGACGTAACGGATGCAATTGTTCTTTACGTTTGACTTGTATTTTCACCAGCTCTCGGTAAATCCTTTCTCTCAACTCCTCAGGCAAGCCCAAAATGTTCTCTTGTAAAGTATCCATAAGTATATACACTGTTTTTGGAATCGTTGGGTGGTGGCCAATAGCCTCGTTTACCTTTGTGCCTAATGTAATATCCACTCATAATCAGTCTTCTTATACTTTGGAACAGAGCATAATTTAAAAACGGTTCAATAACTTTGCGTTTGCGTTTCACTTGTATTTTGATCAGTTCTCGGTAAATGCGTTCTCTCAACTCCACAGGCAAAGCACGAATGTTCTCTTGTAAAGTATCCATGAATAGGTCATACTAAATCCTCTTTGGTCTGACACAAGACATGTACTGTTTGCACAGACATAGTTTTAATTCATTGTCGAATCTAAATCGTTTAGTTACTAATTTACACGTTACAATTCGTTCAGAAGTTTCCTCTTTCACCAAGTTGACATTGCGTACAAGATGTTGGTAATTCGTTAACTCTTCCTCTGGAATTCGATGCAGTACGTTTACAATGTAGTAGATAGAATCGTCAATACCAAACCATTCCTTTTTAAAACCAGGGGGTCGTTGATCAATGTCTGTCCAATGGAACACTTTCAACTCAATCAGTCCTTGTATAGCATTCAGGTACCAGTGGTTCAAACACCGGTGACGTAACGGATGCAATTGTTCTTTACGTTTCACTTGTATTTTGACCAGCTCTCGGTAAATGCGTTCTCTCAACTCCACAGGCAAAGCACGAATGTTCTCTTGTAAAGTATCCATGAACAGATTATGGTAAGTTACTTCAATGTCTCGGTCCCACTAAGGGTAAGTAATGACAATTCGGTGACCATCGAGCATGTTCTACGTAGGCCGAATCTTGCGGTTCCCAGTGGTGAAGTGACACACCGCAACTGAAGCACTTGACTTTATCTCCTTCGCCCAAGTAGAAAAATCCGGCTCTGGCTAATTCTTCGGGGGTCGGTCCTCCCAGATACTTAGGCCATTTTCCTTTGAACGATTGAAGACGATTTTCAAAGTCGCAGTATTCCGACAAACGCACAGGAAACGAATATTCGTCTTTCACAGGTTCGTTTCGATGAGGGTTGAGTGACATGGGCAGGAGTTTGCTCAGGGCTGGATGACATCCGTAGGGGGGTAGACGTGAAGGTGAACATTCCCCTTTAAAACGAAACCCAGTAAAATGTCCAAGAGGACGAGCGGCATCACTTTCGCATCCCTCAGGTTTGACACGCACAGCATCACTTTCCATGATAGGGGTCGTGAGAACAAAGTTCCCATGATGCTTTACGGCATCGCTCAGGTCACAACGTACAGCATCGTACCCATCGCAAGGCTCACAATCGCATTCCACTTCAGAAGCCTCACACTTGAATTGTGCCTTTCTAAACAACTTGTTCTGTGTTTCTCTGAAAGTATTCATCTTGTTCGCTCAGTCTTGGTAGTCACAATGAACTATCGATCTTGACCATAGCCCCTTTTTATACTAGTCGCAATGCAGTCTCCAGCTTGTACATCTTTCCTTTTTTACGTTTTTTTATGTCTTGTTCTGGAAGGTACCGCCTCTAAGGTACCGTCAACATTGTACCGTAGTGTGATGGGCGGAAAGGCCATAGAAAGGTAAGGGCAGTGCGGAGACCATCGAGTATGTTCCAGAATAGCTGAATCTTTATAGATACATAGATCCATTCGTAACTTCACTCCGCAAGCGAAACACTGTACCTCGTATCCCAATCCTGACTCAGGTCCCAAGTAGACAAATCCTGTTCTAGCTAAAACATGCGAAGAAGGTAATCCTTCCCTATCCGTAGGCCATTTCTGAAACGTGTCCAATCGACGGGCACAATCACAATAGTCAGGTAAGAAGACTGGAAAATGGTAGGGTTTGAACTTAGAGTTCTCATCGGGTTTCTCACTCGATTCTTGCTCTGGCGAAGTCATCCTTCCAGCAGGTGACTATCCTCTTACAACCAATGTTTTATACCAACGTGTCCATACGGTAAGGTGAAATGATTGGGAAGTCGCACTCGCTTCTGGTACACGATTTGATAGACTTTTTCCAAGGGCCGACTGACGATGTGATGAGTGGGTAAACGTACAATCTTGTTCGGTTGATAGGTGGTCACTTTAAAGTTTCCATCCTCTCCGGATTGCAAGGCTTCTTTCAATACCCCAAAGTTGACCACACGACTGGTACGATAATTCAGAGTCAGCCCTTTCACTTTGCACGTCGTGTGCACTTCTCCTTGTTTGTCCCGGTATTCGTAGCCGTAATTTTTGGGACCGCCACTGACGAAACTTAGAATCTTGTCGTCGGGATGCTCGTCTGTCCAGGCTCCTAAACGGTCTCCTTCGATGTCAGGGTGCTGTTGACTCGGGTGATGGATGTAAATGCAACTGTCCGTGTCAAAGTACAGGACGCGTTCCCCTAACAGTTCTAAAGCTTCGTACAATTTTAAACGAGCATGAGCTGTCACGTAAGCCGCAATGATGACATTTCCAAAAGGGTCGTCTTGTACAAAGTCCAGATCTTCTTCGTAACTGACCAAGATCAAATCCTCGCGAACGACGTCCACGTGTTTCATGTACTTGGTTTTGTCATGAATCATTTGGAAGTAGCGGGAAGGTTCTGTCAAATATTCCGTCTTGGGTAAACACGGTCGTTGTGCCATTTTACCCCACAAGCAATTTAACATCACTTTGGCAAACGATCGCCTGCTTTCGTTTTTCTCGATGTGGTCTAAAGTGATGCCTTCTTGGTCATAGTATTTCTCTTTGAATTCTATTTGGTCTTCGGGAGTGTGACACCAGGAAGGATAGCCGCTGGCTTCTTGTTTCAGTTTCAAAAAGGCATCCACGTAGTCAGCGAAAATGCCTTTCTGACTGGGATCACCCTTATGGTATTGTTGTGTCTTGGGAAAGTGGCAAATTTCGTACACCTCTAACAGTTGGTATCCCATGTCCAGAGCTTTGAACAATTCCACGCTGACCCACGTCCCCGTCAAGGCTCGTTCTTCCTGGGTGTGATGGCAAGGCTGGTCTTGGTTGCACGTTTCGGCACAAGTACGACACAAGGGAAACATCAGTTTGCCTTGACAATGGTGAGGTAAGACGGGATGGTACAAGTCCGTGGGAGGTAAAACTTTACACTTGATCAAGCCTTTGTATTGTCGAATGTTTTTCAGGTCGATGTGTTCCGTTAACAATTGCGGGTGCCCTACAGGAAAGCGACAATATTTGCACACGTAGGGATACAGCGAACACACGTCCAAGTATTTGATTTCTTCTCCTTTCTCTTCGTCGGCTTGGTACAGCAAACAGGTGGCATTGGTCCTTCCTCCGTACAAACTATCCCTCGGGTTCAGCGGGTCCATGAACTGGTAACATTCCACGAGGCGTTTAAACTCGGGATCGGTTTTCAAACGGTGATCGTACTCGTGTTCCCACATTTCCACCACTTGGTATCCTTGCTGTTCTAACTTTAGGCGTCGCTGACAAGTGTCCTGGTACAAGTCTTCCATGGTCCGTTGCAAAAACTGATTTTTAGTGCTACGATCAGTGTAACAGACGGGACATCCGTGAAATAAGCAACCGTTAAACTCGTACACGATCTTGGGGTTTTCTAAGTCCCAGCCATCGACCGAATACGTTCCGATGGTCTTTTCGCCCCCTCCGTTGCGGGCATGCTGAATCCACTTGTCTTCCTTGTCGCACAAGTAATGTAACCAACGTAGGGCTTTGACCGAGTATTGACGCTTGACATAGTTGGTCGTTTGAGGACTGATGACAGCCACGGTGTTTTCAGGCATGAATCGTTGGCGGTACACTAAGGAACACGCTTTGGCAATGGTGCAAGCTTCTTTCAAAGGATCGACCCCTCCGTGTTCCATGAACAGTTCTCGAAATTTTCCACAGCAACGCCGTAAAATGTCCACGTCGGAACGACAATACTTTAGCATTTCTTCCTGAAAGTCGAAAGGGTCCGAGGCGTGAGCCTGGTACCAAGCGTAGAAAGCTTCTCGTTGTTCGGTACGCATGTTGTCGGGGTCGTAATAGTGAGCCTCAGGTAAATGGGGTAGAACGGCGTGTTGATTGGCTTCCGTATTGAAAAAGTGTGGAAAGTACCCTTTAGCCATTTCTGTCATTCCAAACGTTTTAGGCATTCGACTCAAAGGCATGGCCAAATAGCTCATCGAATCTTTAAACTGTACTTGTCTCACTTGCATGAAAATGATTTTGGCTCCGTTCAAAGTGACTTTAGGACGCTCGGTGCCATGTTCCGTATAGTACCTCAAAAGAAACTGTCCATCGTATCCGGAGAAATTGTGAGCCATCACCGTGGCATGACGATGACAATCTCCGTAACGTTCGATGTCCTCTTGGCTCCACGTCTTGTCGATGGGGTCTAAGACCCATTGAGCGAAATCGGCTAGCGTGTTCGGTCCCCGAAAGATTTTTTCACGCCCTCCAGGAATCTTGCTGCAGTGAGGGCAATGACTGAAGATAGGTTCTTGAATGCACTTCTCGCACGCTCGATGAGCCACGCAGAAATTAGGAATGTGAATGCCGGTCTCTTGCATGCATTCGAAATCGAAAAAGATGAAATTGCTTTTCATCTTGTGACCGTCCTCTTTCTCTGGTGGGGGTTGGTATTTTTGCACGTAGCATTGGTGTTCCAAGTCCACGATGTGGTGACAAATGTGACATTTTTTCTTTCCTCGACATACGTGTGCCTTAGCATTATTGGTAAGTAGGCCTTGTCCACAGGTAGGGCACAATCTCAGGAGTTGACAAGCACATTTCTTCTGTGAACCTTGTGTTTTCAAATGTTGTTGGTAACAGGTAGGGCTGACAAACGTGCGCAGACAAGTTGAACAAGGCACTGGTTCTTCGCTCAGACAGGGTGGAGAGGCCAAACATCCTGGGCATTTCATTCCACAATGCTTGTGTTGCTCTCGATTGTTATAACCATAATCACATTTCTCACAATAATAAGCATATCCCAGGAATCCGGTGATGGTGGTAATGGTATCGAAATGGTCATCGTAATAATAAACATGAATGTATTTTCCGTCCTTAAAATCTTGGCCTCGAAACAACAGAGGTCCGCGCATTTCTTGAGGGTGCACTTTCAAGGTATATCGTGGAGCTAGGACATCTTGCAATTTCTGCATCTCAGGAATGCCACAGGGTGTGTCTTTGGACAGGTCAGCTTGTTGCAACAGGAGTTCTGCTTCGTTTCGTTGTTTGGCTCGATAGGAACGTTGAATAGTGTTCCAGGTTCTTTTCCATTCTACCGTGTCGTTCTTGTTGGCATAGGTTCGTCCCACCACGATGGCACGGGCTAAACACATCTGGTCATGAGTGTTGTTAATTCGGACGAGACTCTTTTTGGTGTTGCGAAGGTCGTCCACCAATAACATCTTTTTGCGTCCAGTCCCTTGAGGAGGAGAGACGTGGGCCATTTTCAGTGTGGCTTTACCATCGGTGATGTCAAACTGGTCATTAGATTGTTGTACGTGTTGAATCTTGTCCATGACTTTGGAAGGGGTTAGTTCTGCGGATCTGCTAAACTCGATCCAAACAGGGGATTTCAAACCGTCGTGATCTATGGATAGTGTCAAGCGATCGTCTTCTTTGGGTTGACATTGTCGCTTGAGTGCGGTGAGCAAAGAATCCCACATCTCGGTGATAAACCCTTCTGCTTTCTCTAAGGGTACGTCGGACTTGAAATCTTTAAACTTCACCGTGTAGGTGTAAGCCGTGGTTCTAAATTTTCTAGAGGAGCGCTTTTCCGTCTCTCGAATGGAATAGTATTTTTCAGGGTTGACTAAGGGTGGTGAACTTGGTTTAGAGGGTTCGGATTCTGGTTCACTCATGTCCTCTTCAAAATCACTGGCATGAATTTGTGCCAAGACTTCAGTTCTGGTACGAGGCGATAGATCACGTTTCTGCCTCTTACTTTCTTCTTCTTTCTTCTCAAATGAATAGGATCGTTTCATCTTGAGTGAAAAACGGCAAATGACTCAAGTTTAAACACCATAGACTAATTTATAGTCATGGCAGACCAGCGTATATAAAAGGGTGTGCGTCTTGTCCTTTCACTATTCATTTCACTCTCAAGCCGAGCACAACGATGGAAGAGACTAGCCAAATCGAACGTTTCGTCAGAGCTTTGCGAGGGGTCATTAGAAAATTCTCTTCAGACCAGCCGACGGACTACTCTCCTTCCTTTCGAGATAAAAGTCAAGATACTTGCTATATCTGTCAGAAGAAAGGGCATTGGTCTTCAGAGTGTCCAGACCGTCAAAAAAGAAAAAAAAAACAGGGGCTAAAAAAGACAAAAGTCAAGATACCTGTTATTATTGCAAAGAAAAAGGACATTGGTCTCCAGATTGCCCAAAAAAGAAACAAGAGGAGTCAGAAGAAAAGAGGAATTCTTCAGAAGAAGAGAGGGATTCTTCAGAGGAAGAAATCAGACAGGTGAAGAAAAAGAAACAGGAGAAGAAAAGAAGGGAAGAAAGCGAGGAGGAAGAAGAGGAAAAGAGTGTGACGGTGAAGAAATTTAAAAAACAGAGAGACTAAAAAAGGAGAAAGAAGAAGTTAATGAACTTTTTATTAAAGTGTTGTGTTGTGAATTGTGAATTGGATTGTAACAATGGATAAAAGAATAAATTAATGATATAAGGTAAGTGTCTTTGAGTTTTGATTTTAAAAAAAGAAGCTAGACTCACGCACTCATACAAAGACACGTACTATAGGGGGTAAAATGGGTTGGTTTATTTTTTTTTTTCTGAGTTATTGGCAAATTGAAAGGTTATCTCTTTTCGATAAATGTGGGTGGCCCTGAAAAGGGCCTTTTTATTTTGGTGTAGGGGTGAGTTTAAGCAATCAACTTTAACTGCCTTAAGCCTTTGCCACGGCCAAGGCCTACTTCTGGACTGCGTAACGTTGATGATGATGATTGGGTTGAAATCACTAAGGGTGGAACGGTAGGTTTGGTCACAGGGCTAACGTGTTTAGCTCGGGAAGGTCGTATTCTCTTCGGTCGTAATAAAGAAGTCTGATACATTTGTTTCAGACTTCTTAACTCCGCTAAAATGTCCAACAGTACCGTGACCGTTTGATTTTCACCCTCTTGTTTCTTTGCTGCTACTTCTTCTTGCTGTTGTTGCTGTTGTTTTTTTCTTACCTCTTCTTCTTGCTGCTGTTGCTGTTGGAGAAAAGCTTGTTCCGCTTCCTTTTGTCGTTGTATAAATTTCTCCAATTCTTCTTTCTGTCTCTGTCTAAAATTCTCCACTTGCGGTAATGAAGGTTCAGGAACAAATTCTTGCGAGGAGAGAAAATCCACAAAATCCCAATTCACCTCTTCTGAAAGTAAGTCCGGGTTCCCTTGGGCAGTCTCCCCTGTTGGTGCACCCCAATGGATCGTTTTCTGAATTTCCTTCATGTTGAATCACTGTCGTATAGATTGACTGCACACAAGCGCTAGCGAATCTATATAGACCAACTGACGTCACAGACTGCTCTCTTCGGATTGGATGCGGGTTGACTGAATTTTGTAACGCGTGTTTGGATTGGTGAATGAACTCAATCCGTTTCAATCCTACCTCTACCAATAAATAAGCGCAGTTCACTGCATTGATTCACCTGTTCTCGTCGCTTCAAGATGTGGACCACAGTCGAATCATCCACCCTTGTGTCTTCCATGATGTTTAGAACGGACATGCTCATGTATGTCCGATCCAAGTGGACCGTTGTCCACAGGACAAACACCAGTCTGTGGATACGTAGGATCTACGTAGAAAGACAAGGATGCCTCAAAAGAGTGCTGATTTACGGGCCAACAGTGAGACGCAACCTAAGGACAAGAAGAAGACCAATGCGGTGCCCTTTATGTTAATGGATACATTAACATAAACCCAAAGGCCCTTTTCAGGGCCACGCATATTTCTCGAAAAGAGAATGACTTTTCAATTGCCTACCCCTTTTTTTAAATTTAAATTTAAATTTAAATGTAAAAAAAAAAATGTAAAAAAAAAAAAAAAATCCCATGTTCAATTCCCCCCTATTCCCCCATGTTAATTTCCCTTGTCGCTAGACAGACCCACACTATAGTGACCCACGATTTATTCCCATGTTAATTCCCCTTGTACGTAATCTGACCCACGATTTTTCGCCATGTTAAATTTCCATTGTACGTAATCTGACCCAGGGGTCTCTGTAATGCTAATTTCCATTGTACGTGAAGTGCCCCACCTTACTACTTATATTATTCGGCAATACCGTCAGGGTATTGTAAATATACAACAGCTCAGTTTGAATAATAAGTAACAAATAAATCAGTAAACTCGTGTAAAAGGTCCTTCAGTCGATGCCAGTCAAAAATAACTCCGATCATCTACCAGTACATAATTCATCATACTTCATACTGCCATTAGCAGCATTAATACAAAGGATTTTAAACGTTTTGGAATCCGTATATCTCATCTATTGTTTTTCTTCTTTGGACTTCGAAAGGGCTTCATAAGATCTTACCCACTGGTATGCCCTCGTTTTATTAATCCCAGAAGAATATTTATAGTATCTAGGTTCCCTATCACCGATGAACAATGTACGGTCTTCATACCTAGATGCCAGTAGTTTGATGTTTTCTTGTACAATATCAAATAACTTATTTTTTTCTCTTGTCGTTGTATTCCGTGCTAAGTTTACATCTTTGCTTGTCCATGCCAATTCCTAATTTGAATTATTTGTCAAGAAGCTCATGACAGCTGAAGAGTCGTGAAACATATCTCGAGCATCTTTGACACATCTGTATAACACATTTAAACGAAATAGCACATTAATACTCTAAACAACGTTAAAAACACTCCATTTCTTTGGTAAGATTATTACCAACACCATATACGCTCTTTATCTTATCAAAATTCTATAAGTGCATAAGGATCAATCTGTGAAATGTGTGTGCATGTGTGTGTGTGTGTGTGTGTTCTTACACGTGTAGAAGAGGGGTGAACGTTATTGTCAGAAAGAAACTGAATGAAAACACATGGTTCTGTATTATTAACTTGTTTGATGAGAGTGTAAAATTAAATGTGCGTACACCAGCCTACTCTTTCCAACATCGATGGGGTCGAGAGGAAGAGAGAGAGAGTGAAAAGAAAGAATTCCCTAGGTCGGTCGTGCAAATATTACAAAGTCAAAGAATATGGGTACATAATTAAAACAAAGATAAACGTTGTGTTTGATGCTGGCCACTTTTCGTGACTTTGTATTGAACATAAATGATATTAGTGAACCAAATATTTGCTATGTATTTACAGCATAACATAACTCTGTGGACAAAGTCTATAGCGTAAACGTGCAAAGAAACTGAACAGTGAGACACAGCGTATAATACAGGCATTTTTTGAGGCTGCAATCGCCGTAAACATCATTATTATATACTGAGCAGACTCAACTTAATGAAGCTAAGTATTTACAGCAATATAACTTCGAACAAAATATACCAAGTAAAGGTGCTAACAAATGAAACACTGAGACGAGCGGCATTATAAAATAACGAGACTGTAGAAACCGTATAACCTTATAAGAGATTACAGCGGATGCAACCGCCTAAAAACCGAACAAATTGATAAAATAGAAACAAATCAAAAAACATATCATTAGCAACAAGATAACATATAAGAATTATAGACAGGAAGGTATGATGGGGTGGAGGAGGGAAAAATTTCCACAGAAAAAGAAAACACGACCGCAACCCAGAAGGAAATTGGCTCAACTGACGCCAAAGTCCCTACCCTCCGCGCGAAGCTGGTGTGAAAGCATTGAGATTGTCTGGCAGAACACGTGATTAAAAACTTTAAATATATTGGACCTTGACAGCGCGTTACACAGCAAATATGGCGGGAAATTGTAGACCCAATCACACCTCCCATAAATGTCTTTACGCGTGCCTATATATATATATATATATATATATATATATATATATATATATATATATATATATATATTCCGCGTTAGTTCTTTAATATAAAAGGATTTTGCTTGTGGATCGGTACCTTGAGATTATAGTCATGTTGCCGATTGCATGCTTATGGTGAAATTACGCATTTAGTTTGTTTTATTTGAGGCAGTTTGAATGCAATTAAAGAATAACCCCTAGAGTGCCAAATGACATGCTTGAAACCTCAGATATTGTTCAAATCAAATTACATTTCAAAGAATTATGCCTGCCTCGTATCTGTAATATACATCGACTTTAGATCGTCAGATCGAATTTCATTTTTATTGAACTACGAACTGAAGCTTCAACGTTTCCTGAATTATTAAGAGAAGTTTTTTTACTCGAGTGTGGGTTGACTTTGGAATAGCCTGATCAGCAGGATATCACGATAACTGAATAGGCCAGTGAGAACACTTATCAAATAAGCGTATGAACTCATACTTCAAGGAAGTAAAAAAGCATGCGCGCGTACCCTCCCTATATTAAGCCAATGTAGAAATTAGGCCATTTCGAACTTCCATTCCATGGCTTATTATATACAGATTCCTACATGGTCCAGTAATGGTAATCAGACATAGTCTTTGATTAATATATTTTAGGTCTCTTAAACATTGTTAGCACGTCCACATGGCAATAATGTTAGTAATTTTTTTCTTAAATTTTATTAGCTCTTGTATAAGGGCAAGAAATGTGCAACTTTGTTTTGAAATAATCGGCACGCTAAAATTGTATATTTCTTCATTAAAGCTATTTTCCATTTGAAAATTGGACGGCACTCGGGAAACAGAATTTAATAAACCATTGCACAAGACGCAACCTTATTATACTGGCAGATAATACAGAGCTTACACTAAATCTGTATGCAATTATTGATAGATCTGCGAGAACGGATGTATTGGAAACTATATTCGTGATCAAAGATTGTGTCAGTGATATATTTCCAATATTTGTATTTGTATTTTGGGACACATCGTGTCGAAATATTGTGTCTTTAATAATTTCCAAAGACGGTGTCCACGCGAGCATTGATGAAAAGCATGGCAGTGGCCAGTGGATATATTTCTGCGTCACTCACGTATGTACTGATCGCAGGCGTTGGCAGTTGCCGTAAATGTTCTTGTGGGGTTGTAATTGTACATGTAACTTGTCACGTCAACGGGCAATCTCATTTACTGTAGATTATGATAATAGCTGTTTTGTTGGGTGCCAATCGAGATTAAAATATGCTACCCCACATCAGTTCACTCTTGCAGGGGTGGCTGTTGATAACTTTCACGCGTTTGCGTGGGCTTGGAATGAAGACAAAGTCATGGGGGGAGGGTACCGTACATGAGAAAGATACAACGCCTCTATTATCATACTACTCGATCATTGTAGCATTAATCCCTTTTTCCATATGTTAAAGAAATTTTTTAATGTGTACAAAATGATGTAAGGTATGTGACGGGCTTCATTTATTTAACATATGTGAATAGAAAATTACATAGACAAATATTATTTATCTATGAACTTATCATTGTTTGCACAAAATGCATAAAGTAAATTTTTATTATACGTATGCATTCTGAAATGCACACATTTTCAGAAATGTTTGATGTGAAAGGAATTCACATATGTTAAGAGTGTGTGTGTGTGTGATATTTAGATTTTTAAGGTAACTTTAAACAAAAAGTTCAGTCATATCGCTACGATGTATGCAGTGTGACAGTTTATTGTGATGTCTAGCATTGGGGCATCATGCCGTAGACATGTAGCACATTATCCTGACACCAACACTAACCTCTTAATGCTGAGCACCAAGCGAGGCAGGTGTTATAGTACCATCTTTGTAAGCCTTTGGTATGACTTAGCCTGGGTTCGAGGCGGACGCTCTAACCACTAGGCCATCGGAGCGGTCATACATGTCAAGAAAATGTGTAGCTATATTTATGTATGAAAACATTATACTTATGTTAAATAATTGTTTTATTTTACAAATAAAAAAGTAGGCATATCTAAAAGAAATTTACATTCACGAATACGAGTACCTCGAACGTTACAATGTACACTTATTCCGTGTTTAACAGTCTCACATGTAGGCACTAGAAGAACATGATTGCTTTTTGAAATTAATAACCAGCTGTTCTCAGTGTCCAAACGAAATCAGTAAATACGTAAAAAAAGACTTCTTTCTGATGTGCCAAAATACACTCCGACTAAAGTTGGATTCTACGTTTGAATAAGCAGATCTGATATGCACCAATGAACGGTCACGTTCTTCTAAAATAGGTGGGCAGAAAACTTTCTTAGAACATGAACAGGTACCGATTACTTTCAGATTTACCTTATAACGATTTGTTTGAAAATAATGATATACGCTATAGCGGCTTGTCATAGATTACTACAATTTTTCGAGGTATGATATTAGATGATTGGTGTTAACGGTGCATTTAACACATCATTGATTTTATCAAGCCAACAAAATGGACATAGGACAGCTCTTAAATCCTAATTGCGCTGGCCTGGTCGCGTATTATAACCGCGCTAATTTTACTGTCCAACGCTTTACCAGTTAAGCTTTCGCAGTTACATTTTCAGTGCATTAACCGTTTAGATAAATCAAGCGAACCGGGAGGAGGAAATAATACTTCCATCAAATGGCTGTGAACGTCAGACTTTGGTGGAACAGTCACGTTTCTCATCCTTCCCGTCTCCATACACACATTTTAATAACATCAATCTGACTGTTTATCCTCTACCTTTCTTATACTGTGATAATTGCACGAATACTTTAATACCAGTCCATTTAACTTAAGTCTATTGATTTAGCAGTCGTCTTTATCAAAGCTTTTTATACTGTGACGGTAGTATCATGTATATTTAATTTGTAATGTTTATTGGCTTGTTTTTCCATGATTATATGTTATGTATAATTAACTTTTATAATTGACTTTGGTCCAAAATCAAATTGATGGAGCACCTGAAAAGGGAAATTTATTTTATAAATAACAGAATCCATAGCAAACAAATTCTCTGTGATTGTGGATTCAGTATTCAGATCATTATTAATGGTTAGCATAGTCTTGATTCTAACTTTAGAAGCTTCTACAGTGGAAAATTCCGTTAAGTTGTCAGGGATTTTTCAGGTATATAATTATCTTTTATTGAAAACTTACTCATTCTTACCTTAGCATGTCACGCAAAATCAATCATATTGTTGTGTTCAGTTTCTTTTGGGTGGATTTATTTATTCAAATTATTTTTCGCTGGAATTACAAAGTGCTCAATAATATTCTTGGACAGAAACATTAATCCGCAAATTTAGTGATCTCAGACAAGACGATTTGGATTATATTATTGTGGTACACCCAAAGACTGTTACCACCTGTTCGATACTACAGGCACATCAACACATTCTGCGTTGGAATTTATTTTGGAACTCCAAGGGACTTTAAGTACAACTCTATTCCTTTGGACCTGTGACAATACATTTAGAACTATTTTGGATTTAATTCACAATACTATAAGTTCCTTTTAAAGTTTCACCTTGTATTCTAGAGAAATAATTTTTTTGTTGAATTGTACAAATATTTTTGGTTATCGCTCCTTTATTTGACCTAATTTCAGACCATATGGTCGTAAGAGTGCATATTATAACGGAAAGATTTATTTATAAAGAAATCAAACAATCACAGTCTTAAATCAATCAGTTTAATAAGAGGATAAAATTAGAAATTTGTAGTTTTGAGAATTTGAGAAAGTTTTAGATTCATTTGTTTTTCAATTGAGTCAACATAACTATTTCAAAAGCAAGCACATGATTTGCACTTGTTTTCTTCATAAAAGTCGTCTCTTTGTATAAAAATAACCAATAACGCCATGAGACATTTTAAAAATTCATTACTCAGGAGCGGAATAGACACTGATAAAAATGATAATGACACACATTGTCGTATATATATCCATGTTATAGGAAAAGTGAAAACTGTTGAATCATTTTATTTTTACGTATATTCAACACGTTTGTTAGAAACGTCCATAGACAACAACCATATCCTGCTACTATTACTATTTCTATAACAACAACAAGAAAAACAATAGTAATAATAATAATAGTAATAATAATACTAAATATTCGACGGTTAATATTATTCGGATGATATAAATTGATGCAACATCCACATGACTAACTTTACAAACAGTATGTATTAATAGTAAATTGCAGAACAAAAAAACATGATTGTGTCTCAGTATGTTCTGATGATCTACTTTTTTAGTGAACAGTCGATGATGGAAATGATGCTTATGCTGTTGATGATTCAAGTTGGATAAATGAAAAGTTTGTAATGTTTTAAAATCACTATAGAAATTTATTTTTTAAACTTCAGGTGACATGTATCACCATGTTCCAGACTATTACCGCTCTGTGTCTGAGCGGGTATCCATCATTCTAGATGTCATCGGCTACTCACAGGAAGATCGTGATAAGAAGGTCCTGGTTGCCACTGCGAATGAGTGTTTCTCCAACATAAGATATATTTTGGGACTAGAAAGTGCCTATCATCACATATTTGGCAGTAGAGGAGAAGGATCTACAGGACCAGGACTATGTTCAGATCTTGACTTAGTATTTGGGTCTGGCAAAGTACAGTTCGTCACAGACCTCACTGATTGTCAGCCCGACAAAATTAATTTCCTCATGGTGTATGATGACCATACTCATCCTGGTTATGTTAAACTACAGGGAGTAAAAATGCTACCTGACAATACTCCTGTTCCAGTATTCGATTATCAGGATGAGTACTATAGAGTAGATTCATATGATAGAACTGTGTTATCCAACCAATTTAGTAGAGCAATCTATCCTGGTAACGTTTTCATGGGCCCATCAAGGCGTGATGTATATGAAACGAACGAAATGTGTTTGGATAATGTACATGCTATTCGGTGAATACAATGGCCTAATGAGGCACATGAATGGTTCCAACGCCGCCGACCACAAGGATGGCCCTCTTCACATCATCTACAAAATGCAAGGAAAGATGGCTGCTTTGCTGTTGAAATTGGACACCCACACAGCCATGAAAGCGATCTGGAATGGAGATTATCTTTCTCTTTCACAGAAAGAGAACTCACAAGGTCTTTTGAAGACACAGTGATGAAAGTATATCAGTTACTAAAAATGATAAAGAAAACCTACATTGAACCTATCCTTGGTGATGCCTTTTCAAGCTATCATTGCAAGGTTTGCATATTTTGGGTGAGGGAAAGAACACCGACTGAATTGTGGCGTACTGAAAACCTTCTATTCTGTCTTACTTTGTGTACTAAATATTTGTACGAGTGGGCCAGTGTAGGATATTGTCCTGACTATTTTATCGTTACGAACAACATCTACGATAGAAAGATATTCGGAACAACACAGATCATTTTAACTAAGATACTGGGACTTCTTTTATCCGAAGATTGCCGAATGTTGCTTGGATTAGAATGTTGTAATTTCGGAGAGCTTCTGTTATACGATTGCAGCAGTTTGGACATGATTTGGAACTCAAGAAGCTTCAAGACAAATATAACTCGAGAAATATGTATTAACTATTACATATGTTTCGAGGGGCTAGTCGATTGCAGGAATGTTATGCTTCTAGAGATTCCTCAGGAATACAACATTATGACAAGCTATATTAGACGTATAATGCATACTTTGCAACACGCACCTCACACATTGGGAATATATCTACATCATGTCTTAATGATTCTGTTTTCACGACTTGGTTTTCATGTGGTTTCTGTATGCAAAGAAAATGCACATTCTCTATCTCAGGAGGAAGTAGATTATCTGATGGCTTTCGCATCAAGGTGTCTGTCCCTTGGAATTGACAGTGATGCTACCTCAGTAAGACTAAAGCTGTGTGGACTTGGTACCATGCTTGGGGACTGTGATTTGACAGAGATGTGTCTACAGCATATGACTGATCATAAAATGAGATATATAGTTTCTAGTAAAATTGGTAGAGGATGCAATTTAAGAGGTAATCATGAATTCAATTTCGATAAGTGTAGTACAGAAAAATGTGATCCTGAAGATGTGCTGCAGAACCAGATTTCCTTCAGCGTCGTCTATCTCCCGTCAGAGACCCCCATTACCCCCACCCAGTTGAAGATGGAAATGTTAAGGTCAATTGGAGCACGCCCGGCTTTAAGAGATGCGAACGAACCTTTATGGTATGAATGTGCAGATGTAGATTCCCTTAGGTGTCTGTACTTCTTTCAATATTTGAATTTCTGCAGGTTAGGAAAAGAGAGACATCAACAGGCTGCGTTGGACAACATGATACACGTGATAAGGACAGAGCCAAAGATGCCACACAGGGAGACAGAATTGAATCTCCTTGGTTACTGCTTCATGAGAGAGTCCCAGTTTATAAATGCTTTCGTTTGCTTCAGTAAATCTCTCAAACTTTGTACACATCACAACGCTGCTAAGTTCTACCTTGGAATTCTGTTTAGTAAAATCCATATTGCTAGATTAAGGCGTCACATAAATTGAAATTTTTAGTGGTAAAAATTCCGAATTTTCAACCATTAGTGGGGTTGATTCCGTGTCAGGGGTGTCACTTATGGATATTTACCTCTCACAAATGCAAGGATCGATTTATTTTACCAAAATCTAAGTAACTCACTAACCTTCAAAAATCAAAATCAAAAGAGAAAGGTTTAATTTGGTTGACCTTAGCATCCGGGTGATATCTTGGAAGAAAATCAGTAATTTTCGATTAATACTATGTGAGCGCCTATTAGAACAAAACCAGTACTATATTTCCTATTTTTCGAATGTTTTAACAGAACATTATCCCTAGACGGTAACTATTTCACTACATCAACATGAAAACTACCGTTGAGGTGGATATTATATTTGGTGAAGTTTTATTATTTAAAATTTATATTACGCATAATTCTCTGAAAGATACATCCATATCCAATTTCTCGTATGTTGCAACAATTACTATTTGATTATTTATTATGATAGATATGTACAGTATTGATATAAAACTAAGCAAAGATAGCTTGTTTTGTCATGTGATGGGTTTTGTAAGATGCGTTTTTGCATGATGGTCTAGTGTGAATCAAAATCAAGTTTGATGTTTATGAAATGTAAATTGTGCCTAGTCGTTTTGTATGTATGTATGTATGAATGTGTGTGTGTGTGTGTGTGTGTGTGTGTACGCATGCATGTATGCATTAGGCTTAACAGGTACATCAAAAAATCCTTGTTATACATTGCCGAGTAGGCTTCGATATACCCAAAAAGGCACACGAACTAAAATATAGCTAGAAGGGGCAAAATCCTTAATTGACAAATTCGGTCTGTTTATATAAACTGAAGACTCACCAACAGCCAGATACCTCAAATAAAACATCATCACAGGATACATCGACGTACAAAATGTTTTCCTTGATTAGTCGCCACCTACAGCAGGTATGAAAGCGCATCTAGTAAATTTTACAGGAGCTCGCAGGGGTATTTATTTGTGCGAATAGCAACATATGTCTGCTTTACGAAGTATGCGCAATATTAATTATTTGAAAGCTTTTTCCTTTATTCAATTCGGTGTCAGGGCAGCTTAAAATTTTGTCGTCATTACTTTATATTAGAATTAATAGCGTAATGTCATTATTTACGTCGCCAATCTCTTTAGAGAATTGTTCCCGACGTTGTGTTTGTAAGAGTTAAAACTATGTACCAAGCATGACAGGGATACCAGTCTATAACATCAGGCATGGAAAGGTGATATATTTTATTTCTGAATATTGCAAATATGATTTCTACGTAATTATAATGAATTATATTTCTCATTCCAGCTTGGTAAGACATGCGGTTTATCACATTAGCTCGTTCAGTATTATATTGTAATGAAATTGTCAGTTTATTATACAATGCCTCTGTGTGATTTAAAAAGGTATGTTACACAATACTATAATTTATTTTGTATCTGTATGTATATCTTTGTAGATATTTTTCGTCTATGTACCTATATATATATTTTTATACATCTCTGCCTGTTTGTGCATTTCTAAGTATATATATATAAAATCTGCCTTTATGTGTGTGTGTGTGTGTTTTATTCCGAGGCAATAGAACAAAAGTATTTGTTCAATGCAACACCATTGTAGGGGGTCCAAGTTGATCAGATTGTGCGATTTGAACCCATAACCTTACGTTCATAAATCAGCTGTCATAACCACGTAGCCAAATGCTCCCCTTTGATAAATGTAAAACAGTGCTGTAATTTGATATATCGATGTATAATGACCCAAGAAATCTTGTGAAATCGTGACACAACAAAATTCCATACTTTCATTCAAGCATTTCAAACTTTTAATACATCCAGACTAGATCGTGGAATTATGGAAGCAAGAATGGTGAAGGTATCAACACTGTTGAGGGATTCAGCACATGTTTAAACCGGGATACCTTTTCTTAAGCAAAATTGATAGTCGAAATAAAGCGACAGATCCACATGACTGGGTTACAAACTAACTTTAACACATCGCTACAAGTGACATTATGCACTGTGGGTCTTTCACGCAAATACATCTTCCAGAGAGGAGCAGATGGTGTTGATGAGACACTGTTTAGAGTCAGTTGTAGGTACACATTTCCAGTACACAGATAATTGACCAATCAATAAATTATATTTCTATATGTAATCCCATTAGACCGTTAATTACTTAGATCGTCTGCCACTTAACAATGGAAAGGCCAGTGTCTACATTATCTACCCGTGATATCAGTTCATATTGTGAAATTGGCCATGCATTACACGTGTAATGTATTATCAACTAATTATGTTTATCAATTATTGCTTTTAGCTTAAGTTCGGCTGGAAGAACACCATCGAGTCCTTCAAAAGATATGTGGTAAATTTATGGACAATATTGATATCTTCTGCATCAAGTCAAGGTCTCACAACCTTCCCACATGTAAGTCTGCCAGTATAGATTACACTGTTTCAGATGAAGAAACGTTTTATTTTGATAGATAATTTATACCAAAACAATGTTATTTTGCTGGCCCTTTATGGCTGCTGATTTTTCCTTACTGTATAAATTGATAGTACTTTTCTAGAAAGAAAAATAAATTTTATCTTTTGTTGCTTAGTAGATAAAGACTTTATATGCAAGAGTAACCCCCTAACCCCACCCCAACTAAATCTTACATTTTTTTTCATTGTACCGTCCTTTTCTCCATCTTCTTGTATTGTGGTGGTAATGGTGATGGTGGTGGAGGTCATGGCTCTAAATATCCGTGTTGTGGTGTTTACTGCATGAGTATTGATCTCTACAAGTACCCTGGGTCAGTTTGACCTGTGAATTTTGAAGTAAGTGTAAACTACAAATAGTGTTATTTTGCTCCTTACCGTCGATATTTTTCAAAATTAGCATTGTAAAAGAATGGGCCAAAGAAAAAGACACCTTCGATACCTTTCGTTATTAACACTGGCATTGCAAAAAATGGGTCAACGAAAAATACGTTTCTACTAATTACTTATTATTTCCTTTATGATGTCTACATTTAAAGACTAAAACTTCATTTCTTTCTATATCGTATTTTGTCACAGTTTTCTTCCATTTCATTATCCTTGCCTATGTTCCATCCACTTTGCGTTCTTTCCTTTCTGAAACCTACCATAAACTCTAACACTGACATACATGTATTCAGATCTTTGAACATCGAGATTTAAATGAGTGAATACGAAAAAACTTATTGATTGGTTTAAAGATCATTCATTCCAAGGCCATAATTGAAAGATATATCAATTCAAAGGGTATTGATTCAGTATTTATTGTATAATCATATATATGCACCATATTACAGTTACTGTTTTATACACATGTTTAATAAGGTAAATAAATTCTGCGATTTTTCACCTGGCTTCGTCTTTTGAAAAACCTCGAGGAGTACCTGCATTTGTCTGGCACATAACTGCGCTCAAAGAAATCAAGAGAAACAGTCTCCTAGATGGAATGATAATATTTGCTGAACAGCTTTATTGAACTATCCAAAGAAGAGGAAAGGAATGAAGTAACGAAGGATATAAGTACAACCGACGTTTCAGTGCAAACTATTTCACGTTTGCCGTGTATATAAAATAAGATAAATTAAGTACATGTCTTGGTATCATGCAGATGATCTAAGTAACGGAAGCAAATAAGGCCAATATTTGTACTTGACCGACATGTATATGTACCCCCATCCTAAATAAACCAACAATGTACACTTGCATTGATTGTTAAATACCTGTTTTTATTTAATGTTATTGAAGTTTTTCTTTGCATCTTGCGACCGCTTCGGTGGCCTTAGTGTTTAGAGCGTCCGCCTCGGATGGGGGAGGTTGCGGGTTCGAATCCCGGCCGAGTCATCACAAAGACTTATACAAATGGTACTAGCGGCTGCCTTGCTTTGCGCTCAGCATTAAGATGTTAGTGTTAGGACTGGTCGGCCTGGCGTCAGGATAACGTCATTGGGTGGGACATGATGCCACCGTGCTAGACATGACTATAAACTGCCACAATGCAGATATAGTTGCAATATAACTGAAAAATTGTTAAAGCAATGTTAAAAATCAAAATCTCATACACATTCTTTGCAGTCAGCATTCTAATCTAGTACCAAATACAGTGCACGTTTCTCACGTGCAGAGGGGCAAGCATGAACGTACTGCATGATATCTTCGCTGCCTATGTATGTGTTTCTATTAATAGGTATTTGACCAAAGTGTGTAATCTGCATGCTAATTTGTTTGTCCTATACAGCAGTTGTTATGATATACAAAATTTTGAAAATAATCATTGGTATAAAAATAGAAACAAACATAACACTCAGACACTGACATGCACAATCTCCGACAATAAGGGAACTGAAGGCTTTCCTGCTTTACACAAAAATGCAAAATATTGATTTAACAAATTAACATCCAACATCATCCCTGCACCTCAAATCAACAACGCAAAGAAAGAAAGAAATAAATACAAAACAAAATCGAACATTTGAATCAGTTCTGAATAACCCGTTGCCTTCAACAAATTAGCCTGCGTAGCACGCACAGAAGTACCTGTACCTCCTCCTACGTTTACCCAAAGCCAGTGATTTAACTCGAGAAAGTACAGCATATATTTGTATAGACTTGTTTTGAAATACCTTTGCCGTTGCCACATTGGCTGAAAGAAATACGAGCGCTGTATGTGGACAGCTGCCACAATATACTGTATGTGAATAATTGTCCCGGTTACAAAATGATCTTTCCTATAATTTGGGGCTTTGACTTTCATCAATGGCTGGGGTAACATCACAGAGCTACCATGATCAATAACAACAACAATGGGAACCATAAAGGGCAGTGATTAATTAAATTAAAAAAACTAAGCAACTTTTCTCGACTGTTATTTCAATCCATTAAGGAATAAGACATTTTGAGAATTTTAATAAACTTAAGCAATTATATATTTTGTTGACCTTGAGTCTATTGTTACAACTCAAGCAATTAAACTATGTAAAATAAAGAAATTGATACCAACAATTTAAGTACAGTTAACAACAATTTATTACTCTACAATAACAATTTAATAGTTAAGAGACACTGACAAAATCCAAAATCTCCTATCACATGTTCAAAATATAGATTATTTTTTATGAATTCGAAAATCCTTGTATGTACTGTAGGGGCACAGTGATCCGATCCAGAATAACTCCAAGTGAGTTTAAATGAATCCAATGTAATGTGTATAAAACCAAACGTTCCTGACTACTTTAGTAATTCCAATTGCTATTATAAGTAAATAATTCCTCTCGAATGATATCTGAACGCAACTGTAAATTCTGATCAAAATGGATTCTCACAGACTGACTTAAAACAGGAATGAATCGCCTGTTTATCAAATCCCTATTGATACATATTTCATATGACCTAGATGTTACTCATTCCAGTTGCAAAGAAGACTGGGTCTATAATATTGAAAACTCAGATCATATGTAAAAATTGTTTTCGTTACTTTCAAGTAAGCATAGAACACCATAATACAAGTTACATACGAAGGATTCTTATGAATGTGTAATAGAAATAAATTTGGACAGACCAAGTCTATAATGGGCCGACTAGTCATCGGTCGAATTCGGAATGGATATACTTGACAGCTATACATTCTAAATTAAATGTGTATCGACCAATCCATAACAGGCCAACTCCAGATTGGGCCGAATATCGTACAGGTCGAGATCTCAGGAGACCCAATAAAGCTTATCGCCTATGCTGGCAATAGCTCTTTGATCCGTCCCTGTCATGACTATCGGGGTCCGCGTCTTACGAAGCAGCATTGCAGTAGCAATGTGCTTTTGTATCTGACGACTATCAAAAGTTTAAGAAGCTTTGTATTGAAGATTAAGGAGAGAGAGAGAGAGAGAGAGAGCTACCGAAAGCACGTTTTTTTTTTTTTAAATAAAGATGTGTCAGCGACGAAATATCGACAACATGAACAGATTGTCGATCAACTTGTATATGTAGAAATATTGATCTTCTACCGAAATTGAAAATTCGCCGAACAGATGGATCTTGCGTAAGACGTCACTAATTATCTTCACTTATTGTTGGGTGCAAATGATTGGGTCGTAGAGAAAAGATAAATTACTGAGTGTTGTGATATCTTCATCATTGTTAGGAAAGTCGCAGAAGAAGAATTCAGATGAATCTTAATTGAAAACGCGTCATTTTGCACTTGCGTGGTCATGTTATTTTACGAGATTGTCCTCAGTTAAACTAGCAGTTGGAGATTTGTGTCTGTCTGTCTGTCTGTCGCATATAATTCGATTAAAAGACAATGTCATGCAGAATAACCTCTTCAATCATAGTAATCGGCAATACTGTACAAAGGTCTTGTAGATGTACTGGTGTACAGTCTGAGTTATCAATAACATGCAACTCAATAAATTAGTGTAAATTGTGTTGTAAGTCGGTGTTGGCTCTAATGAGCTCAAATGATCCTGCAACTCTCATAATGCCGTTACCAGCGTCAAATCGAATAATTATGAGCGTTTTAGATGTCTCTGCGATTGTTTTTGATTGGTTGGACTTTAGAAAAGGTTCATGGACTATCACCCATGGGTATGGTACTGTTGTATTAATGCTGAAAGCATCGTCCTAATTGTTATGTTCACAGTCACTAAGTACCAATATTTTGAAGTTTTCTTGCACAAATAACAACTGATGAGCTTTCATGCCTTTTGTTGTATTCGTCGCTAATTGTATCGCCGTTATGTTCTACGATAACTCCTAAGTCGATTAGTTTGATATGAGGGTACGGATGTCTATTTTGAAAAATCATACATCTTTTCAGAATCTTTGACTATCCTGTGGAAGTGGGCGTGGGCGTGAGCGTGAAGTGTAATGAGAAGGACGTCGTAGGGGTAGGTTTGAACGTAAATCAGGAGAAACGTATAGAACCGCTATTATTCAAGCAATGTAGCATTAATTCATTTTCATGCATGTTAGGCACATACTCTCTTGTGTACAAAACGATATTAGGTACGTGAAGGCGCATGATTTATTTCTCAGTTGTGAAACGAAAATTGCGTAAATCCTAATTCACATAACTGAAGTAATTTATTTATGTCATAAAAGTCGAAAAAGTACAAACGTCTTGAAAGGTACGATATACACCGACCCTGTTTTTAATCTCTCGTGTGTCGGCACTTGTAGGCATGATTGATTCCTGAAACAATAACCAACTGCTCTCATGTCAAAAACGAAGTCAGTAAATGTGTAAAATAAGCCTTTTCCTATACCTCCAACAACAAAAAACAAAAAACAACTACAGATGAGGTCTATTTTATAATGACCAGATCAGACAGGTACCGCTGAACGGTCATGTTGTCCATATACGACTTCTGATATTTCGATGTAATCGAATTGTCTGAAAAAAGAACATTTCCTAAAGCGGGTTCCCTTAGATTACTATTGTTTTCCAATCATTGATATTGGTTGCTTAGCTTTGATTGCTCATTGAATCATCATTGATTATATCATGGCACTTAAATGAAAGCTAAGGACACACCGAGGTATCCGATCAGGATTGGTCTTGGTGGGCATTGAATCCGCGACATTGAAAACTACTGTCCAACTCTCCCAACTAAGCTACCGCAGCTTCCTGTTTAAAATCTTTACTTTTAAATGGAAATAATATTGTCATCAAAAGGCTGTGAACATCAGCCTTCGTGTGATAGTCACGACATTTATTATCCCCCGTCTCCATACATACATATTAGTCTTGTCAATCTGACCATTTATCCATCTTCCTTTCTGATACTGAAATATAATTTAATACCAATCCATTTCATTTATGTCTGTATATTCAGCACCCATTCTTACGAAAACGTTTTTATGGCTATGATAAACGTTAGAATGGAAAGAAATGAATAAAAACACAGCTGCAACCCAGTTTTGCTGTCATTAATAAAATGAGCATATTGGAAATTTGTCGAAACGTCGTGTATATTTTGTGATTTTCTGATATTAGTTATCTTGTGTTCTTCACTGGAGGCAACTATAATTATCCCAAAAATAAATATACGATTTGCAATGTTCTTCATCAAAACCACAGACAAAGGAGTCATTTGTAAAATTAATTCCTTGTGAGCCAAATAGACATGGATCAAAAGAGCTATAATGGCATGCACTGTCTTTTAAATCATATCCTATTCAGAATGGAAACAATAGTGAATATTGTGCTATTAATTCGCCACTAACATTTTTGGTTGCACTTTCCTTGGACATCAACATGAGCACAAAAAATAGTAATGTTACTAGTATAAATAATTTATACAATATAATGCACTCTGAATATTATTTACTAGGTTGTTGAATCATCCACATGCTTGACTTTACAAACAACATGTATTATTTATAGCTTGAAACAAAACCGATCGATTCCCAATATGTCCATGATGATATACGTTTGTATTGTGCCTCCGCCGCCGCCGGCGCTGACAATGATGATGACGATGATGACCATGGTTGAAGTTGGATAAATCAAACGGTTGCACAGTTTCAAAGTCACTATAGAAATAGTTCAGGTCGCAGTATTAACAACTTCCAGAATACAGTTAAGCTTCATATGAGGGGGTATCAACCATTCTAGACATCATATGCTTCTCACAGGAAGATCAAGACAGGAAGGTCATGTTTGCCACTGGGAATGAGTTTTTAGTCAACATAACTAATCTCTTTAAACACAACATTTTTTATACATGTTTGGCGGTAGGGAAAGGTTCGACAAGACCTGGACTAAAAGCAGATGAACACATATTGTATAAGGATGACTGAACACATATAGTCACAAACCTAACAAACTCTCAGCCAAGTTCAGTTTACTCTTGGTGCATGATGAATGTACTCATCGGGAATATGTAAAACTACAGTGATTAATAGTAATCCATGACAATCCTTTGATAAGGTATCCCATCATCAGGACGCACACCCAAGTGTAAAACATTGAAGCAGAACTGTGTTGTCCAACCATATAAATCGCCATCGTTATCCTGCTGATTTTAACTCTGGCCCGGCAAGGTGTTATGAACATAAAGTTAAGAAGCAATCGTGTGATTCTGTATTTGCTATTATGTGCACACAATTGTCTAAATAGGGATAGTAATTGTTACAAAGCCGCCGACCGCATGGGTTGCCAAAGCCAAATCCATATCATCTAGAAAATGAAAGTTATGATTGCTGTTTTGATGCTACCGATGGGTGCCCACACTGAAAAAGATATAGATGGAGATTATGTTTCTCTTTCACACAAAAAGAGCTATTTCGGTCATTTGAGGACTGTGATGAAAGGATATGGTTGCTAAAATGATAAGCAGCATACATTTCCTGTTCTCGGTGAGTCTTTTTCAAGCTACCATTGCAATGTGTGCATGTTGTAGGTGAGGAAAAAGCATCCTGAACTGTGGTACACTGCACAACTTCTGTACTATCTTACTCTTTGCATAAAACAGTTGTACGAGTAGGCCACTATTGGATATGGCCATGACTATTTTATCGTCACAGACAATATCTATGATACAAAACTCTTTGGAGGCACACCGTTCATCTTAACTTAGGTACCTGGAGTTGTTGTATCACAAGACTGCTAAGTTTTGTTTGGAATGATGCAATCTGAGGCACCTTATACTGCATGATTGCACCAGTTTGGACATTATCCCAACCCAAGATGCACCAGTTCATTAACAGAAACACACCTTCCGATAGCCTAATATACCTCAAAGGGCAAGCTGTTGCAGCTATTGTATAAATGTCGACTTTCCACATGAATACAACATGAATACAACATTCTGATAAGTTACATAAGAAGTACAATGCATGTTATGCAACACGTACCTCACGTGAATCTCCCTGTATCATACCCTAATAATTATGTTGTCACGACCTGGGTTTAAGAAGGTTTCTTCATACAAACCAAATGCACATTCTCTATCCCCAGAAAAAAGTAGATTATTTCATGACTCTCGCATCAAAGTGTCTATTTCATCGGATTATCAGTTACGCTACCTCATTGAAACTAAGACTCTTCGTGAACTTGTAACCATGCCTGGGAATTATTATTTGACAGAGATTCCTCTGCGGCATACGAATTACCAAAAAATGAAAATTAAGTATGCGGGTAAAATAAACTAAAAATATAGGTGCAGTCATAATTTCACTTTGTATAAGATTATTAGAGAGAGATACAGCTCAGATGAATTGCCGAAGAGCCATGTATCCTTCAACGTGGCGTATCTCTCGGAGAGATATATATTACCACCACTCACTTGAATATGGAAATGTTTAGGTTAGGTGTTGCATTCCCGGCATTAATTAATTAGAAGAAACATTTCCGGTATGACTGGGTCCTTGTATATTCCTTTATGTCACTGCACTTATTTAAATATATGAATTTCTTCGGGCTGACAAAAGAGAGTCTCTGTCAGACTGCCATGTACATGCTCTACGTGATTAGGACGGATATAAATATTCCAAACATATAAACGGAACTAAATCTCCGTGGTTCGTGTTTCATGTGATAGTCACAGCTAAGAATTGCTTTCATATGCAACAATAAATATGCGAACATTTGTCAAGATCACAACGCTGAAACGTTCTACCTTAGAATTGTATTTGACCTAGATTAATACGTTATAAAATCTGAAAACAGGAGACTGAATATCCACAACATGAACAGATTGTTGATCAACTTGTATGTGTAGCAATACTGATCTTCTACCGAAATTAGCGATTCGCCCAACAGACGAATCTTGAATAAGACGCCACTAATTATTTTCAACTATCGTTGGTTAAAGTCCTTAGGTCGCAGAGTAAATATACATTTCTAAGTGCTGTTATATCTATATAATTGTTGTAAAATTCACAGGATACGAATTCAGATGAATGTTAATTGAAAAAAGCATAATTTGGCACTGGCGACTTTATGTTATTTTACTAGAATGTCCTAAGTTGGACTTAATGTTGTAAATTCGGTTATATCTGTATGTATGTATGTATGTATGTATGTATGTATGTATCATTCTATATATCTTTATGTCTGTCTGTCTGCCTGTCTGTCTGTCAAACTATCTATATAAGACTTATATATAATTCAATTAAAAGACAGCACCATGTAGAGTGACCTGTTCAGTCGTAGTAATCTGCAATATTGTAGAAAGGTCATGTAAATAGACTGGCGCAAAGTACGAGTTGTCAGTAACATGCAACTCACAAAATAAGTTTAAATTGTGCCTTAAGTCGATGTAGGCTCCAATGCGCTCAATGATCCATCAATTCTCATACCACCGTAACCAGCGTCATTTCGAATATTTTTGAGAGTTTCAGATTGTCTCTATGTCTTAGTGTTTTCGATTATTTGGACTTTAGAAAGGGGTTCATAAAATCTCACCCATTGGTATGGCACCATTGTATTAATCCTGAAAGCATGGTTCTAATTGTCGGGTTCACAATCACTAAGTATCAATAGTTTGGAGGTTTCTTTCGTGGAGGAATGCAGTCTACGTTTCTGTGAGAAGCCATAAATTATGTCCATGAAATACCAAGTGCTTCTCGTTATATTGTCCTAGGAACAGGTGACTGAGGATGAGGGATACGGAAAGAGAGATTCGGCTTTATAGGAAAGAAAGCAAGTCTAAAATAGCAAAAGGAAGATGGTTCCATACGTGCACCAAATGTAGATAAGGACAGAAGACAGCTATGTTACTGTTGATGCCCTGAATAACAACTGATGAGTTTTCATGCCTTTTGTTGTATTCGTCGCTAAGTGTATCGCCATTAAGTTCTACGATGTCTCCTAAGTCGATTAGTTTAACATGAGGGTATGGATGTCTGTTTTGAAAACTCATACATCTTTGCAGAATCTTTAACTAACCAGTGGATGTGATTGGGGGCGTGAGCATGAAGTGCAAAGAGAACGACGTCATTAGGCTAGGTGGGAACGTAAATCAGGAGAAACATATATAACCGTTATTGCCACCCTATCCAAGCAATGTAGAAATAATTCCTTTTTATATATGTTACGCACGTATTATCATGTGTACAAAATTATATTAGGTACGCGAATGAGCTTGTTTTTTTATCAATTGTCAAAAAAAAATTGCGTAAATCCTAATTCACATATCTGAAGTAGTAATTTATGTCAAAAAATGCGAAAGAGTAAAATCCTATGGACATAATTAGGTAATTCGAGGACTGTGATGAAAGTATATGGTTGCAAAATGATAAACAGCATGCATTTTCTGTTCTCGGTGAGTCTTTTTCAAGCTACCATTGCAATGTGTGCATGTTGTGGGTGAGAGAAAACAAGCATCCTGAATTTGGTACACTGCAAACCTTCTATACTGTCTTACTCTTTGCATCAAACAGTTGGACGAGTGGGCCACTATTGGACATGACCAGGACTATTTTATCGTCACAAACAATGTCTATGATGCAAACATATTTGGAGCAACGCAGTTCATTTTAACTCATTACCTGTATCAGAAGACTGCCAAATGTTGTTTGGAATGGTGTAATTTGAGACAACTTATATTGCATGATTGCAGGAGTTTGGACATTATCCCAACCCAAGATTTACCAATTCATTGATGGAAACACTTTCCGATAGCCTAATATACCTCAAAGGGCAAGCTATTGCAGATATAGTATGCATGTGGACTTCCCACAGGAATACAACAGTCTGAGTAGTTTTATAAGAAGTGCAATGCATGTTATGCAACACACACGTTACGTGAATCTCCCTATACCATAACCTAATGATTATGTTGTCACGACTTGGTTTCACGTGCTTTCTGTATGCAAACCAAATAAACATTATCTATGCCCGGAAGAAGTGGATTATATCATAGCTCTCGCATCAAAGTGTCTGTCTCATGGGATTATCAGTATGACGCTACCTCATTGAAACTAAGACTTCGTGGTCCCGCAACCGTACTTGGGACTTATTATTTGACAGATTTCTCTGCAGCATATGATTTACCAAAATATGAAATATAAGTATGCGGGTAATATAAACTAAATGTATAGGTGCAATCATAATTTCACTTTGCATAATATTTTTAGAGACAGGAATTCAGAGGAATTGCTGAAGAGCCAGGTATCATTCAACGTGGTGTATCTCTCGGAGGAATATATTTTACCCCCACTCATTTGAATATGGATATGTTTAGGTTAATTGATGCACTCCCGACATTAATTAATTAGGAGAAACATTCCTGGTATGACTGGGTCATTGCAGATTCACTTATGTGACTGTACTTATTTCAATATATGAATTTATTCAGGCTGAGAAAACAGTCGTCGTCAGACTGCCATGTACATGGTCCCCGTGATTAGAACGGAGATAAATATTTGACAAGATTTATATATCTATATTAATACGTGACAAAATGTTTGAGGAAAGGTGACTGACATTCAGATTAAAAGGTCTTAAGTCATGATGTAAGATATATCACACATGAGTGTGATGCAAAAGGTGATCTGATATAATCAATATAATCAACAGTTATCATGTGGGTGAAAATATAACAAACATATTAGAGGATAAGACATATTTGTGCATAACGAATTGATATTTTTCAAAAAAGGGCCTCTGCAAGACTTCTGGATTGAACAGAGTTACAAATATATTGCTTGTTTACACAAGAACTAGATGACTTGTAAGATAAGATGTTAAGGATCACACTCTTTTTCTCCATCTATCTATATATACTGTTTTTAATAAATACAGGTTATTTGACCTGAATAAAAAGGTAGTTGATTTATCTTTCTATTATGATCTTGTAGTAGAAGAACTTGGCTTCATCATTAGCATGTCTCTAATCTTCGATGTTCAGAAGTATCACTATTAGAGTTTATATACATCTTATCATTCACGTGTCAGCAGTATTAGTATTTGGGTTTAATGTTCACAGATCAATTGTGGCCATATTCCGGTGTATGCAAATCTTGATATTCGCAGTCTATCAGTGACAGTGGAAGTATTTGCAAAATTAGCCTTCAGAAATGATTAAAGTAATTTCTGTGAAATTGAGAGCAGAGGCGATACATAAACAAGATGCAATTTAAAAAGATACAAAGACTTATCAGCCTTAAATATGTCAATTATAAAAGAAACATTACACAATTTCCTTTCCTTATAAATCACTGCAAATTAGGATTTAAATCGTGATGGTTCGCCGACTCCGATTGTGACAATTGATAGCGGTCTATAAAAGAAGAATTAAAAGGAGACCTATTTACAGTAACGTCACTTTTCCGAGGTGAAACCGATCTCAAGTATCTTCAGTAATCGATATTGGTGAAGTAAACGGGTACCAAATGCTTTTGTTCTGCCGACAAATCTACTTCTTCTTCTTCCAGTAATGTGCATGGTTCATATAGAACGCACTAGCACAGGATGTGAATTATGTACATGTGGTGGGAGGTGCAAGTGCAGCTAAAAATAGGTTATAAACCTCTCTGGTCTGGAGTCAAGCGATCCCCATGCCAACCCCTGCTCTGAAAACATCGACGGAATTGGTGTTGACTATGGTGGCTGGTAAGGAGTTCCATAGAGGACTTCCAGATGGGAACCAGGTACATCATAACAGCTTTTTCATTACAAGATAGAATATTAAAGAAAAGTATTAATGTTATAACATCACGACTTATATTTCAAGAAGACACAGACCGAGGTTCGGAGAGCTAAGAGGGATCTTTCGTCACTCAATATCGCATGTAGTCTGGACAGGTTGATATGTTTTGAGTACAGAAGTATGAAAACCTAAATACATTGTATTTCTCATACGCCAACTACAATGATTTTGATAAGGGTCAAAGTTTAAAATTTTATACAGTCAGTGCGATCAAACATTAAATTTGTTAAGACCCAAAATGTTTGCAGTGCTTCTTTATATAAAGTACAATGTAGAATGCGTGTATTGTAAGAGGTTATTATCCAGCACTGTCAACGACTAGTGGTGTTGAAACAGTGTCAGGAGTGTCATTTCTGGTTGTTTAGACCTAGCTTTGGCAAGGATAGATTAATTATACAAAACTCTATGAAAGTCAAGAAAATCGAGTATATAATGTATATATCGGCTTTAGTCTGCAAAATCAGGAGTCACCGACAGTTTTACAAGCTTTAGTCTACCGCATACAAATATAACGGTCATTGTTAAAACGTCAGAGCAATTATGGAATCATAAGCATGCTAAAAGTTTTAAGTTTAAACTTTATTGTGTATCAATATTACAATCAGTCCTTCCATCATGGTACATTACTCTTTTATTGTCTAGATAGTGGCGTGTGTTGTTTTGGATGATGGAATAAACGGAAGATCGGGCGGCGGTTATGGCTTAAGGAACGTATCGTAGATGGGATGCACGCATGCATTCGACTTAACGGAAAAATGGAAAAAAACACAAAACATTTTCCCTTGATTACTCACCTCCCGTGACACAGAAGATGGCGCATCGTGTATGTTCTACAAAAAGAGCTGGCAGAGGTACTTATTGATGCAAATACCAATAGATAGTGACTTTACATAGTATGTACAATATGTACGATTTTAAAGCTGTTTTATTTCATTCCATTCGATGCTTTCATAATTTTGTAATTTATAAAATCATTGTAATTAAATATGAATATTATGTTAGAATTTACGTGACCATCTGGTTTATTAATTTATCTCACTTTTATGGCCTGTAGAGCCCTGTTCCCTATGGTTTTTTTTTTGGTAAGAGTAGGTAATAACAACGACATGGTTACCAATCTATGAGTTTCAAACCTGGAAGGTCGCTATAATGAATTAGGATTCTCATTCAATTTTTTTGAGGTGAAATGTATTTGATCAGATCTGCTAGTTTTATATTATATCCTATGAAGTTGTTTCATGGAATTTTGTTCTCATAACCTTTATAACTGACTATTATGCTTGGTACAATCTTATAATAATTTATATATCAAGTTTTCTGACACATATTTATGTTTAATAATTATCATTTGTTGATTTATGATTATGGATACTATCAGTTCGTTACATAAAAATAATGAAAGACATTTATTTCTCACGTGTTGGTTTGTAAAAGAAGCATATGTATGTATGTATGTAGGTAGGTAGGTAGGTTAGTCCGAGTTTCTTCTGACCCTTGCCACCCCATTTTTTTATATTTGGACATTTATGTTGGGGTGTAGGGTCAGAGCGCATTCCCTATCAAAAAGTTGGAATTCGCCGACACCAATTGGTGTCGGCATGGGGTAGCCGCTTTCTAGCCGACCAAGCACACTTGAACGACCTTTCATCGAGATATACCTGCATGAATCGATATGAATATGAATTATTTTCTCAAACATCGTGAGATAAGCATTCATCATGTCTTTAATCTGCTGACAGACGAGACGAAAGTAAGTCGTTGCTGAAATTTGACCTGGATCTGGCCAGTTGCATTCCGAGTCACATGACTATACAAATCTCGGAACCTACATGTCATTATATACCGCCCATTTATCGCTATATGCAGTCCTAACGCATTTGTATGCAGTGCATTTGTTATTATTTACAGTCAAATTATACTTATATACATTGCAAACACCATTTTCTGCAGTCCAATCGCCTCTAAATACAATGCTTTTAAAATTATCGTGATGAGGTAAATTAGTTTGGAATGCTTACTAATAGTACCGATAAGAACTGAAATAAAACATATTGAAAGAGAAATATTTATAGGAAACACGTAATACGTAAACATGATGGAGGCCTTTAAAATTTTAAGAAAAAAAAACTTAGATCAGCATGTGTCCACATTTTAAAGAGAAAATGTAACAGCCCACATTATTTGTGTGTGTGTGTGTGTGTGTATGTGTGTGATTTGGATTTTTAACGTAGCTTTAACATTTGTTCAGTCATATCGCTACGATGTCTGCATTGTGACAGTTTATAGTGATGTCTAGCACTGGGGCATCATGTCGCAGACATGTAACATGATGTCCCACCCAGTCACATTATCCTGACACCAGGCCGATCAGACCTAACACTAACCTCTTAATACTGAGCGCCAAGCGAGGCAGCTGTTAGTACCATTTTTGTAAGTCTTTGGTATGACTTGGGCGGGGATGGAGCCCACACCTACCGCATCGAAGGCGGACGCTCTAACCACTAGGCCAATCATGGATCTGCAGTAGATATAAGCAGAATGTTTAATGTTTCAAAGATAACAGTATAACCTACGGTGAGAAGGTATAATCTAAGTAAATTATAGTTTGCGGACATAATTGATGAAAACTAGGATGATGTAGTTTCGTGTACTGCAATGGAGTTTTCAAATTGCGGAGATATATTGCAGAGGGAAATCGTAACACAACAAAACATGATGTTAATTTTAATAATTGTAAGTAAATAAAAAATCAGTTTAACCACCCTTTTCAGTCCCTCACAAGTACTGTAGAATAGGAAACCTTGTTATGTCTGTTATACGAGAATAGGCGTTTGCATAAAGGAAAGTCTTAACTTCATGTTTGTAATGGTGCAAGATTTTATAGGTATTTTCACAGTGCATTCTGTCTTGGTCATCGTGACATGTAACCGTTAGGATTGGTATATGAACTAGTCTTGAAATACATTTATGCCGGCGAAGGATGGGATATGCTCTGTTTGTAACGGTTCGACAGAGATGTTATCGTAAGGTCATGTAAATGGAATGATAACGTTAAGACAAGCCAGAGACAAATTTGGGATATCTTGAAATAAGTTTCTTAAAGTGATATTTTTTGATAAAGGTTATTTAAAAAGGCGGGATAGGGAGAATTATTTTGACTTTGATGGGAGTGTTCAAATTTTGGTGGCTAGATAACGTTCATCCTGATTGGCTAAGCTAAATGAGAGTGTTTGTGTTCCCAGATGAAATTCAAATACATCAAGTCTCTCGCGCAAGAAGGCAGTCTAAGTATCTGTGAGAAGCCAAAATTTAGCTCCGGGGAAAACCAAGTGCATTTTGTTAAATTGTCCTTGGCAGAGGTTATTGAAGTTGAGAGATACGAAAAGAGAGATTCGGCTTTATAGACAAGAAAGCAAGTCCCAAAAAGCAAAACGAAAATAGTTCCGTACGTGCACCACGTAGAGATAAGGACAGCAGACAGCGAAGATATATATATATATATATATATATATATATATATATATATATATATATATATATATATATAGAGAGAGAGAGAGAGAGAGAGAGAGAGAGAGAGAGAGAGAGAGAAAGAGAAATAAAGAAATAGGGCAACTGTGACTTGTCACCAATAGTGATTTGTGAAGAACCATGATGCGATCAGGTTATTCTGGCGTGTCAGCAATTTGAATTGGATCAGTCACTCGATATCATGATGAACTTTGCTTTGTCGGCATTACAGCACGGCTAATCGCATTTCGCATAAATTGTGTAATTCAATTTTTAAGAGAAAGGGTATCATTCAAATGTCATGTTTAGTTTCATTTTGTTTATGTATTTAATTAAATTGTCATAATTTAAATACGGGGGTACGCGTTGTTCTATTCTATTTCTTTTCTCAGATCTCTGTTAATCCATTCATTAATTTCATATTTTATGTATTAAATACTCGATCCGATTAATAACACAATGGTCGACCATCGTCTAGATAATGATAACCAAAACAACATAGCAGGCGGGGGATATAGCATATATCACATATCATTCACCACTACCACGTAACAGTATTGTTCATAATACTGAGTGATGTAGATGTTCTGGCATTTTTTTTTCTTCTCACACTTCTAATGTACACAGTCTGGTTGGGACAAATGAGATGATGAAGAACCAGGTAAAATAAACTGTACAGCACTGGCATGCGTATTAACACGCCCCAGAGTCGTGATGAAATGTAAAGTAACGCAAAATGGAAGAGTACCGTCGTGAATCTATTCTGGAATATTTTGGCTGCAATACATCCATGACCCCCATACTTATTGCGACAACTGTTTAGCAGTGGTAAACTTTTCATCAAGATTAGAAAGCCTAAAATGAACCTTAAATCTAAAATTATAAAACGATCGTATTGTATAAATAGACATACTTTAATAGCACATAGAGGCATATAATACTATATTACATATCCAATAGTGTCTCGTTTTGTTCCAGGTCTGTCTGACACTTTAGCAGAGATGTTGTACAACAATTTGGAATGTTCATATATAAATGAATTAAATGCAGAGTTTTCTATGCTAATAGACAACGACAACGAAACAATTACAACGTTTCTCAGATCCTTAAAACATTTACCATTTCAGGTGCAAAATACGTATGTGAAAAAGATACATTGAGTCTCACTTATCGTGTCCTAACTTATCTGAATACTTGCTCATTTAAAATCATGAAAAAGGAACACAATTGTAAATATTATCTTGTTTCCAGTTCCCAGTTAAATAAACCAATATGTTTCCTACATGGTTTTATAATCTAAGTACAGACTCTACCGTAGATGAAAACAGAAATGCATTCACAATGTAATCTAGTACTAATTCATCGCGTAAGTTCTAATATTGTTGTGCAAATGGCAGACACTAATTTCAACTGCTTTCTTATTCAAGATTGATGATTCATGCAGCTTCCCTGCTGGTGTAAAACATCGTGTTGTCTCGAAGCAAGAACATTTAACAAATATTCCCCCCATTAAACATGTTGGATGAGGGAAGCACCTTAACTGTTAAAAGTTCTTATGCAGTTTCATAAAACAACCAATTCCAAAATCTGGTTTAGCATTCACGAGAAAACTGATTTGACAGCGATGAATAATTTGATATCCCGTACAATGAACTACGTCTAATTTGTTTCAGACCATTCATGGAACTTATTGTCACCGACATTGTAATTTGGATACAGTATGGAGTCGTTGAATTTTCAACCGTTTCTTGATTGGAAAGGCTTCAACTTATAAAACTTGTCAATAATTTCATGCCATCAGAAGTAGTGTATTTACTTTTAAGTCCATTTACTGGTACAATAGTTCCAGGTTGATTGTAAAATTTTCGGGAAAGGCTTAAATCACTGGCCATGCATATATAAAGTGGAAAATGATGGGCCAAGTTTTTGTGGAAAACATGTATTTGATTAGTGATTTATTTTTTCTTTTAATGCTATTCTTGCACTTGCATTATATTCATTTCCATGTGTGTCGACGAATGCTACGTCCACGTCCGCAAGTAATATGCCCACCTTAAAGACCATTACTTAATACAGTTGTAGAAGGCGTCGAACTCAGCTATGCTAATCATTTTACCATCAGTGGTCAGCGAGTACATAGTGGTCAGCGAGTACATCTTGGTAATTGTATTTAATTTGCAACAGAGAGAAGTGTAATATTTGTCAATGTAGTCGTGACGAGTTTTTTTTTTATACCAGTGCTGCCAGTCGCACCACTTTCTGTTATTTTGGATCCAGCTGCAATACCGTTTAGTGTGCCTATACCAGTCAACGTATTCACGATTCATTATTTCTAGGACAACGGTGGCTGCCGTAGCGATTGCAACGATCTACAACGACACGAACATTTGTTTTAACTTCGCTAGTGGCTCATTTCTCTTGGAACTTTCATCTTGCATTTCTTCCGCTTCTTTTATTTTCTCAAGTCTCTAACATTTAGGTTTATCATTGTTTCGCTGTCAATGTGATCGTATTTCACATTTGCCCGACAATCGTGTCTTATCAAGGTGAAATTATAACTTCTAACCAATTCTGAAGAATATTTAAGTTTACGGCGATTTTGCGTTCTGGGTACTAACACCACGTTCATATAGAAACAAACCGACTACGCCAGTGTCTCCGCAGTATTTAACACATTTCTACATTCTTTCGTCCGTGTTGACATTAAACGAACCTGCAACCGAAACAGGTTAAGTTCAAGTCTTCCTCCAATGATTATCTTTTGTACTACTAATCGAATACCAAAGAAACGTCATGTGATAGCAGGCATAAACAATACGAAGAAATAATCGGTCATCAGCAGGACTAATTATATCGCTCGGATGAGGCCCATTCATAGCTACACGTGTTACATTATATATGTAAAGTTCTGGTGTTGGTGGCTCATTCACTAGTATAAATTTTGGCGATTTAACGTTAACAATGACGACCTTGATCTCAATATTTACATCCAATTATTGTTTCACTGCAGTTTCTGCTATATCCATGCATGTCTACAAAACGCAGTCGTCATACCCGAGTCTCCGATTTCCACAATTTCGTTGATTTCAACCAGGTTTTATTGCGACTGCACCTCTCTGCTTCAAAATATAATTTTGATCCCCCAGGTGATATGTTAACAATTGTAGGAATGCGACATTCAAAAGTCAAAATCTCGCCCGGGTTAACGTCTTCAACAACCTGGTTGATGAACGCAGTCAAACTCCGTTTATGTGAAAACCTGGTTAGGTCCACATCAGGTGTTTTCTATATTCTAAATTTTACTTTCTATATGACTACGTAAAATCAAAATACTTTTTCTAGGTTGGTGATTGATCGATTGTACGCAACACTTCAACATGTCCACATAAGGAGCCCCGTTAAGCCTAGATTCTAACTGCAGCGTTGAATTAATCAGCGGTCGTCGTTCAGCGCTCTCATTGAAATAATCAACAACTTGAAGTGGAGGTACAAGATCCTGCTAGTCAAAATATAAAAGACGACGAGGCGTTACCAGGTATGCGGCTCGGTGATTTCCTGGCTCATTTGTTAAATCTAGGTTAATGATGCCAGTTTTCCTTGTGCGTTGAAATACATAAAAAATGCTTCACCGATAATTGCCATAACCAGTAAATCAAAACTGGTCAACTGACAGGTCAATGGCTAGGCTAAACTGAAGACCACTTCAACTCAAGAGCCTTTGGTTCCGGCATAATCGAAGATACGAAACCGTTGATAGCGTCACATATTACGCTGAGTAGGGCCAGCATCCTGACAATGTCAGTAGCTGAAACAGTCGGGTCCTGCAAGCAGCATTCTTTGGTCCGCGGGAATCTTATGAATATCTTCAGGCTAACCAAGAACTGATCTTTATGCGGAACCGTTCGAGTATGGTTGGCCAAACAAACGCCGAGGCAAAATTGTTTGTAACTGCTTCAATATATTTTTTATAAATAACGCTACCAGTGTTAACAAATTGAACCTAAGTATCAAAAGAGTAATCGTTTTTGTCGGCCTGCGTAGGTTTCCCTCGCTTACCAAAAAAGCCTCGCACGGAAGAAAGAACCTAGTAGCATCTTACTCTTGTAATTGAAATTGTGTCCATGAGTCATAACCGGGTATAAATAACCCCGTAGATCGTGGGTGCTGCGAGATACCAACAAAGGTGCGCTCATGTCAAACGGGGCATCGTATATATCATTAACCTGGATCATTGTTTGTACATAATTGGTTTCGTCTAATACGTTTTGCGGGACAACCGTGATCAGCTTCTACTGGAAAATTTGCAATTGCTGAGTCAGCTAGAAGATGTTGATCGGCTTCATTGATAACTTTAAACGCCGGAGCTGTCGTTGTCGCTTTTGATAGAAGTGTAGTCGCCTTCGATGCTGCTTGAGTAACTAATCCTCGTGGTCGATATCAGATTTAATTAACCGGACACCAATCCTAGACTTTTTAACCGACCCGTAGAAACATTAGTGGTGATTTAACCGACTATCGATGCAACTTAATTAACGATTGGCGAAGCTCGGGTAGGTAAGGCAGCGAATACATATGATGCACCTGTAAACAATCAACGAACAACATCTACATGACCATTACCGTAATATGTCATATCAACGGATTTTCTCGGATTGACGATATGCACTGTAATCACATATCTACGGACGACTCTGGTTGATCTCTATTGTACAGTTTATTTTCAACGTGTCTCCGCGTGGGTTCTGATCCACTAGTGTAAAACTAATATGTACCAAAATACAATAATGACATCGCAGGCACACGGGCGCCATTGGAGTGATCGATATCAGATCACTGGGGCCTCAGTCAAGGAAAACTTAAATTATATATAACCCTGCACCGGTTGCGTTGTCGTCGCTGAAACTTCATAGCTACCGCTGATGGCGTCACATATTATACTGAGTGTTGGAGATGATTCCGACAATCTCAGTAGATGGAACCGTCGGGTCAACAGGCATAGTTTTTTGATCCGTGGAAATCTTATTAATATATTCAGGTCAATGAGGACTATTTCCAAAGATGACAGTGTAATATCAAGCATATATTTTTGGAGATTCATTAGAGATTGCACAGATTAGTATAGGGTCATGTACGTGTTCGTTGTTGATGGAATCACGCTTGGTCACCACTATGGTCCTTGTTTGGATATTTTCACTGATTGATTTCATCTTTTTCGCACACTGAGAAAATCCAAGAACGTTTCGGGTGATGCCGTGCTTTGCAAAAACATGCTGTATGACATCATTGATTTCTCGAAGAATTTATTCAGAATTCCTCATCAATGTATAACGTTCGTCGTACATCATGGGTGTTGCGTTTTCGTTTATACACATTGAGGACAATGCAAAGCTCACGGTTCGCATTTACACTGTTAAGGTAGAAGACGCGGGAGACTATACAGTAAAGTACACCGTAAAGTACACAGTCAAGCACACTGTACATTGTCAGTACAGTGAAGATAGAGCGAATAATGCGTCCTCTAGATTCCAGTTTGAAGTTTTTATTTTATTATGGCAAGCTATTATGACTGTTACTTCTCCAATATTGACGAAGTGTGACTTGTTACTTATATATTGGTTCTGTAATGTGTTCTTCACTGAATCTACCGATCATTTAGCATCTATCTTATTTGAGAAAATTGTGGGTCACCGAACCAAGATAAAACATGAAGTCTGCTGCCTGCGCTGTGGGCCAAAGGGTCTGTGCTGCATAATTTTCATCTTAAAAATTGACGTTACCATTATAAAAATGATACATGCGCATATTACTCTTTACGCCCTGTTTTGTTGTATTTATTATTTGTTCACAACTAAATATCCCGTACACGTAAGAAGTGGACCCTGATGTTTATAATTGGTTCAAACATGCAGTGTACACAAAGTTAGATTCATCCTAAACAATTTTTCTGTTGCAAAAAGCAGATTTCATATACTTTATAAAACCTTAAATTAATAATAGGTTTTAACAGTATTTTGTCAGTTTCTAATTTTTACAGCAGCAGTCAGACTAATTTGAAATAAAGAAAGGAAAAACTTCAACAATTTAAATGATAGGCAATTCATACAACATGCAGCACATTAACATTTACGTAATAAAAAGAAAGATCTTTTTACATATTTTAAACTAAGGGTATTTCCTAACCATTTTAAATACTATATGAATAGTTTTGAAAAGGAAATTATAAATTTAAACTGATCTATTTGAGACATATCCTGTTGATTCAATTAGTTTCCCGTTTGACTAAAATATCATGTACATTACGAAGCATATGCATGACACAAAATCCAAAAAAAAAAAAGCTTTAATAGCTTAAACACTCTTTAATGCAAAATTTTACAAGATCGCATGATATGAGCAAACCCCAAATGTGCATACAAAACGCTAAGTAGTCGGCAAGGTCGTGTAAAGCAGTACGATTAAAAAATAAAATACACCCACCTCTAGCCATAGCAACAAGACTTCATACTTTTGTAAATAAACACATCTTATTCTGATACGGGCATAAAAATAATTCTTCATAATGGCTGCATTCAAATTAGTGAAAATTATTCGTGCTAGATTTAGGTTTGGTATTTCTTTTAATGTTAGTATTTGGGTCCTTTTCTATGCATAGTGAACATATGTGGAAACAGTCATACATCTCAACAAGACAATCTTTCCAATGAACGCACGGGAAAACTTGCAAAAGTTTAAAAAAGCACTTGGGAACTCGTTGAAACATACATGAAGTATAAACTAAGTGAATACTTTTTAATAAAGACATAAAACACATACATATTGTTATTTCTGTCGTTTTTATGTGTATAAATTTCATTATTATTTATTTTAAATGATCATTTGGTTAATGACATTTTTAATGTTAATATGCTGTGAATGGGTTTGCACTTTGAAGATGAGTCACAAAATGCGGACGTTGTTTCATCCACATGTTTCACGATGAGTCACGCATAATGCGGACGTTGTTTCATCCACATGTTTCAAGATGAGTCACGCATAATGCAGACGTTGTTTCATCCACATGTTTCAAGGTTAAGTAGATTTAATTGTTCAGATAACACGTCGTCATCAAAGATATTTCTTGTGGATGGTGGTCGGGTTTATTCTTAGAAAAACTCAAAAGCAATTTTTTCACTACCCAGAGTAAAGTGCGTGTCCCTTGTTTACTGTAAGTATTTTGAAATACAAAGAATGTTTCATTCAAAGCACTGTATTCCAATTTTTTATATTGTGTTGGAGCGGTCATTACAATATATTATGCTTTTTATCTGGTTTGTTTTCAATTTCGCTACTTCTCGTCATTGTTAAAATAAATTAATCCGTCCTTCCTGTAGCCCACTCGTCCAAATTTCCGTCCTTGAAAAATTCTAATATCCCTAGTGTCCGAATTGCGTTTTGCTTATATTTGTTGAAAACCCAGTGCTGCTGCAGCCCAAGGAAAGCAACCGAGAGCACACCGAGAGCACACTGGCATATCATTTATTTTAGAATTATGCCATATCATCTGTACCAAATCGACGACCATATGCCTTGCAGATACTTGAACATTAGTTGCACTTTGGGTTGTTTGATTGTACCCAAATTGATGTAAAGCTTTAGCAAAGCATACATTTAGATGAATTCAACAATCAATCAATTCTGACCCGTTTTGCGAGTTATGGCCTATTTCTTTGTCGAACAAAATAGACATTAGAATTGCGTGTTAGCAATCGGGCATTCTGATATTGTTTTACCTAAATATGCATTGATGTTTCATTTTTATAAATTGCAAATTCAGTCATTGCCATTTATTAATCTTTATGGTAAGCTCTGAGAATCAAACGTGTCGCAACCTATCAACTTAACTTTGTAAATGTATTAATGAAATAAAGATTGCTTACTAAGTTAACTTGGTGATGGAGATACAGTTAAAGATTGGGTGTTAGGAATTTCATATCAAGGATAGTAAGAAATGAAAGCAATCTCGCAAGCTCCTAGTGAAATGTCAAATATGAACGGATCCGGTATTTTTGTACGTATACATTTATGACTTGTTCATTTATGGAGTTACCGCGTTTTTAATTTTTATGGTTTCTTTCGTCCTTTTTGTGCTTTCATAAAGACAAATGTTTTGGAAATTTCCTAATACTAAACGACCTTTACGGATCAACAACAGATGCTTGAGTGTTTCGGTTTCTTTTCCTGCTTGAGGCGATATCGTGTGTCACACAAGCAAAGGAAACATGAGTGTAAGATGGTATATAAAACGGATGCTGGCTATTGAGATGGCGAAACTGAATGTCGCCTCATAGAGCTTGATACTGGTGCAAGCAATACTATTCAACATTTTTGTTCATGTCAAGATGCCCATAATCTAACAAAAGTGGTCTTAATTCTTTGTGTAAACACTATTGCATCACATGACAACAAATAGAAAATATAATTCTTGAAACTTGAACTATGTAAACATCTTTACTAGCCTAACAGTAAAATCACAGAGACTATGAGTCAGTAGCGTTGAGTCAACCGACATTGTACGTCCAAAGGAAAATCTGATTTATCTATGTCGTGCTTGTTCTCAGACTTTGGCTTTAGCCCATACAAGTATCATACCATGCAAATAAAGTGCCATTAGCTGTACATCTCGACAGTCTGGATGAGTGTCAGGATACTCTACCAGCAGTGTTACAGACAGACAGACAGACAGACAGACGGACATACAGACTCACAGAACAGACTAAGAATTTTCTATTTTCACGAATGTAAACCTGACTTGATTTACAGTATGATTGTACACAGAGCATGTCAATGATGCCACTATATGGAAAGTTAATTTCTCCCATCAATAGGTAGGGGATTCTGGTTCTCCGATTGCCAGACTTCATACGATCTCTGCTAGCTATGCCGTCCAAGAGTACGCAGTTTAAGCTGTTTGTCGTACAAAGGATTATATCAACAAAAGGAATATTATGTACATTATGTTATTATGAAAATATAAATATTGTAAGATAAAATAAAATACAAATATCTCGAATAGATCGGGCATTACTGCTCAAAAAGCAGTATTCGTGAAATGTAAATTATGAATAGTGGTAGACATGCAAGAAATGTGTAACTATTGAGCGTGTTTTGTGTGCGTGAGATCGTTTTCTTCAGTAATTTATCTGAACTATTAACTAAATTCCAAAAAAAGCCCAAAGGTTATGTTGTATGTTGCCATTGAAACATATAATACAGATTATCGAAACCCATATATCCATTGATAGGAATAACAATAAAGCAATGTGTCTATACTGATGCAGAACACTTGTAAAGATCAGTTGATAGTCTATATTTACAGCTGATATATTTGATAATTACTTGCATGTTTTACTACTGTAAAGCAGATTTGTTCACTTTTAACCGTTTTAGACCCTTTTTAGACCCTTTCATAAGATTTTAGTCCTTCTAATTTGTTGTCATTTTCATTGATATATGTTTATCATTTCTTATTTTTCCTAGCAATGCATACATTCCTTTTCTTTTGATTTTGCAAGAAGAATCCATTTGGCATGCTTTACATGTTAATATTTGAGCTTGATCTATTTTTAGTTTTATTTGATTCCTCATTTGGTCCATTCTCGTCGCTTGTATTTAATTATCTCAGCTGATTTAGTTATTATTTGCTTTATGATTACCAAAGAGATCTCAATTTCCAAGGTGACTGATCAGAAGATATCTAAATTTCCAAGGTGACTGATCAGAAGAGATGCGCACTAACGCTGAGAAATAATTTCAAGTATAATCTATGTATCATTTTGATGAAATAAAATTCCTTATCCATGCTTACCCAGATTTTTATATTGGACATACGTGAACTGAGAAAGAAGTTTTAGGGAATCAAATTAATGGCGCTAACTTCGTACAAGCTGCATTGTGGGTATTTTTGCGCTCACTTACTACACATGTGTCCATCCACCAGACCCACTCTGCGCCATAGCTGTTATATAGGACACGCGGTACTAATTAAACTCCAATAGTAAACATATGGAAACAACATCATATTCAAAATTCAATGACTTAAAATTTCTGGGTGCTGATGATGAGACCTATAATTCTCCATGCACATCTAACCTTGGTGCAAGCTTATGTGTGGAGAACACCATATGACCCGCGGCATTTTGTTTACATAAATGTGCATGAAACACATGTTATTGATTCTGCACCAAATGAATCAGGTACTACTTTCATTATTGAGTACTCCCGAGTCAAGCCTGTAAGAATGCTAAAATTGCATCATTAGAAATTTGTCTATATTTTTTTTAAATTACAGATAGGATAAGCTCTCAAAAGATATTTTTCCTAAATTTTTTATTTTCATTATTAACTAATTATGGACCACTAAACCCGTAAATACTCTATTATTTCTTCACCCATTTCTAGACTGGTTCACAGTTCTTCCGTATAATTAGTACCGTGTGTCCTATAACCAGATTTAATTTTTTTTTAGAAAAAGTTGTGTTTTACTCGTTGATATTGGAGCATAATTGTAAGAAAGAATTGGCCATGGTTGTGCATGGATAATAGTGTAATATCATTTCATGTGATACCAATGTCTATAGCTAAATTGCATCCGCATTACATGTTGTTGTGTTGTATTGTACTTATTAGTGGCTTATTCTTGTTATTAAAATAATTGTTTTCTGCCTTTGTATCTGCATGCTACAGAAAAGAAACACAAGCATGCTGACATCAGCAAGTATGACATCATAGGGTATCAACTTACATGACACATTGTACTTTCATCTCTCACTGGCTATAAAACAAGTTTTAAATGTTTTAAATTTCAAAATTACATTTCTTTTCTTGCTGATTCTCACAGAAATAAGATGCAGTGCATCCCTATTCACATCAATCAAACAAAACAAATAAGTATGCCACATGACAGGTCAAAATGATAAGAGGCCATTGTCCTTTTGTGACTAAAACAAATGCACACACCCATGAAGCATCAAGAGATGCTCAGATTCCAAACTTATTTAAACTATCATCACATGTGATTCATCACCCCCAAATCTTAATATAAATGTATAAAAGCCAAAGAAAAGTTCCATCAGCTTTATTATACTGAATAATTAAATAACAGAGTGCTACTTTTTAGTATAAAACTATGGGGAAGGGTGAGGAAGCAAAGAATAGACAGTAATTCCTTCAAGCCTGGTAATGTTCCCCACAACAAGGGGGAAAATGTGCATCAACCCAATAGACACAGCAACATGAGGTGTGACGTTTATCGCCAATCCTAGCTCCTGCTTAGAACAGGCCTCTGATCGCCTGCGCTCCACCCAAACCAGCTTAATAAACGAGTATACACGTTTACACTTAGCTTATCTTATCGCGAATCAGATGGAGTAAATTGAAATGTGCACTAAAGCAGCAGAGACATTTAAACGTACATTCAGTGCATTCGGTGCACCTCACAGTTAACTTTCATATCATGATATTAGCTATTAGTATATATTAAAAGAAAATCCCAGTACTTGATAGCATCAAAACTTGGATGTTACGTTCATATCAGCCACTTCCGTCCCGGAAAGTTACGATTGTAACTGTAGAAGGAAATTACATACATATATATATAAGTAGCAAGTAGTTTCAATAATATGAGCCATACCGGACACCAAGCTTACATTATTTTCACTCTCTGTGTTCAGCGCGTTCCAAGCAACATCGCATGAATGTGGGTTACGTACAGTGGTAATATTCCATGAGTCTTACAGTTTTGTTCAAAGAAGCTGATTCTTGTAAACAAGAATTACTTGTTCAATTGCTCTATAAGCGATATGCAGTAAAGAGTACAGTCCCATGGATTAATAAATAATCCGTGTTACTAATTTTAGACAAAACTTAATGACCATATCTACTTTGCAAAGAACTACAGAAATTTAAAATCAGGATTATTTGTAGCAGCAGAGAGGGTGAACAGACCAGCATATAGGGGGTTACAAAAAGTAAGGCTTCTAATATTTCGAGCTGAATATTTGCTTTAAAAAAATGATTATCTAAACAAATTGAGGATTTTCCGGTTGGTTAGACCATTTATTTTCGTAATTTTGTTTTCGTGATCTGAAAACTCGTGAAATTAAAATTACTATTACGAAAACGAACCTACTTCAGGTCGTCACCATCTCTGCTGCTATAATTAAATCATCATCATATTAATAAATGCCACCGGCTAGTAAATCTCACACCGCTAGATTAGCTCGAGAAAGACTAGAAGCAATAAAGAAATGTATTCCCGTCCGAGATTCGATGCGACAAAAATTGCATGAACGTCAAGAAGGACAGGTTGAATTTGCAGAAGGCGTAGAACAATTATTTAAACCTGTAACTAAAGTTACCGAGAGCATACTTCCTCTGTTAGAACAAACTGCTAAATAAACTGAAAAGATAGCAAAACGAACTAAACAAACAAAAACGATTTTACGAGATCTCCCAACCGAAATAGCTGCGTTACAACCTTATGGTGAAGTACTTGAATTTATTGGCAGAGTTCGTACTGACATAGATGAAATGAAAAGTCTTGAATCAAAACCATGACAAGAGGGTGAACAAATTGTACTGAGTGATAACCTCACCGGTAAAAGCATTAATGATATACGAAATATTGAAGACGTATGTGCATTAGCAAAATTTGCCGTGAATAACTTTGAAGTAAAAGACAAATTTTTAAAATATGGATATTAACCTAAGAGTAAAATATATCATGAAACCTGGTACATATGGATTTTTCGTATATATTACAATGAAAGTAAAGTTTTACCTAGTGATCTAAGATATGATAACTTTCTCAAAAAAATAAACGAATATAATTTAGAAAAACAACAATCTTATTCACCTCAGCAGATGGAATTTCAACGTTTTGAAGAGCGACAAGAAAAAGCAAGAGTAGCAAGAATACAGAAAGAAAAAGAGATTGAACAAGCAAGAAAACAAATGATGGAGGAAGATATCGAATGTGAAAAAGTTAGACAAAGAAGAAAATCGCGGTCTTTACCAGGTAAGGAAAAAGATCTTGATGATGATCCTCCTGGCGCTACTGGAAGTGGCCTAGGAAGTGGTCTCATTGATTGCCCGAATAATATTATTTCCGACGTAGATATATTAGCAATACTGATTGGAGGAAAACTTGCTAGAAATAACTCCCCAGAAATCGTTAATGAAATATCTGATATTTGTCGAAGATTATTTACATGCGGTATCATGGATATCAATGTTCATCGATCTCTCATTGATGAAATTACCGATGATTACTACACTGATTAAACAACTGTTAGATATATAAAAAATGATCAACACTGCTCAACATGGACCGATCATGGTTAGGGTAGTAAATTCACGACTGCCAACTTAAAAAGCAATTTACGGAGATGGTCTTGGTGATGGTGTTCAAGATCTATTTAGAAGGATGGCTCCAAAAGCAATACCGATTGCAAAACAATTAGGGACGAAGGCTATTGAGGCTGTTCGTGATAAAATGCCTGGCGCTATAAGTAATCTTGATAGTAAAGCATTCTCGACAATCAAGGATAGACTAATTCGATTAGCACGAAGAAAACCGCAGTAACCAGTGAAACTGGCCAGCACTGAAATTATGCCCTCAAATCTCAGTAAAATAATAAATAAAGCAGCAAATCAAAAACATGGGAAGAAGAAGAAGAAAAAATATAACTTCAAATTTAACAGCAGGAAGCGGTTTTCGTGTCCTCGGCAAATCAAGGTGACCATGAATTAGATTATGGCAATTATAATATTATAACATTGATATAGACGCACCAGTTCTCAAAGATGTGAATCGATACGTGATTATCAATGTTATTCCTACGACGCACGACAACGAAATCAACGTGGTCGAATCGAATTACAAGTTAGGACACAAGTAGATATTTCTTACTCGCTGAAGCGTTTATTGAAGTAGAAGGTGAAATTATAAAAGCAGATGATACTGAGTACGGAGGTGATGTTAGAATCGGTTTTGTCAATAACGGTATTATGGCGTTGTTTGACAGTGCCACATACATGATTGATGGAAGAAATATTGAATCGATTAAAAAAGATGCTGATGTTGCCACAGCGATAATAGATCTAGCAAGATATTCAGATGATTATACAAGATCAGCCGGTCCGACAATGATGTTCGCCAAAGACACTTCTGATCACCCAGATTACAGACAGTATAATATAAGACGACCAAGAAATTTTGCCAATAACGGTGATGCTGATGTGTGACCAGTTGTTCATGATGCTAATTTAGAGTTCAACTTAGGATTTTCATTACGACGATCGATGTTAAGAAGTAATTTCTCATGCGCGATTCCACTGTCACATATCTTTGGATTTTGCAGAAATGTTTGAAAAGTTATCTTTGGTGCTAAGCATACAATTGCACTAGTAAGAAAAGCTACCGACGATGATGTATTTTGGAGACCTGCTGGTGATGCTGGTAAACTAATACTGACAAAACTTTCATTGTGGATGCCAGTAATGACTGCATCAATTGCTAAAGAACACAAATTACTTTCTTTTATAGATTCAGGCGGTAAATCATTGTTATCATGGCTGACAGTGACCACAGACAGTATCTAAAGTTATGTTAATGGTTTATTTACATGACATATTGCTTCACAGCATGATGTTTCGGCACCACGACATATATTTGTTGCTTTTTAGAATTGTACGCGAATGAATTTACAAACACGCAGTCACATGATATTGGACAAACTTAAAATTAATGAAGTTTCTTTGCGGATAAATGGACGTCAAGAACCAGCTGAAGATGTATTATTAAATTTTGATCAATATCATGTAGCGCGTGCATATCATCGTTTGATATCATTCATGGGACGTGATCAAAACGTAGACACAGGGTTACAAATATCACAACCAGATTTTACAACATTATACCCGATTTATTTCTTTTCTTTGGAACATCTTGATTTATCTAGACGATATGTGGTTGATATTCACTTTCGAGCTCAAGTAACACAACCTCCTGTTGCCAAAGTTGTTCCACCAGTTGTTCATGGTACTTACAGAGCAGTTGCTGTTATATTTAGCGACAAATCAATGTTGCTTCAAGGTATTGGTAGACGAATGAGAGTTACTGATGCACCAGTGGAAAATCTTTAATCATGTTATTTAAAAACAAGAGTATGATCATAAAATGTCATATCATCACGCTAGTGTCAGTCAGGATTGAAAAGAGAGGAAATGGTCTAAGGTTACCAGGATTGCATCAAAGAAAAGGTCTGAGGCTTCCAGGAACACGTCGTTAATTATTTCAGCATCAAATTGTGATTTACTTGATGCTGCTAAACAAACAAAAATAAAAAAACTTCAGAGGTGTGTTTATGCGAGATCAATTACCACAGCGACCTAACAATATTGAAACGGGTATTATTAATCTTGATGATAATTCTGGGCATGGTACTCATTGGATCATACGCAATTGATCCACGTGGAATCGTTGTTTTTTTTTTTTCGATTCGTACGGGTTAGCTCCACCTCGTGAGTTTATCAAGTATGTCACTCCACTTCACGAAAAAGTTTGGAATTCAACGTACCAACACAAACAATGACAGATTCGCCAATATGCGGCGGTGAAGTAATTAATGTACTTAACGCTATATCAAAGTCTTCCAATGCACCTCATAAAGTCGTGCATGATTATACAAGTAACCGCTTTGTCTAGAATTTGTAGCTGAAACACCTCACTGTATAAAATAAAATGAGTACCTCAATCAACATCACGTCGCAAAATTACCGTTATAATCAAGCACGTGAATGGTCAATAAAATTCAAAGTCACCGTCGAATTAATATACGGCAAAAATAAAGAGATATCGTACGCTTATAGTTATCGTTGATGTAATTCTTTAAATATTTGTATTTCTGCAGCAACAACAATTGCAGCGGTTCTCAATATTATGTAAAAAAATCTTTATTTGCACAAATATAAAGTTAAACGAATATATAATACAATTACACGTAGCAACCTCCGCGTATGCTAATCTATCGTCATTGTTATCGATAAGTCTCATCGTTTGGAATAATCTCCGATTTTGAGTTCTCAGAAATGACTAAAATTTTCCATAATGCCGCAACGGGTATAAATAAATCCAATTTAAATGATGGCAATGTTAGTAATGGCATCACTGATAACGTCTCTAGAATTACTCCAGCAAATCGCAACGAACACAACTCTGCCAAGAACCACGATGATATCGATAAGTTCGACTAATCCCGAATTTAATATTTGTTTTCCAACTGCAAGTTAAGTGACCGAGATAGCACTAGCGCAATTACGAGTTTATTATAGTTGGCCTAATATCAGATCGAAATCATTTAATGGATTACAGGCAAATAATTCACTTGTATTTGCAAATGCAAATAAACCCGATGGAACCCATCAGTTATGAGATTGAACAAATCAATGATGAATTTAAATCCAGAATTAAATCAATAACAGGAGTAGAATAAAAAATATCAATAAATGTTCACGAATCAACTTTATCCTCGGCGAATGAAATAAATTCACCTAATTATGCCGTTGAGATTTATCAATCATCTATCAGATCTGTCCTAGGATGGGTTGATATTGAGCCAATATATCAAGGACCACCGGAACCGCATCGGAATGATTTTATTACAAACGAAAGGAACTTAAAAAAAATTTCTAAAAAATAAAAAGCAATGGGGTCTTGAACTTACTTTAACAAATGGAGAGTTGGTACCAGAAGCCCGCACACCTGGACATTCACAATTTCTATAATCGAACTTGATGATTATTATAATTAGAATACTCGCAAATATGAGATTAGCAGACGATATGCCTATGAAATTAATTTGGAATTTAAATATGTTAACTCATCGGAAAAATGTATTTTTAAGCGTCACGCGGCACTACAGCGACGATTTAAAACATCAGATCATTGCAGCAATACAACATTTAAATCATGTTATATAGAGGAATTATCAACTACGTAATCTCAATTGCGAATTATGATCCAACAAAAAACAAACATTTCTAGCAACTTACATGATTACAGAAGAACAGAAACGGACAATTGTAATACCGGAATTGCCACGTACGGACTGAAGAAATCACTCAATGATATTATCGAGGAAAACTTTCCCAAAATTGTCGCGTCATGGAAGAAAACATGACTACCTTCAGTTATTCTTAACGATCGCGGTCAATCTTGTATGTGATGTAACTGATGGCAGCTATCAAGCAGATCTTTGAAAGTCAAATCAGGCTCAACAAGGATACATTTTATATATATTTACTCTGCAAGTACGTCCTGGGGATTCTCAATTTGTTTAGATAATCATTTTTTTAAAGCAAATATTCCTGGGGATTTGATCGTGCAAGAACCAACCAATTATATTTATCTACGGTGTCATAATAATATATTATCACGAATAAATTTCAAACTTACTGATCATTTAGGACATGTAATTGACCTGCGTGGGGAAGAGATGATTATAAATCTGTATGTGAGATATTTATCATAGGACCTTTAATCATAAGATTCCCAACTTTGTTAGGATCGTATATCTTTGTGGCGTGAACATCAAAAATGAAATATTCAGAAAAAAATAAGAAAATATTAAGAAAAAATAATAAAATATTTCTTATGATAATCAATATTTCAGAATAATAATAAAATATTTCTGATAACAGAATAATAATAAGATATTTCTGATAATAATAAAATATTTCTTATAATAAATAATTCAGAATCATAACAAAATATGTCTGATGATAATCAGATATTTCAGAAAAAATAAAATATTTCTGATAAAAGAATAATAATAAAATCTTTCTGATGATACATAATCCGGAATAAATAAGACATTTCTGATAATAATAATAATAATAATAATAATAATACATACATACATACATACATACATACATACATACTGAATATATATTGATGATAATCAAATATTTCAGAAAAAATAAAATATTTCTGATAACAGAATAATAATAAAATATTTATGATAACAGAATAATAATAAAATATTTCTGATAACAGAATAATAATAAAATATTTCTGATAACATAATAATAATAAGATATTTCGGATAATAAATAATTCAGAATAATAATAAGATATTTCTGATGATAAATAATTCGGAATAAATAAGATATTTCTGATAATAATAATAATAATAATAATAATAATAATACATACATACATACATACTGAATATATATTGACAATTAAAAAAAGAAATTAAATAGTAGTATATGCGGCATAACTTGATAATTACCAGTGATAGATTAATTTGATAGTTATCTCTAACATTAATAAAAAATGATTTTTGCTTATTTGTTTTTGAAAAAGTAGATCTGGTTACCTTATCCGTGACGTATTTTACAAAACGCGAGTTAATATCAAAATATCTCGCAGCTGAATTTATCGAATGAAATATTATTTCTTCGACAGTATTCTTATTCCTGTTTTTTCATATTTACCAATCTCACCACATGCAGAATTCTGACTCTGTGTGATAGCTCTGAGATTGGATAAATTATTATCGGTTTTTATACCGATAATGTGATCGACCACAAGACCCTTCTCAATTATTCCTTTAAAACATTCAAATATAAATCGATGACAGCAATAGATTTTCTTCCCTTCGCATGTGAATATAAGATAACTTTGATTATTAAGAAAACCGACTGGTTTTCTTAGTCGACAGTGACTGATGGTACCATCACGACTTGCTTCGTAATTCGTTATGATAGGATGTCTCCCAAATTCTGTTTGCTCCATTATATAATACTATTATTTGTCTAATTGATTATTTGTCTAAATCTTTACTTTGAAAATCGTATCATAATCCTCAGGACTTTTTATAACCTTGTCACTGTCATTATTTTTTAAATCATACTATCGCTTCTGTTCTCTGTATCTTTTACCATCGCATTGCACACACAATGCTCCAACACCGCATCTTAAGCAAGGTTTTGGACCTAGACTCCCCCTTATCACGCTTTCCGAATGTTGTCCGCAGAATTCGTTTACACAGGATTTATTACAAGGAGTCGCATAACCTTTCATCAGCCACTTGCATTTGCTATTTGTTTTAATCATTATATATACAATACTTCAATTTAAATACTTGTTTTAATTATAATATGGGTGGATTTGAGAGATTATCGACAATAAGCTTTGGAAAACAAAGTTTTCTGAAGACAAAAATTTAATCTGACAGAATATCCCCTGACTTATCGATGCGAGCTCTGGTTGATCCGACGAAGAAAACTTTTGTTAATAAAATTCATGATGCCAAGAAAGAATTTATGATAGATGGCGCATCGCGTGTGTGGTCAGCGTTTAAAATCATACGCGACACTAAAAATTTCGATGCTACGATGAACGACCAACAAGCGGCAACTACCTTGAGAATCGAATTTATGTTTCTAAAGTAAAATTTGTTGTACTGTCAGAAACAGACAATTCGTGACAAATATGATCCCGTCCTTCACAATGAAAATGTTGCCATACTGAGTACAAATTCCAGACCAGGAATGTTGACTGGGATTAACAAACCGTATTATGAAAGAGCGCATCCTGTAACAGCGGTTATTTATGGAATCCATCCGATAAATGAGAAACCCAGTGTTGATAACCTAAAACCAATGAAATTTTCAAAGCTAAATTATGTAGCCGAACGAGTTGTTGTTGTTGTTGTTGTAGGGTTTAACGCCATTTTTCAGCACACGATAGGCTATACATGACGGCCAGTATTAATGGTGGTGGAAGAAACCTGGAAAGAACCACCGACCCACGAGAAGCTACTGGCAAGCTTTCTCACATACCCACATTGGCTGAATCCCAGATTCGAACCAACGCACACAGAGGTGAGATGGCAGTGATCCGTAACGGAGAGTGCTTTAGACCACTAGCCGAACGAGTAACAGAACATTTTGCAAATGAAATGCGTGGGAACGGTCTGATAGATTTACGACTTGAAAAAATAAACAAATGGGCTGATTTAGTCAAGGATAAAGGAGCTACAATAAACGATGCTGCTAAGTTAGAAAAAAATGCTAAAATTCCCAATAACTGTAAAAACAATAACAGGAGGAGTATTGTAAGAATCGAAATATAAATCAAAAGGAGCTCCGATAAATATCGTTGATCATAATGCTCATGCGTGGACCAGCGCAGTCACAGTGTTTCCACGAGATCGAACTGTAAGATTTTACCCCTCAGAGAACTCTGGGAGTGGTATGTTTGATTTTATTAATGAAATAGGTCAAAGCGATTCTGTGTCAGTGTGGTCATTTAAAGGTTAAGATGTTGAAGAATATGATCAATTTGAAATGTATCGTAAAGAATCTCTCCACGAAGACATGAAAAACTTGCGCAGAAATTTTCAATAGAGAATACCGACGAATTGGTGATCAACTGTTACATCGTTCGGTCAGTTGCAGCTCACTTTGCATGAGAGAAAAAATCGTGGAAGCCAACACGATTTGATTTTCTCCAAGACGTACAATTAAGTTGTTGTGAATACGGACACGGCGGATTGTGGAATACTAAGTATAATTACAATGACGTTATTTCCGTTGATATGGTTGCGTGTTGTATCCGGGAAGTTTTCATGGAATGGGAAAATGTTCTGGATATTTTAAAAGATTTGGACATCCCACACACGAGGTGACTAGACTATAGATAAATGGACCACTACCTGATTTTGATCTAACCAGATTCGTTCGTATTCTATCATTCGAGTTTGCTGAGGGTCTTCATTCTTTTTGTTATGTTTAGTTTGGTAGACACTTTTCAGAAAAACGTTGGGCACCAATAGTTTTATTACAATATATGCTTGATTGGAAACTATTAATATCGTTGGATGTAAGCGAGGTAATTATATCATATCGGAAGCAGACCGAAGTTTGGTTACCAGCCCATCAGAGTTCTGAGATGATGATAAAACCGCAAAATATCTCGGTAGAAGAATAATTGGCAAGTTTGCTCATGGTGGGGCATATGATCATAAACGACATTATGCACGATTAATCATGGATGATGTTGAATATGATTTTATAATCGCCGATGCAACAATGAGATATATATTTATAAGCCGAGAAAACGCTAACGTATCTGATGGAACACGATTAGGTACAATTGTTGGTTATATTGATTGCGAGATACCTCAGTATACTTATTTAAGATCTTCAATGCTCGCTTATGTTTCTATAAATTTATTATCAATGATAAAAAGACTCCCTGACAATGCAGATAGAGTTGCTACGGATTCGTTTTATATAAAAAAAATATTCAGAATTACTGACTCGTTTTACAACCACCGATGCATCATGGGGTTCGTGGAGAATAAAAGAAGAAATGTTATATAATTATTCCGAATCCGCAGAAAAATATAAAAATAATCAGATATCAGAATTAACGTCTGTGGCATCTGTGTATGATCCAGTATCTAGACACAAGACTGTTGATCTGGTAAGACGACTCGAGTGATCGAATTATTTCAACAGAATTCGGAGGATATGGTTGTTTTAACACCTACACACAGACTTGCGAGAGAAATGAAACAACGAGGAGTGCAATCATGTACTTATCATAGCTTTTTTAGATACAATTGTGAAGCACGGACTCCTGACCGAATGGTAGAGAAATATATTCAAAAAAATATTATTTGGGATGATGAATGCACAGTATCTAAAGATATATTAAAATTGTTTCTCGATTGGCTGTTATTGAAAAATACAGCTGTGATAATGTGCGACGATCACGGTCAACCACCGCCGTTTGTTGGGTCATCTCCACATGACTGGCTAAAGACTTTTGTAGATTATAATGAAGAAGTAGCTGATGATCATATATCTCTTGATGCAGAATTAAGGGAGTTTAAAAAATTAATCAGGCTACAACCGAATATAATTCAATGTGAAATAATGCGTGAAGTGATTTCAGAAACTTCAATGAACGACTTCATGCAAACGAGGAGACCAAATCATTTGATAGTTGCAAGGAGAAAGATAGTTCGTAATACACTTCAACAGCGGTTGTTTCAGGTACATAAAGAAAATTTTTCAGAATTACCAGTGCCGCTGTGTTATCGACCAGCAGATACGCGACCGTAAAATATTGACGTTCATATATCAGGACAAACCGAGAAACAAAATCTTGTATTAAATGATACTGTTTTAGTGGATGTCAATATTGTTGAAGATGCGTTAAAAATAAGTAAATCTCCGCGGACGCTAGGATACGCGATGACGATTCACTCATCTCAATGGTTAAATATTTCTGATACGCGAGTTTGGAACGTCGATGATCGTATCGAATGGTCAAATTTAGTTTATCTCGCAGTGTCTCGAGTCAGAATATATCAGCTGCGGAGAATTGTCATAAACCAATCGCGGTGTCCTCGACGATAGTGATAAAATATGAAAAAAAATTAGTTAGTTATAAACAGTGTGACCAAAAAAAATAAACGTTATTTTGACCTTGATGTTGAATTTATCATAGCGCTGTAACAACAGCAGAATAATCAATATGTAAGCTGTAATTGTATAATGTTGTAGCAGTACTCGAGTAATAATCCAAGACAATTTACCGCTGATAGAAAATATAGTACTCTTGTTCATACACGCGAAAACACGATCTTGAGTGTAATCGATGTCGAGATGCTAGTTAAGTGATCGGGGTGGTTATTGAGTGTTTTCGGGAATGACCTGTAAATGTTCACGTGTAAATCATCGCTGGGGAGCAGTTGTGTAGTGGTCTTTTCACCCTCTCTGCTGCTTATATTGATTTCAGAATCAGTGGAAGAAATGTGATCGGTACATCATAGATTATAATGGACATGGGTAAGGATTTTGTGACCTTTTAGGTTCAGACCAGTTATAAAGTTTCGAAGACAGTATATACCCTGTGTTGAGGAAAAGATGTCGAATGACTTTTTTGCCGAGGTGATGTCCGAGAAAAGTGACATACTGTAAATCACTGGCAGGTACATTTTTTTAATGAAGTTTTATCACGAAGTCCTACTGTTTATTTTCTTTGTGAACAACGATAGCATCGAGGAAAGAGTAGAGAAGAAGCTTTTAAAATTTATTTTGTAACGTCTTGTATAGTGTCACAAGATGTTCACCGCCAAGGGTCTGATTTAAACTGTCTTACTACTTACATTCTTTTTCCAACGGGGGAAAAATAGAATCTCGCCAAATCCTGTTTCTGCTTGCTTTTTTGTTAGGCAAGTTACTGTTAATAAGTATACTGAAATCCAGGAATTTGGGAACAAGAAGTAAATGCAATACTTTCTATCACCTTCAATTATATGTATTAATATCATATTTGAAAAAGATAAAGGGATTAGAACACAAATGTACAACTGTACATCTTCTAGAGCTTATGGGTTGGCCTGTTGTATGTTGTCTGTCGCTCTACGTCCATCCGTCTCGTAGCGCATATGTTTGTTATCGTGCTACTCATTCTTATCTGCTTAGCTGTTAGCCATGGAACCACATACACACGTTGTCAGACGTACAACATAGCCGCCAAAGCTTTCCTCTTAACAAATATTGCTATCGCTACTGCTTCTGACCGGAAAGACATATTGACATAGGAATTTCACCCGTAGACTTCTTATGAAGGGTCATAATAGGATGTTTTCCTGAACAAATATTTGTATGATCCCTAGCTGGTTTTAAATGAAAATGGTATCGATACTAAAGGGATCATTTTGTTATCTCTTGACCTCTTAAATGGAAGGTGATACCGTTAAAAGGGTTTCACCAGAAGAAGTCTTATGACGTTTAGTTGGTCCTAAATGAAAATGGTGCCGATCTGAATCTAATATAAGACCGCAGTGCAGCCATTTTGGAAATCGTGTCACATATTTCACAGACTGAAAATACGTTCACGTGTATCATCACGATGAACACTTCGATCCCATTACCAGTATTGCCGGATTCCTGTGATACAGTTATCACTGTGAGAAATATGACTATGGCTATAGCAATCGAGAGCAACACACAAGCATTGTGGATCGAAATGTGAGGGATATTTGGCCTCTCAACCCTGTCTGGACGAAGGACAACCACGAGTGCATTGCCCTGCTTGTCAGCTCACTTTTGTCAGCCCTGCCTCTTACCGACAACATATGAGGACGCAAGGTTCAAGACCTTTTTAACTGTTGAGATTGTGCTCTACTTGTGGACAAGACATACTTACCAGTAATGCCAAGGCACACGTATGTTCAGGAAAGAAGCTATGTCACATTTATCACCAACTCATGGACTTGGAACTTGAATGCTGTTTTAAAAAATACCATTCCAAACATTAAGATGAAGAATATGACCAAATGAAAGGCAATTCATATTTTGCTATGTCAAATGCATGCAAGAGACCGACAGTCACATTCCTAATTTCTGCGTGGCTCATCGAGAGTGCGAGAAGTGCATCCAAGAACTTATCTTTATTCGTTGCTCTCACTGCAGCAAGATTCCTGGAGGACGTGAAAAATCTTTCGGGGATCGAACACGCTAGCGGATTTTGCCCAATGGATCTTAGACCCCATCGACGAGACATGGAGCCAAGAGGACATCGAACGTTACGGATATTGTCATCGCCACGCCATAGCTCACACTTTCTCGGGATACGATGGGCAATTTCTTCTCAGATACTATACGGAACAATGTACCGAACGTCTGATAGTGACTTTGAACGTTTGTGTGGATAGTAGATAGTGTGGTTATTTTGCTCTTCCCGTGTGTGGATAGTATATTTGGGTTTGATTTTCTCCTTACCGTGTGTGGATAGTAAATGTGAATTTGTTACTTGCTCATACCGTGTGTGGATAGTAGATAATATGTAAAGTGAATGTGATGGATATTTTCCTTCACGTACGTGTTTGACAAATATAAAGTCAAAGCGTTCGTCAATGGCGCCATTCAACATTGAATATTCAAATGGATTTGTTTAACAACTTGAATGACAGTTGGTATTGGATAGTGGATGGAACCTATGTGGTGGAAAGGCTTGCATATGAATGGAAGTATCAAGGTAATCTAGACTTTGTGACCGGTCTGAAAGTAGCGAGAGATCTGGTACAAGGCATGATAGAGGAAGAAGTGGAGAAATTAAGATGCTTCATTCAACCAAAATATGAGATTTGGAACATTGAAGGAGGCACTTGATGGTGTCATCAAACTCAAGTGCTTTTTAGAAGACATATTCAATTCAATTTGACAGAGTGGTCTTTTGTGATATGGGGGTTTGACAAATTAAATAAACCTGAAGAAATGATGAGAAAGGTACTGAACGAGGATCTGAAGAATGTCACGGAATTGGGTAGGAGTAATATCAATAATATCAATATGTATATGTTGTCAAAAATGTACTCTGGTTTCGTTGCCGCGTACAGCGTCACCAGAGGGTAGTATATTTTTTTGTTGCTAGTTATTTCGAAATCCTGAGCGAAACTCACACCATGCTGCACGAACAAATGGCTTGCAGCGGGCAAACTAAGTACCTAGCTGCGCATTTGTCACAGCTAGTGTACTTATAGAGCAAATTCTCGAAAAAACATTACATTACGCCAAGTCTTGTCAGGACGCTCACCCCTTTACAGGAGCAAATCTCCAGCTGTAGAGGTAATGAAATTCTTTATTATTATTCGTCTATATAACAGAATTGTTTTTATACTTTAGATGTTTTAGAACCTTAATGTTTCAAAAAGACTTCTATCTGCAAACATATTCATTGAATGCAGTAGCTAACGAGCAGGAAACATATATTTATTCTAAATTCTACGGAGAGTCACTACCTAGGTTATACAACGCTATTTGATAACTACTATGGCCTGGTGCGAGTTAGCTATTTGTTGCAACCGAACAGACAACTTGTATTTAATTATACAGTGTTTGCATGAAACGATTAATGTATTGGGTAATGAATTCATGTGCGCGCATGCGCTACATATATGACTGAAGAAGTACTTAACCGTGTCATATGTGCTACACGGTTTAGTTGTTATCATTTTGGCTGCCTAAATGCCATGCCGTGCACATCGTTTGATGTGGAGTCACCAGCTGTAGAGCTGCTTTATACATGCCTGCCATGCCTTGTACATCGTTTGATGTGGAGTCACAGAACTCTGTGGGGGTTACTGTGACGTATGCGCTGTGTTTGGTGACGTTGGATCGGAAGAGGGGACTGGTTTTCTCTGTGCGAGGGACCAGGTCTTAGCGACCAACGGGTCTGTGATGTGAGGGATTCTTCAGCAGACCGAGAGGAGCGGACCATGCGTGTGTGCTTCTCGGACCATTTACTAGAGCGCGTGGAACCGGAGTTAACATCTTGGTCGTCAAATGGGCGCCAAGATAGTTGTAGTGTTCCATGTTATTTCCACAATTGCATTTATGTCATTCATCCCTATTGCTATGTCATTATATGAACGATCGATAGTCATTCATTCCTATTGTTATATCGTTATATGAACGATCGATAGGTTCATCATTCCATTCATTACTATCATTATATGAACGATCGATAGGTTAATGTCATTCATCCCTATTGCTATGTCGTTATATGAACGATCGATAGGTTCATCAATCCATTCATTACTATCGTTGTGAGAACGATCGATAGGTTCATCAATCCATTCATTACTATCGTTATATGAACGTTCGATAGGTTCATGTCATTCATCCCTATTCAATTGTTATATGAAAGATAATTACACATACTGTTATATCGTTATATGAACGATCGATAGGCGAGTAATTACACGTATTGCTATATCGTTATGTGAACGATCGATAGGCGAATAATTATACGTATTGCTATATCGTTATGTGAACGATCGATAGGCGAATAGTTTTATTCATTCATATCGTTAGATGAAAATATCGTTATATGAACAATCGATAGGTTTGTTAATTCCTATTGCAATGACGTTGCGTGAACGATAGATAGGTTTGTTGTTCATTCATATTGCAATGCCGTTGTGTGAACGATCGATAGGTTTATTCCTATTGCAATGCCGTTGTGTGAAAGATAGATGGGTTTATAATGCTGTTCATTCATATTGCAATGCCGTTGTGTGAACGATTGATAGGTTTGATCATTTCATTCATTTCTATTTCAATATAGTTTTACGATCGATAGGTTCGTAATTTGCACTGCTTTTCAATATCGTTTTATGAACGATAGGTTAGTAATTTACACTGCTTTTCTAAATCGTTATTTGAACGATAGATGATTACATTCTTTTCTAAATCGTTATTTGAACGGTACGTGATTACATTCTTTGGTAAATCGTTATTTGAACGATACCGTCAAGATTTTTTATATTGAGGTGTAGGTCACTTTTATTTTGTTGATAGGAATTCACGTTTGTTTTGAAATTCCATTCGTTAAATTAATGTGAAGTTTTGTTTTCTTCGTTAATTGTTGATAGTTTCATGTTAGGAACTTTATAATTTTCCTTATCTTTTGATTATAATGGTGTCAGGTTTGTTATATTTAAATTGCGTTTATAAATAAACTTCTTGTAAACGCAGTTGCGTTTTGGTGTCTTCCCTAATCCAGTCCCAACCCGGCTTCATCCTGTGACAAAGAAGACAAAATATAACTGGAAAAAAAGAATGGATAAAGGAAACAGAAAGACAAAATAGAACTTTGACAGAATGAATCAAAACTAGATGAAGGTGCAGGAGAAGTTTAGATTGATGGAACATCCTCCATGGATGCCAGAGACGGAAAAAGAAGAAGATAGGTATTATTGAGAAAGTGAGGAGATGGTGGAAGAACTGGATAAAATATAAGAAGAACCCAAAGGCTCTTTTCAGGGCCACTCATATGCCTCGAAAAGATTTGTTTTCTTGCCTAAATCTTTGTTTAATCGGTTGCGTAGAGCTGAGTAATAAGTATCGTTTTATTATTTACAAAATGACTTTTCCGAATTGGAACTGGTGAAAATAGTTTCTTGTGATAGATATTAATTATTTTAACTTCCATATATTAAATGTGATAATACGTCATTACTATGCGACGTTTTATGTTTTTCTTTGTTCACGCGTATAAACTGTGTACTTCGGACGCAACGGTCACACCACAGCCCTCATTAACTTATTTGTATTCATGAGCTGCATGTAAATATTGGGACGTGAACACTAGTGAAGAATTCTTTTCACTTTAAACGAGGATATTGGGTGAGAAAAATAATCTACGTTGGGGTTTGGACCGAGACAAGGGAATCCCATTCGCGGGGTTACATTATGTTTCCCCACTCGGGCAAGCCTCCTAACCCCAACATAGATTCCATATGCTGGATTTCCAGTTGTCCGTATAAATCTTGTCCGCATAGAGGCCAACGACCTTATTGACTGGAATTTCCATTGTCCATACATCGCCCCATTACACTGCTAACGGACTTCCACATAATGATCTAAAACAGGAATAATTTATTTGTTTATCAAATCCCTATTTATACAAATGTTCACTTGATGTAGATAAGAATCATTCAGTCGTTCTGCTTGTACGCAGTTTAAAGAATTTTACTATAAGTTAAATTGGAACATTTAGCACTTGTAGAAAGATCCAAGAACCTAAACCCTCAACCTGCAACTTCCATAAGCATTTCTTGTACCTATGCTAGTGTTAAATTCGAGCCATGTCTGTCACTTTTCTTATTGTAGAGCATCTCTAGTCACGACATTAATACCCGTTAATAATTTCTAAAAATGTTGCGGAAAGCCACTTCTTTCACTTAACTTTAAAACTCCTTAAATGTTTCGACTAATCGGTGAATTATACACGTCACAGAAAGGTGATTTGGTATATCTTTCTTAAAATGTCAAACAACAAAATTTAAGAATATGGGAGTTGAAGAGCAATCGTGTTATACCCGATAATTTACAATTTTCTAAATGTATGCAATTTCCTTAAAGAATACTTGCCAAAATACATGTAAGCCATCTCATTCAGATCTCTATCCCTCTGTCTCTGTCTCTCTCTCTCCGCTGGGTCCTTGGTTGTAATTATAGGACAAATAAATACTGGAAACCTTGGGGAAAAACAGTAGAAACAACAGGCTTATTTGCAATCAGTTAAGGACGGCAGATCAGGGTCACTGTAGAAATGTTCCTTGTCGTCCTTTATATCCATCAGTCTGTCAAGCTTCTAGGGTTGGATTTGACCCGTGTACGCTTGCATTTTAGTACCACGATGGAACATAAAGGTAAACTGACAACCGTTTTAATAATGATAGAAATTTTCATTTGTAAACAGACAAATGTTTTGAACATGTATGCTCATCGACAATATATACTACATTTACAAGTGAAAGGGTAACTGACTTTGCCATGTAACCTCAAGCAATTTTGATACAGGGCTATGATAACAAAATATAATAAACGTTTGAAAGTTTACTTTGTGACCCCGATATTTTGCTGATTAGATACCAAGCGCTTCACTTTAATGCATAAAAACTTAATCATTTATTATCCCATTTATTTCTGAGAGGATGACAGTGAGTGTAACATGGTCATATTAAATCAATTTTGAAGGAAGCAGAACAGCAAATATGACTGTAACATAAAATTATGAACTAGTGTCAGCGTTAATCTCTCTCTCTCTCTCTCTCTCTCTCTCTCTCTCTCTCAGCACTGGTACCTACCCATCCAGACAGATGTCAAAGTTCTAACTGTAACAGAAATAAATGCAGAAAACCTTGATATGAACAAGAGAAACAACAGGCTTATTGGATATCAGTTAAGGAAGATTGATCATGGTAATTTGACTGTAGGAATGTTCCTTATTGTCCTTTATATCCATCAGTCTATCAAGCTTCTTGGGTTGCATTTAACCCGTGTACGCCTGTATTTTAGTACCACGCTGGATGATAAAGGCTGTTGCTATTGTTGTTATAGCGTTTAACGCTATTTTTCAGCATAAGATAGGCTATTCATGGTGGCCAGTATAAATGGTGGAGGAAGAACCAGGGAAAACACTGGAAAGAACCATCAGCCCACGAGAAGCTCGGCAGATTTTCTGACAAACAAACATTGGCAGAGGCTGAGACTCGAACCCACGCAGAGATGGATGAGATGGCAGTCATCCGTAATGTTGAACGCTTTAGACCATTCGGCCACTCTTGGCCCCGACCATAAAGGTAAACTGACGACCAGTTCAATAATGATATTAAATTGCAGTGATATACCCACAAACGTTTTGAATATGTATGCTCATCGACTGTAGGTACTGCTTTTACAAGTGAAAAATAACTTACCTTTTCATGTAACTTCAAGCAATTTTGATACAATGCTCGGTTAACATTTCATAAACGCTTGAAAACTTATTTTGTGATCCGATACTTTTCTGATTCGATACAGAACTCTTCACTTTAATGTACCAAAACGTAACCATAGAGATGGATTATTCCCGTTTATTTCTGAGAGGATGACTGTGAGTGTAATATGGTCATATTATGTCAAGTGGACAGGAAGCTGAACCGGAAATTTGACTATAACATTAAAACTATGAACTAGGACCGGTGTTAATATCTCTGTTCTCGCTCATTCTCTCTCTCTCTCTGTGTCTCTGTCTGTCTGTCTGTCTCTGTCTGTCTCTCTCTCTCAGCACTGGTGCTTACCCATCCAGATACATATCCAACAACCTAGACACATGTATGCAAATCCATACATACATTTCTCTCTAAATTCACCATACATCTCAGATCATACCAATAGTTATGCTTGTATCCATACATCAGTCTATCCATTCTATACACTAGTATTGTTGAATAATCAGATAGTTTTACATCAAAGAAAAAAATAATAATATACAAATGTAGTAATATATAGCTTAGTTAATTCATCGCACTAATCATGCATTGCGTGTTTAGGCGCTAGTATGTGTAAGCACCCGATTGTACATATGCATTAATCTCGAGAGGGCTCTTGAGATAGAAAAAGTTCTCCGGAATTTAATAAAGTTTTAGCAATATTACTATAATACTGGCAGATAATTTAAAATTACAGTATTCTATTTTTAGAAACAGCGGAATTACCATGTATAAATGGGAAAAATGCAAGCAGAATGCAATAATTATTGATTCTCGAGAAGGGAGAAAAGTATGACGCAATAATTCTGACAATTTAAATAAACAAAGACGTGTTTTACCTTGCCCCTTGACCCCTTAATCAATTTAGCAGGTGTTGAGATGTGTAGATGAAAGCGATGTGTATGTATAGAAATGTCAATTTAACAGACAGACCCTGCAGAGGAAAAACATGGCGCAATACACATCATCGTAGGATATGTTGTACTTTCAAGGCAACTGTAAAATGTTAGCATCTGTATTGTCCTGATATATTGGTGGGTATGGTACTTATGTGTACTCTTGAGGGTCATATTGCTCTTCGTTTTTCTAACAACTAACGTCGAAATATTTTATTATGATAATGCTAGAACTTCCATTCACCCGTTATTTAAATTCTACTGCCAAAAATGTTTTGAAAATCTTAAAACACCTTTCACTCTTCAACTAAAGCTGTTCATATAATTTTATAATACTATATCATTAGAAAGAAAATTGAACTTGTAGGTTTGGTAATAAAATGTCACACCGTAGACACAAATTGCGTCCCGACCCCGTTAGAAACTTACCATTCCCTGACACATAATATATCCTTATCGTCTTGCTCACTAATGAATTATTTTTATTACATATACTTAACAATTGGCCATGAATTAGAACAGGTTAGATAACATTCATCACCATTAACATAACCCGGCTAGTCGTAGGTGCCCCATTGATGACTTTGCAAGAGTCTCTTCATTTTGCCCTATTCTCCATGGTTCTTTGGGACTTTGCATAGTCCATGGCTGTCCAGTCGTTGATGCTATCTTCCCATCTCTTCTTCTTCCTGCCACGTTTACCCATTCCTCTCATTATGGCTTGTAGGATTGTCTTTGACTGGTCATTTTTGCGAGTGACGTGACCGTATCATCTTAGTTTAGATTTCTTTACCGTGGTGAGCCGATCTAACTTGTATGGCCCATAATTACATTGGAGTACTCGGCCCATTATAAACTCAGCCCATTACATATTGCTCGGTTTAATCAATAATTCAGTATCGTTATATGAGTAAAACTTGGTCCCAAACGAGCTTAGGGTAGTCAAGTCACATTAGGCACATGTTTAGTTTTCATACACTAAAGATGAAACAATATTTTTGCACAGTTCCTGCTTTCATTCAATCTCAACCTCTGTCCATCATCAACTTCAACACAAATACAACATTTAGCTACTAATAAAAATTGTCTTGTAAGTTGCCTTTAGCACAAGCACTTGCTTTTCCGAAAAGTATTTGTACATGAAAGTTCTGGCATAATAAAACATGCAGTGAAATTCCTAACGGATATTGTATTCCAAATATCATTGTCCGGAAAGATGACAATCTCGTGTTCATCGTCCAAAATATATCTTGTTTTAAAAATCACAAATAGAAATTGCATCTCTATTTGATAACAATATTCGTGATTGCGGTTTAACTTTTCTATTCTGTATTCCAACATATTTCAGGAAACTTCCAGCTTTATCATGTCTTTTGTGCAATTAGAGCAAAGAATTTCAAGTATAATAAATGTATAATTTGATGAAGTAAGATTCTTCATCGATGATTACTCAGATTGTTTTCTTGGACATACGGGAACTGACAAAGAAGTATTTGTGTATAAAATTAGCTGCGCAAAGTGCGGGAACGCTGCATTGTGGTTATCTGGTAGCATTCAGTGAAAACACATTAAATATTTGACACAGTTTAGTACCGTGTTGTCATTCTAAAAATCTTACCAATCTATCATTTTCGTATGGATGTTTATGATGACATTTAAAAGACAGAGCATACGCTTTGTTTAATCTATCTGAATATTTAATATTAAAGCAACAATATGTCATGATTTACTTTGAGCAGATACGTTTACATAGCACTGTTATACACTATAAATTGCAACAGTTGTGAGTCATTACTCCACTAATGCTGTACTCCAAGGTAACGCCCATTTGTGGGACACCTGTTAATCTTTGGGAATGGAAACAGATCACAATTAATAGTTTCGGTTTAGTACCCACGAATGTAGTCGCAGTCTATTTTTAGTGCATTTTTCCTGTCTCCTTTTGTTGGAAAATACAAGAGTTACATTTAAGCATTCTTGGTATGGATTTAAAGACAATTGTTTATTCGTTAGAATGTGAATTTATGGTGTGGTTGTCTTTGTGTGTTTTGGCGAGAGTGTACAGTGAGTAAAAAGGTCTTGGTGATGATTCGGAAGTGTGTTCCATTGTAGCCTGGTCTGTTTTCTGTCCACCCTTTAAATAAAATGCCGGTGAACCAATAACAATAACTTCACCGTGAAATCATCTTTGAAAGTAGTTTAGACTACCATATGATTTGTATTGATTGTCACACAGTAGAAAGTTCAGTAATAAGAAGCAAATGTAGAGAAAAAATAGTAAAATTAATTGTATTCTGGGACCATACGAAGGAAGTGTTTATTGATGATCTCTGCTTGTATAATAGGGGTACAGAAGCAAAGCCATGATATGTTTACTTTGGGTTCGTATAAAGCCAAATTATCCAATTAATGGCTTAGCCAGAGTTGTTTTATTTGTTCCTCAATGTACGAAACTTTACGTTAATCACGTTGATTTAATAATTATTTCACACCAATAAAATGAGAAAATAAAAATTGATGCAGATCGATTCAGACCATCCCAATATTAATTTAAATAATATTTCCCATGCAACTAGACTAAACTGGCTTTGAAACGTCTGTTGATGTCTCTCACTAACTGCACTTGTGTTCATCCGCCAGACCCACTCTGCGCCATAGCCGCTAAAAAAAGCAGTTTTGATAAACACAGAAACGTGTGACGTTTATCGCCAATCTTTGCTTCTGCTCAAAATCGGTCTCTGTGATTGCCTGCGTTCTACCCGAACCAGCTTAATAAACGAGCATACACGTGTATACTTAGCTTAAGTTGTCGCAAATCAGATGGAGTAAATTGAAAATGTGCACTAGTGCAGCAGATAAATTTAAAAGGGCATTCAGTTCACCACCCCGTTAACTTTTATATAATGACATTCGCATTTTGTATATACTGAAATAAAATCCCTGTACTCGATAGCATCAAAATTTGAATCATACCTTCACATCCACTACTTATGTCCCGGAAGGTTACGATTGTATCTAGAGAAGGAGATATAATATAAACACCCACCTAGAAGACATTTGTTTTCAAAGTAAAATCTAGCTACATTACTTTTAAAGGCAGTCAATTTGATATAATTTTCTATTATTTCTCTTTCGCATTAAAAAAAGAAAAAATGCTCTTTCAATAATATGAGCCATACCGGACAACAGGCGGAAATTGTTTCCATTCTGGTTAAACAGCGGCAAACAGTAGTGTGTTCAGCGCATTCCAAGCGACATCGCATGAAAGTGGGATACGTACAGTCGTAATAATAGAGTGACACATTTGTTATAATTTCGTCCGAAGAAGCTGATTATTGTAAACAAGATTAACTTGTTACATTACTCAGCAAACCGTACAGTCCCATGGTTTAGAAAAATAATCAGTGTGACTAATTTTATACAAAGCGGAATAACCATATCTACTTTGCAAAGAACTAGATAAAATTCAAAACTGGATTATATATTGATTTCACAATCAGTGGAAGAAACGTGATCGGTACATCATATATTATATTGGACATGGGTAAGTTTTTTGTCGTGATTTAGGTTCAGTGAAGTTTTAAAGCTTCTAGGACAGCATATTCCCTGTCTAAAGTAGAATATATCAAAACGAGGTGCGCGAAAAGTGTCACTGTTTATTACTGGCAGGTATGTTTCTATTATGAAGCTTTATCACGAAGTCCTACTATTTATTTTCTTTGCAAACAACGATAGTATCGAGGAAAGAGTAGAGAAGAAGTTTTTAAAATTTGTTTTGTAACGTTCTGTAGTATCACAAGATGTTCATCGCCAAAAGTGTGATTTAAACTGTCCTACATACTTTTGCTAGCGGAAGAAACATATCATCTTGCCAAATTGTGTTTCTGCATTTTTGTTTGGCAAATTATTGTTATTAATATACTGAAATCCAGAAATTTGGGAACAAGAAGGAAATGAAATACTTTGCATCACCTTCAATTCTATGTGTTATTATCATATTGAAAAGAAAAAGGAATTAGAACATAAATGTACAACTGAATCGGTTATAGCTCTACTGAATATTGACTAGAAGAGCTTATGAGTTGGCCTGTTGTTCGTCGTCTGTCGCTCTACGTCCATCCGTTACGAAGCGCTTAAGTCTGTTATCGCTACTCCTTCTCATCTGCTCAGATGATAGCCATGAAACCACATACACACATTCACCAGAATATCACAATGCCAGACGTCCAACATATCCGCCAAATCGTTCCTCGTAAAAATATTTGTATCGCTACTGCTTCTGAACGGATAGTCATAGTGACACGGGGATTTCACCCGAAGACTCCTTTTGAGTCTTGGTCGCTTTTGCCACTGGAACATTCAACATAGCCTTTAAAGTTTGTTTTCTCGTCTCCAGAAGCATGAGTGGTCATATTCTGATGTTTTTCTAAACTAATTTGTATGATCCCTAGTTGGCTTTAAATGAAAATGTACCGATACCAAAGAGGCCATTTTGAAGAAGATTTTGTTATCGCTTCACCATTTTAATGAAGGTCATACCGTTAAAACGGTTTCATCAGACTACTTCTTAAGACGTTTGGTTTGTCCTAAATGAAAATGGTGCCGATGTAATGTCTAATATGTGACGTCATTGGCAACCATTTTGGAACTCCTGTCACTACCTCTCTCTAACAAAACCTCAAGTCTATATGGAATGTTCCTCAGGAAACTTATTATGATGTCTGGTTGATCCTCAATGAAAATATTTATTTGCCTATCTGATCTCCAATGTTGTCACCATGGCATCATGGCAGCCACCTTGAAAATGATATTTCATCGGAGGACTAATTGTCAGATCTAGTTAGTCGTAAACGAAAACAATGTCTCACTGACATCAAATATGGCTGCCACAATGAACGTACTAAACATCGTACTGTGACAAATTCACCTGAATGGATAGTTATATTGTCAAGTAGGTTTCGCCAAAAATCTTCTAATGGTGTCTAGTTTATCCGAAATGACAATGGTGAGAATCGTATATCTAATATGCCAAAGTGGCTAATTTGAATTTTAAATCTTAACAATACTTGAGATGGTGTAATTTGAATTTTAAATTTCAAGCGTATATGAGATGGTGTTAACACTAAGGCAGTATAAAGAAAGCATGAATTTGTCATAACTTCCTGGAAATTATTTTCTGACAGTAGAGCGTTGGCCCCTGAGGGGGTATTTTATTCATCTCTATAATGATGTCTGATGTATACAAACGTCCATGTTTATTTTTTGTAACGTGAAATGTACATTAACAATCAGTGTCACCAGGATTAAGCCAAAATGTATTAGAGATACATGTTGTGTATAAAGGATGGACAGGCTAATATGTAGTACAGCTGTCTTTAATTGATCATACGACAAAATACAAATACAATTACCCGAAGCACTTGTCATCATAAGGGGGAAGGAACTGTTTTAACATAAAACTGGGTTTACGCAGAAGTCATATTCGTTGGCGAATTGACTTTCTTTCCCTGCCAGATTAAGGTGAAGAGGTGGGAAAGAAGGATAAATGTGTGTAGTTCAAATTTAGATTGTTTACGACAATAGCTTAAACCAGCAGTTTTACTAAACCTTCCATTCAGATATTAATATCATATTATTATACATAGTCAATAAACCTAGAGAATATATTTACCGATAAACTAGTTTATTTCATCATAATTGTTGTAAATCTTTTGTTATTGATAAGACGGCATCACGAAAATACGTTGTGGTCGAAAATCAGTTTTAAATATCATATTATAGACCCGTATTTTAACTGTCCGAGGTTGATATAGAAAATACCTTTGTTTAAATTGGTTTACAATTATACAATCAACCTCAACATTGTAATATTTGATCCGGATTACTCAACATATACAAGGAATCTCACCGACATATTCAAAGTTCAAGTGTGTATTTTCAACGGGAGTCTTGTATATAGAATCTTAATTCCCGAGAAAAATTTGGTAAAAATACCCAGTGAGATGGTGAAAACGTTTTACAATGCACATTGAGAAGCGATAAACAAAAAAGACTGTTTGTTTATTGTGCTGAAAAAAGCGATGATTGGGTGGAAAATACCAAGTCGTGGAGAAAAAGATGTTCCTCTCGCTTGTCTGCGAATTTGCCCGATGTGTGTGTGATTTGGATTATTAACGTAGATTTAACAATTTTTCTGTCATATCGCTGCGATGTATGCAGTGTGGCAGTTAATAGTGATGTCATACACTGGCACATCATGTCGCAGACATGTAGCATGATGTCCCACCCAGTCACATTATCTTGACACCAGGCCGACCAGTCCTAACACTAACATCGTAATGCTGAGCGCCAAGCGAGGCATCTGTTAGCATCATTTTTGTTAATCTTCGGTATGACTCGGCCGGGGAGAGAACCCACCACCTTCAGCATCCATGGCGGATGCTTCAACCACTAGGCCACCGGAGCGGTTTATTTGCGCGATATAACAGGTACGTTTGTAGCACTTTCGCAAAATCGCACCATTGCTTGAACCGTCTATTTTTTACAATGCAAAGTGAACCTTTTAGGGACAGTTCCAAATAAGCCAAAAAATATGGTATTACGAGAATAATATAGAATGATCCGAATCAATTCCAATAGTCTTAAATGTCCTCATATACAACTGTGGTGCAATCCAAAATTACTTCGAATCAACTCATAATAACCCAAAATAAACTGCATAATCCCAAACAAAATGGACGTATAAATAAAAGGTGAATTAGCACTTTAGTAATTCCAATGAATATTTTTTTTATAAATAATGACTCGAATTTATAATTACATAACTATAAATTCTTTTCAACGGATTTAAACAGAACGATCTAAAACAGTAACAAAATTATTTTTTATCAAATCTCTATTTCTGCAAATGTTCATTGACGTAGATACGAATCATTCAATATTGCTGCTTGTACGTAGTTTAAAGAATTTTTCTAAACATATATTTAAATTTTAGCACTTGTAGAATGATGGAAGAACTTAAATCCTCAATCTGCATCTTCCATAAGCATTTCTTGTACGTATGCTAGTTTTAAATTTTAGCCCTGTCTGTGACCTTTCTTATTGAAAAACATCTCTAGTCACGACAGTTATATCCGTAAATAATTTTACAAAATGTTGCAGAAACCGACTTATTTCTATATACGTTAATACTCATTAAATATTTTGACTAATCGGTTGATTACAAACGTCACAGAAAGGTGATTTAGATTTTATTTTCTTAAAATGGCCTACAACAAAATTTACGAATTTGTGACTTTAAGTGCCAACCTGTTATTCCCGACAAATTAAAATTTTCTAAATGTATGCAATTTCTTTAAAGAATACTTTTTTAATTACGTGTAAGCTATTTCATTCCGATCATCTCTCTCTCTCTCTCCGCTAGTCCCAGGGTTCTAATTGTAACAACAGTAAATTATTGTGGTTGTTGTTGTTGTAGGGTTTAACGCCATTTTGCAGCACACGATAGGCTATATATGGCGGCCAGTCTTAATGGTGAGGAAGAACCCGGGAAATCCCCGGAAAGAACCATAGACCCTCGAGAAGCTACTGGCAAACTTTCTCATATACCCACATTGGCTGTATCCGAGACTCGAACCCACGCAGACAGAGGTGAGATGACAGTGATCAGTAACGGAGGGCACTTTAGACCACTCGGCCACTCGGGCCACTAACAACAAGTTTCAAGTGAGATTTTTGCCTGCATTTAAACATCTTTAAGTCTTGATTGGAATTTCGCCAGGGATCATTTCATTCCAATTCGTTTTTCAGATCTTGAATCTCTGCCCTAGACTGTTGATGTTTGTCATGTAAAATATTATAAGTATCCAAATCTAAGTCTAAAACAGTATTCCAGTCTCCGCACATTATAATTGATGAGTTCTCAAAAAATAAATCTCCTCCTTTAACTTTCTAAACCATTACCATACAAATTCCCGAGGGTTATTCTGTTGCCATTAATTATTATATCTAAAATAATAAAGCTCCCTTGACTGTCACATCCTTCTCTATGAATTATAAATTCAAAAGTATTTCTAAAAAATATTGCAACCCCAGCACTATTACTAGAACAGTGGCTAAATATACATTTGTATCCCCATTCAGCTGCCCAGTATATTTCATCGTTCTTTGTACTATGAGTTTCTTGCAAGCATATTATAGATACATTCTTTTGTTTTACACAGTGGAAAATATCTCTTCGTTTTAAGAATAAATCTTGCAGGCCTCGAACATTAATGTATATAATTTGTATTTTATTATCCATAAAAACAGCAGAAAGTTTACACATACATGTTCTTGTACAGGAATGTATGAAGTAATTATCACCTTGAGTTTATCATATGAATGGCTTTCACACTCACACTCACACAGAATACAAACGTCCATAATAAAATCATCCATGGTGTTACAGTACATGCTGTAGATTTGGCTGCGTTTAACATTGATACAGTATACGATGGACAACAAGTGAAACAACTCCATTTGCGATAACTCGTATGCACCTCTGACAGACCTTTCCGGAGCTAAGACACTTTTGCAAACCAAACGGCACAGATTAATAAGAGTATAAATTACAAATTAATAAATGAAAGAAGGGGTAAAAAGGGAATGAAAAGAAAGTGTGAATGAGCGCATGGAAGTGGTGGGTGATTGAATGTATCAGCAAGAATGTGAGACAGAAATTTATCGTGGAAGAGTAATGTTGAAAAAGGTGAGTAAACGACTGAGTAAATGTGTATATGAGTGTATATGAGTAAAAGATGATTTATGAACTAGTGAGCTTCTTATGTATTTTACCTACACAATTTGGATGTCTGTAAAACATAAAAAAATGTTAAGATATGTTAAAAATGTTGCTAATTGAATAAATGGAAAGCAATCTGATCGACAAATCTAGAATTTACTTGTTTTGTTACCCATAAATCATTTATTTTATAAGGAACAAATGCCAGGGTCAGAATGTAGACAACTGAAATGTCCCAGTTGTTAAATTTTGAAATTTTTCAGGAGACAGACATTGATTTATTGTTCATTTTTAAAAATTAAATATTAAAATAGTAAAAAATTTAAATTGTTAATAATTTCCAATTAATGGCAATTAATAAATGTTTTACATACAATGATGCATGTACACGTATAAACAAAAACAAGTAGTTCTGACATTGTAATATAGTTTTCCATTGCAAGATATTTGGTAGTTTTAGTTAGTTTTCTTGAGCCTTTAGAGTAAGGTGTCTTGTCATAAGTTATTTATGTGCATCTTTATTGACAATCAATCAGCACTGTTTAATTGGATATAATGACAATTACGTCTACTTTGAAACAATCTATAGGGCAACAAAGACACTCTAAGTCTGTGATAATCAGCCAAACTGCAGTGTGAAGTGAAACATTTTATGTGGCTCTACTCACCAATATAGCAAAGAAAATTCTTTTCATTATGTGTTTGAATTAATGACATTAATAACTACTTGCACACAAGTGTACTCAAAATTTAAATGGGAGCAAGATTTTGAACTGATAATTCAAAATAACCATATAGTCAGATATGTTAATATTTTCATGAGTTAAATGAGCATGAAATAAAACTTCTACTGTCCTAATGAATGTGTCGGGAAAAGTAAGATAGCACAGTGCAGACCAAAAAGTTAAGATTGCCAAACTATGAAAGCAAAGATTATTTCATTTTTAATGCACTATTGCTGCATTATGAATTATTAGTTTCATTTTTCCCTCTGCAATAATGCATGTCTACCAAATTTGGAGGGATGGGCTCACAGCATCCCCTGCCCATGGGATACTGTGTGGAAAACTGGGTCAAATTCTATTGAGCTGTTTTGGAGATTGAAGTTGTCTAGAATTTTTTCTGTCTTTAGCAATGTATGAATTTGAATGCAGATTATCATCGTATCTATTAAATGAAAAGGTCTCCGAACAAGGATGCTTTGTCACATTTGGTCAATATAAGAGTAAGTGGCTTTTGAAAAGTTACTTAAAAAATCCTCTTGTTTGTAACAGTGGCTTTTCAACAAATAACAGTGGCCAAATTTGATGACAGATCTTCACCATTTGTATAAATCTGAATCATCTTCCAGCCATGATGCTTTCTTTCATACTTGATAACATTATGCTTGACAGTTTTTGTAAGGGAGTCAATAAAAGGATGTTAATATATTTATACGGGCGTCCATATCATTTGTACAATTCTTAAAGTTTTTCATGCTGGAATGCTAGAGCCAAATTTGGTCCAAACAGGTCCAGTGGCGTTATAGAATTTTAAAATAGCAATGTCTGATTTGTGAAGAACTGATACATGACTATTAGCTCACCTGGTGTTATGACCAGGTGAGCTGTAACTAGATACAATAAACTAAGCTTATTAACTGTAGGTTTCAAATAAACCACCCACTCACCCTTTCCTGCAATACCCATGAAAGCAAACCAGGTCTCCTAATGCAAAATCAACTGCGTATGAAACGCATCTTCCAGAGATGATTGCCTATGTAAATATTGCTATGAAAATAGTTGAAAATGTCATTCTAATTGCAATTTTTGCATAATTCAGCTCTGACCCATCTTCCACTCGAAGAAATGGAAGCCATGCATGACAACCCCATAGCGGATGGTTACCATGGAGGCAACACAATTAAGTTTCTTGAAATTCCACCATACTCGTACAAGTGTCAACAGAGAAATCATACTGGTACAGATTAGGAGATTTGCAAATTTTACCCCAAATAAGCATTTATACTGGCCTCAATTTTAGGATGCAAATCTACCAAACAAGTTTACTTTTCTGTATAAAAATATATGCATCATTTTATCACATCAGCCATTTTGCAAAACATATTGCCTTTCATATTGCCTTTGTATGAAGCACAAGTAATTTTTTAGCCTTTCTTAGTAATTAATTGCTTGTATTAAATCTGCTGCATTCCTTGTCACTGTTGATCTCAACATTTAATAAATGATATATTGTCAATCAATGCAGGTTTCCTCTGGAGTCAGCCTGAATTTTTCTCAGAACAGAAAATCCCCTTTTTGTGTCTGCACTGGAATGTGGCTCTGTGTTATATTGATTCTTGCCTGTGGGTAGATTCAGGTTGCTGACTGGCTACTTGAACCGCTAAAGATTGATGCCAACTGGGTCGATCTGGGAAGTTCTTATCCAATTAATTCCTGTTTGGATCCATTATTAAATTTCGTCTGATATTTTGTTTATTTAGACTGCAGTGTGTTAATATTGTGAGATAACGAATGCTTAGATATCTTGACAAAAAGCAAAACCAAAGCGTTTTATCCCATTTTAACTCTTTAGCAATGATTACTTCACATTACCCCTGCCCTTTGTTCTAAGGCGATTCATAGTAGGGACAATCCCATGGTTTTATGGGTTGGGGAAAGGGAGTTTGATCAACGGAAAAATTCTGCAGAATTATGAAACATTTTATCATGTACTTTAGAGGCATTTATATATTGACCCCTATAAGAACCCTAGAAAATAGAATACTATTTAATGTTTCTGCCAGAATGTATGTTCTTCACACCTGTATATACAAATCATCTTGGCCCATCTGCATAAATCATTTTGTTTGAACAGGAACTAGGAGAGGCCGGGTGTTGCTTACCCCAGCGTCCGTGATCGCTCTCTACAGCCCTGCCTACTGTAGGGTGCCCAACTTTTTTCCACATAGTTCTGTAGTTGAGTGTTGGGTGATTGCTGTCAGTAAGAGGTAACACTAATCTACATTTGACTTCCACTCAGTTTATGATTAAGCAGTCACTGTCGATACTACCTGCCACTCAATGAGAACCCTTAAACAAGACTTATGAATTCTTTTCCTTGTGTCAACGTATCAACATATGGTTGCTGTATTTTAATATCTGCTATGACACTCAATATCTTATGATCTAGAACATGTATTTTCAATGGTAAGTTAAAGAAATGGGCTCTCTGTACAGCGTGTTACAGTTGCGTCTTCAGTGGCTAACTCTGGCTATAAGAATGTGCAAGTTAAATAATTTAATCACACTGCTGTTGCATACTACATAGTAGTACACTGCCCTGTGGTGCAATGGCTTCACAAATATCCAGCTTGAAAATTAAATACCCCCCAAACATTTCAGACACAGCTGGTTGACTGTGAATTGTATGGCACACCCGCACTGTGCGGCTACATACTGACACAAAGTTATCTGGTAAAAAAGTAGGAATCAAAACGGTTTAAAACCAATGTAATATAAATGTACAAAACACAATAATAAGATGGTGAAAATATACGAAGGTTCTCGATCAATAAGGGTTGTAGGTGGTGTGTGTAAAGGACAATAAGGGAACAAAAGGGTGATTAACTGTACACATGTTGGATAACAATACTCAAATGATATAGGGTTATATACGAGCAATAGTTAGAATAAATGTTAACTTCTTTTAAGATATTTCAAATACAAGACACATTTTACCGTATCAAAGATTTCCCTCACGTTAAGCACATGAAGGAACATTTTGAGAAGGCGTATGCATCCTGCATTTTACATTTCTGGAATCACAGAACAAGTAATGTATTTTATGTCCTCTTGCTGTGTTGTCTGCATGCATAAAACATGGTCCCAAAATAGTTTATGACACTATAATTGTCAATGTTGCGTATTTGACTGCTGACCCATCTCATGGACCATAGCAAGGTGGCCAAATTACTGAACTTCTGCACATGGAAAACACGCAGACAATAATACCAAATCCGGATAATTACCAACCAGTGAAATGAATATTGCATGGGCAATAATAACAAATGAGGTTAATTTCAAAATAGTGAAATGACTAATTCATGGATAATAACAGAAAGTCCAGTGAATTTCCAGCCAGTGATTTAAAAGAACAGTTACTGACAGCCCATTCAAATGTGCTGATAACAATAAACCTTGCTTCACAAGGACAAGTCTGTACAAAACATGTAAAAAACGTTGCTTTGCTTCTCAGGAACAAGTGTGTACAGAGCATGCAACAGGCTTATTTGCCACAGGTTTCTAGCTATCTACAGTTTTATTTCTTGACCAGATTGGGAGCTAAGATTTTGATCACAAGTATTGGGGAATTAAAACAATATTTGTAAGGAGAAAGAAACAAACATATCTTATTTGTGAATATGGAGGAAAATTAGTCCCCAATCAAATTGTAGGGGAACCATGATCCCAAAATAAAGTATGAAGTGGCAATGAAGGATTAACAACTAAAGCAATCTGCAAAAAATCTTCCCATCAAGCTTTAATATAAAGTTTCAACAATAAGAAAACAAAGCCAAAAGTACTCCGAATGACACATTACACCCCATGTTTAATGGTCTTCTATTCAAGTGCAACCCCTCTACATAGTGTGATCAATGCATGTAAAGTACAGTTAACATTACTGTGTGGAAACGACTTTTCTTCTTTCCGTCAGAGCGACTTTTACATTCGAAATCAAAACCAACAGACTTTTTCCATTATCCAAGTGCAAGCCATCTACAAATGTTTGGTGAATGTCTATAATATAGACCTAATGTCATTTATTTTTCCTTCAGTCAGAGGCAGTGAACTTTGACCTTTAAACTTGCAAATTTTAGATGTTTCTTCCACATCACTTGTGCAAGTCATTTGCAAAGTCTGACGAACGGTTGTTTGGTGGAAAATATATGTTATTGTGCTTAACATATTCTCTTCTTTCAGTCACAGTGCGACTAACTTTTGAGCTCTTGACTCCGATCTTTGTCCTTCCCCAAGTGCAAGCAATCCGTAAAAAGTGTTATAACTGTAGATGGTGGAGAACTGAAATTATTGTATGGAAACCATTGTTTCCTGCAATCAGTGGCCCTGACTTTGGGGCTTTTGACAGCAAAATCCATATCTTTCTATCTTGTGTCAAGAGCAAGCCATCCACATACATTGATAACTGTAGATGGTGAAGTACTCAACTTCCTCTGCAAAAATGAAGAAGTTTAAATATGGATTGATAGACATACATCATATGTACATTCCACTTCATGATGGACATACAACAATTGTGCTTATCTCATATCGCATCCCAAACCTAAACCACTAAAGTGGACAATGGCACCTGAACCTTAACATGAAGCAAATAATAAGACTTGCAACTGTATGGCAGAGAACTTACCGAAGAACAATGTATATGTTCATTGACCACGACCCTGTTTGACATGTCTGACACGTTTTCAGTTGCCTTACTACTTGGGTCTATTTGACCAGAAATTGGACACCATCTGACTAAATTAATATGACATCTAATTGATTGGACAGCATCTGACATCTAGTAACACCGGGGACACATGATGTTACAATTAATATGATAGCTACAATTTAGTGACACAGGAAATGGCAATGACAGCATACAACAAAGGCAAAAAATCAAAAGTGTTTCCTCATGGTAATAATATCCTGTTTACCAATGACAAATATTTCAAAATCCAATCACAGCCAATTACAGACTACTGAATAAAGTCTGCAAAAGGCCTCAGCATGACTGTTGTTTGACAATTTTTCTGAAAATGATTTACGTATGAGGAATAGGGAGATTGGCAGGTGGCATGTGCTCCTTTTTGCGACAAATTGCTAATAAATAAAACTTTGTAAAATATATTATTTATGATTTGCGACCTGTCTTAGTCAGCCAATTGAATTCTGAAAGATGCTTTGATTAATCTCTGACCCATTAAACATTACTGTTTAACACACAATTCATTATCAACCTTCATACTCATTTATATGGTTGCTAGTGATTGGACATGTTTAATTCTAAATCATTCCAAGTATCTTTAAGTCTAATTGTAGTAAATCTGACATTTAGCAAAAGTTGTAATGACAAAGTCTGGGTATGTTTCATGCGTGAAATATTTCTTATGAAGTCATTTAGAAAAGAAAAGGAGGAATCGCTGATTGCTGCCACTTTAAATGTTAATTTTATTTAAAGAATATTTATTTTACTAATTATTAAGCCATTTGATTTTTAAACAATAATTCTGTTTTCAAGTTAATTTAAACAATGTTCAGATTTCAAATCGTTTGAAACTGCTATATTTCCTGATCATTCTTACCTGACTGTCTTTAAGCTCTCAAGGCTATGTAGTTGTATTTATATACTTGGCTACTGGCTAGAAATATGTCAAAAGATATATCCTGTTTGTTGTTGCTGTTTTGGGGATTAACATCATTTCTTAGTGCAACATATGCTGTTTGTGGCAGCCAGTATAAGAAAGAACCCTGGAAACAACCAAAGACCCACACAAAGATATTGCTAATCTTTCTCACATACACATATTCGCTGTACTTGAGACCCGAACGTATATGGACAGAGGAGAGATGGCGGTGATCAGTAAAGGCACATGCTTTATACCATTCAGTCACTCATAGCCCCAATATATCAATTCAGGAAATTAAGAACATTATTTCTCTTTTGGTATATTACAGAACCAGTCTTTCCCAATATAGATAATAAACATGAAAACAATATACACATGCGAAAATATAGATTTTTGCATATGATGTTGCACGTTCATTAAAATGTGCAACTTCTCTACGTGCATGTCTTTCTACAACACACATGCATACAGTTTACAAATTTACCAGTATTTGGCAACAGCTATATCTAGCGCAATATATATGGTCATATGGAGTTACATGTCAGCCAGCATAGAATTTGATCCGAAAATAGTATGCACATGTCATCAAAGAACCCTTTAACCAATGGTAGCTCAACAGCCATGAGAATTACTAGCAAGAGTAGCAGATGTACACTGATGTGTGCAGATGAAAGTTTCTGCACATGTTTGCACATTTGAATGAAAAGGCGAGATTAACACCTAAAAGTTCAGTCATTTTAATTAAAGGTGTGGGTATAATGCATTGGCCATAGGAAATAATGATACAAGGCTATAGTAAAAGTAATACAGGTTATGTACACGTTCAGAACTGACTCTTTTAGTAATGGGTGTCACTTTATAGAAGCCAATTATACATACATTTAAACAAAAATTATTCACTTTATTTGGATCCACACACACACACACACACACACACACACACACACACATATATATATATATATATATATATATATATATATATATATATATATATATATATATATATATATATATATATATATATATATATATATATATATATATATATATATATATCAGGGCCTTTCGTTAGATTTTAAGTTAGCCCATGAGTTGCGAAAGTTGTCAGGGACTTTGAGAGACCTACACAGTGGAGATACTGGTTGTTTTTTTAAGTAGCTTTAAGTAAAGTAAAAGTAGCCAGGTAAATCACCCAGACCTCAGCTGATAACGAAAGCCCTGATTTATACACCCAGAGAAATACCTAAGGGCAAATAAATGTTAAATTTCATAGACATTTTTAGACGCGTTCAACCTAAAGGTGCATTCCAGTATAAACTGTATTGTATAGCGCATGATGTTAGGTCATAAGACAAAGCACAACAGTGCAACTTCAAAACAAATTTGTACTACCGTCTTATTGTTATGATATACCTGATGTCTACTATTTCCAAGTGATGTTATCAAACAAGTAATTTTCCTTGTCTGCCATTTTGAGTCCCTAGCATGCAAACCAGCACATAACAACATTTTTCTTCTCAAATAATTATGAAGGCACATCTCATTTTGTGTATAAGGATATCCCATTACAGCACATTCTGTAGGGCATCTCAACCGTACGAGAACAAATTAATGACGTTTTCCCTTTCCTTCTTCAAATAAAACATTCAGATTTAGACCATCTTTGTAACTGTTTCATCAACAAATAGATCCATCAGTAAACATACGCATAAACTAACGGATTCATGAAAAAGTAGATACATATAATGATTTTTAATTTTCATTGGCTGAAATTAATTATTTGGTTATCGTTCAATTTGTAATGGCAATTGTTAATATATCATTTCATATTTCTAAACCCATTTAAAGAATAGTCAATTCTGACATACGACACAAAGTCATATTCCATTAGGCACATATTTAGTTTTAATACACTGAAGATCATCTTCTGTCCATCATGTCCACCACAAATACAATATTTGACCGTTCTAATTAAAATTGGCTTGTCAGTTGTCTCTAACACAAGCACCTGCTTTTCTGAAAAGTATTTGTACATAAAACTTCTGGCATAATGCATATGTTGTGAAATTGTAATTCTGTAACTGATATTGTATTTCAAATATCATTGTCTGGAAAAACTTTCTCAAGATGACAATCTTAGGGACATCATACAAAATATATTTTTTAAAGTCAAAATTAGAAAGTGCATTCATTTTTGATAGGAATATCCATGATTTTGGTTCAACTTCACTATTCCTTCTTTCAATATAATCCAGGAAACTTCCAGCTTTATCTTGTCTTTTGTGAAACAGGGGAAAAGTAATTTCAAGTATAATATGTGTGTCATTTGAAGGAAGTTAAATTACTTATCGAAGATTAATCAGACTTTTATCTTGGATATACGTGATCTGAAAAAAGTTGAAACAAATTTTATGCTCTGAATTTTAAATGTCATCAAAAAAGTTCCACCCGAAAATGATAGATTGTTAAGGGCAGTTAGAATGATGGCCAGGTACTAGACCAGATGAAGTCTATAATATGTTTTTACAGACATGCAAATTGTGTACGCAAAATATACCTAGCGCTGCAATTTTCATTGCCTAAAATGTCTTTGTGAGATCATGTATACATATGTATTTTCCAATCTGTTGAAGATGAATACAGATAATACTATGAATGTAGGTAAATTCCCAAGTCTTATAGTCTTTCACATCTGCTTGTTCAATATAATAAACTTTGAGATGACATTTATCACGTGATTGGAATATATAAAATAGCAATTCATATCTTTTGTGTATGGTGTATTCCAGCATTGAGAAATAAGCTTGCACAAGTATTGATAACTTGCGAATCTAAAACAGCAGCTGTAAACCCACAAATATTTAAAAGTATTGGAGAAATTGACTATTTTCTGAGAGAGAACCATCCTAAAATAATTTCAAAATCATTTTAATGTTTATTTCCATCCTTAGTTTTTGCTGGTTTGATGTTAAACGTTGAATTTTTTTTACATCGGACATTTACCGTTGAAGCACGATCATACCCTATTTTTTTCTTTTTGTTTTGTTGTTCGTTTTCGATCCGCTCTTTTTGTTGTTGACATTTTATTGGCATGTTTAATTTCAAAAAGGATAACTGTGAGTATAATAAGTTTTAACTAAGGTTTCGGTTTCGTACTCATAAAAGGTATCGATTCTTTCAAGTCAGGAGTGAGACATTTCATAGAAATTTTTCCAAAGAAGCTGATTCCTTTAAACAAGAATTACTTGTTCAATTGCTCTATAAGCGATATTCAGCGAAGGGTAGAGTCCCCTGGTTTATAAAATAATCAGTTCTACTAATTTTAGAAAAAAAACAACAGAATAACCAGATCAACTTTGCAAACAACTAGATAACATTCAAATCTGGATGATATGTTGATTTCGGAATCAGTGGAAGAAACGTGATCGGTACATCAGCGGTTATAATCGACATGGGTAAAGTTTGAGTGTGACAGTTTGGATTCAGTCCAATTATAAAGCTACTATGACAGCAGATACCTGTGTAGAGGGAAAGATCTCCAATGTCCTTTATTGACGATGTGAGGTACGAGAAAATGTGAGATACTGTTTATCACTGGCAGGTACTTTTTTCATTGAAGCTTCGACTGTTTATTTTGTTTTTGAACAATGATAGCATGGAGAAAAAATTTTAAAATTTATTTGATAACGTCTTATATAGTGCCACAAGATATTCACTGCCATTGTCATTCTTTTGCAAGCGTAGTCAAAAGATAATCGAGCCAAATTCTGTTTCTGATGGCAAGTTTCTGTTATTACTTATACTGAAATCCAGGAATTTGGGAACAAGAATGAAATGCAATACTTCCTATCACGTTCAGCAGTATGTGTAAATGTCATATTGAAAATAGATGAAGGGAAAAGAACACAAATGTACAACTTAATTGGTTATAGCTCTACTGGTCATATACTAGAAGAGCTTATTGTATGGGCTGTTGTCTGTCACTCTACGTCCATCCCTTTCTTAGCGCCATAAGTCTGTTATCGCTATTCCTAAACTGCTTAGATGTTAGCCATGGAACCACATACAAACATTCATATCAAGTTGCCGGACGTCTAACATAGCCGCCACAGCAATCATCGTGAAATTTCTTGTTATCGCTGAACGTAAAGACATATTGCCATGAGGATTTCACCAGAAGACTTCTTATGGCCACTAAAATATTTAATGTGGCCTTTAAAGCGGCCACATTTAAAATTTATTATCCCGTCTTCGGAAGAATGAATGGTCATATTAACATTGGGCTTTTCTAAGACACATTTTATGATTACTAGTTTAAATGATAATGGTACCGGTACCACAACGGTCATCTTTCAGAAGAATTTGTTATCACTTTTCTTTCCGAATGGAAGGTCATATCATTACTAGGCTTTTGCCAGAAGACTTCTTATGATGCCTAGTTGGGCCTAAATGAAAAATGTTTCTATCCGACTTCTAATATGACCGCAGCGGCAGCCATTTTGGAAATCTTTTCACTACCTCTCCACAACGAACCATATATAGATATGGAATGTGCGTCAGAAAACTTATTATGGTGTCTTCTTGATACTGAATGACAATATTGCCAATCTAACATCCTATCTGTTCACCAGTTTGTCCATCTAGAAAACTAGAAAATGATTTTATCGCTGCATTTCCAGAATATAAGATGATACTGATACAGTGTTTTAACCGGAGGAATAATTGTGATATATAGTTAGTCTTAAATGACAACAACGCCTTAATGACATCAAATATGTCTGCCACATGAACTCATTAACATATTGCCACAAATCTCCTGAATGGATAGTCATAAACCTCAACATTGTAATATTTGTTACATATTCAAAATTCATGTGTATGTTTTCACCAGGAAGTTTGTAGAATGCATCTTAATTCACATTAAAGTCGTAAAAATACCAACTATGATTCTTAAACTATTTTACATTGTTCATTGGAAAGCAATAACAAAAAAGAATGTGGTTGTTTATTGTGCTTGAAAGCGATGATTCGATGGAATATACCAATCTGTGGAGAAAACGCTGTTAGCTTCGCTTGTCGGCACATTTGTGCCATATAACAGGTACTTAAACAGTTATTTCATCAGAATCTCACCATTGCTTTAACCCGTATAAATAAAGATAATATCCGACAAATTTTGTCTTTATTTGTGAATGAAATTATTGGAAACAAAAGATATTTTGACTTCTATTGAACATATAATGTTTGTGTTTCAGTCCACTGTATTCGAGTCGAGGTCTTAACATATGCAACAGAAATAAGTGAACCATCTATTTAAGTAAAACCAAGAAACACTTTGTTTCTTTACAATGCAAAGTTAAACTTTCAGAGACACTAACAGAATTTTTTCTGATCTAAGTTCCGAAAAAACCAAATGTGGTACCAAGAGAAAAACAAATATAGAGTGATCCGAATGAGTTCCAATAGTCTTGAATGTACTCACATAAAACAATGGTGCACTCCAATATTACTTAAATTCATAATAACCCAGAATAATGTTCATAAATCCAAAAATAATGGGTGTATAAATCAAAACGTGAAATGGAACTTTAAAAATTCTAATGAATAATTTTCAATAAATAATTACTCTTGAATTTATATGAACATAACTATAAATTCTGATCAATTCATTTCCAGAGAATGATCAAAAAACAGGACTGAATTATTTATTTATCAAGTCCCTATTTCTACAAATATTCACTTGACGTAGAATCGTTCCTGCGTGCTGTAAGTACGTACTTTAAACAATTCTTCTAGAGATATAATGAAAATTTAGCACTTGTAGAAAGATGTAAGAACCAAGGACCTAAACCCTCAACGTACATCTTCCATAAGCATTTCCTGTACATATGCTAGTTTGAAATTCGAGGCATGTCTCTCACCTGTCTTATTGTAGAACATCTCTAGTCACGAGAGTAATACCGTAAACAATTTTTAAAAGTGTTGCAGAGAGCAAATTCTTTCTCTAAAGTTTCATACTCATTAAATATTTCAACTAATCGGTGGATTATTTTACTAGCGTCACAGAAAAGTGTTTTGGTATATCATTCATGAAATGGCCTATAACAAAATAATATCTGCATGCTATATCATTCAGATCTCGATCTCTCTCTCCGCTTGTCCCATGGATCTAATTATAAATAAATAAATATCGAAAACTTTGAAATAAACAATAGAAACAACATGCTTATTCGAAATCAGTTATGGACGATTGACCAGGTCATCTGAGTGTAGGAAAGTTCCTTGCTGTATCTTTATATTCCTCAGTCTATCAAGCTGAAGGGGTTGCATTTGTCCCGTGTACGCTTGCATTTTAGTACCACGCTGGAACATAAAGATACATTGACAATGATATTAATTTGCAACTGTAAACCCACAAATGTTTTGAACATGTATGCCCATAAACTGTAGACACTACTTTAAAAGTGAAAAAGTAACTGACGTTTTCATGTAACCTCAATCAATTCTGATACAGGGCTCGAATAAAAACAAATTCATAAACGTTTGAAAGTTTACTTTGTGATCTCGATATTTAGCTGGATTGTTCCCATTTATTTCTGAGAGGATGACTTTGAGTTAAACATGGCCATATTATATCGTGGGCAGGAGGCAGAACAGCAAATTTGACTATAACATTAAAATTATGAACTAGGACCAGTGTTAATCTCTCTCCCTCGTAGCACTGGTATCGATCCATCTAGATACATATGCAACAATCTATACAAATGTACGCAAATCCATACATATATTGCGCCCTAAATTCACCATACATCAGTGAATTCATACCGATAGTTATGCTCTTATCCATACATTAATCTATCCATTCCATACACTAGTACCGTTGAGTAATCAGATCGTTTACCGGTTCTACAGCAAATATACAAACAATGCAAGACAAATATAGTAATATAGTTTAGAGAATTTGTCGCATTAATCGTGCATTGCATGTTTAGGGGTGTGTATGTCTTAGCATCCGTGTGTGTATATGTATTCATTTCGAGAGAGTTCTTAAAAAAGAAAAAGTGCTCTTGAATTTAATAAAGTTTTATGTAATATTAATTTAATGCTAGCACATAAATTAAAATTACAGTGGTCTATATTTGAAACAGAGGAATTACCTGGTAGTATGGTGAAAAATGCAACCGGAATGCAGTAATTATTGATGTTAGAGAAGGAATAAAAGTATGGCGCAATACTTCTGAAAATAAAATAAACAAAGTTGTGTTTTACTTTGCCCTTAGAACCCTTGATCAATTTAGCAGGTGTGCATAAGTGTAGGTGCAAACGACGTGTATGTGTATAAATGTCAACTTAAGGGAGGTGCGATGCAGAGGAAAATATTACGCAATATAGGCCGATTAATCATCCCTTCACCCGTGATTATATTGATTTTTGGGTGAGCGGCTGATATCACCTATTCATTAAAAGCTGCAATTATCTGCATTCAAATATGGCTGCACACATCGATGTATATTTTATATACTTACCGTTATTTCTAGTTACTGTGCAGTTATCGTTGGCTGAAGTGTTCTGAGCAAATAATATATTTGGTGACTTGTAAATACACCTAGCACAATCATCTGTCCTGTGGCCATTTTGAATTTAGCGCTTGATATTCATGTTACCAATTACCGGAATGTGTCTAAAGTGTACGCGGGTTTTTTCCGGAATGATTTGCATGCAGCAAAATTGCTTATTTTAATGAACAGGTGAGATCAGACCCACATCATCGTCAGTCAGTATCAATACAGATTTGTGGTGTTGATTGATCGGATTAGGCGCATTACTCATCGTCGTAGAATATGTCGTACATTCAAGGCAACTGTAAAATGTTAGGATCTGTATTTTCCTGAAACGGGGGCGGAGGTGGTGTTTATGTGCAATCTTGAGGGGCAGATTGCTATTCATTTTTCTAATAACTAACTTTGAAATATATTATTATGGTAATGCTGCAATTTCCATTAAATCGTTAATTAAATACTACTGCCAAAACGTTGCTGAAAATCGTACAACACTGTCACCCCTTCAACTAAAGCTGTCCGTATAATTTTATAACACTCTATCATTGGAAAGAAGTTTGAACGTGTAGGTTTGATAATAATATGTCACACCGTAGTCATAAATTGCACCCCAACTCCGTTTAGAAACTTAATTTTCCCTGGCACATAGTATACCCTCACCGTCGTGCTCACTAATGAATTATTTGTATTACATATACTTCACAATTTGCCATGAATTAGAACAGGTTAGATAACATTCATTTCATCCTTTTCCTATACCCTGGCTGTTTGAAGGGGTGCCACTGATGACTTTGAGACAATCTCTCTCCATTTTGTCCTGTTCTCCATTGATCTTTGTGACTTTCCAAAGTCCTTAGCTGCCCACTCGTTGATGATATGTTCCCATCTCTTCTGCTCTCTTCCACGTTTACCCTTTCCTCTCATTGTACCCTGTAAAATTGTCTTTGGCACGCCATATATGCGTGTGACGTGACCATATACTCTTAGTTTAGATTTCTTTACGGTGGTGAGCCGAACTTCATATGGTCCAATTGCTCCTTGGATTCTAATGCACACCTACGCATTAGAAACGTGGTCTAAGTATGAGATTTTAGGGATCCCAGAACATCATCTCATCTCTAAGGCATTGTTTCTTCTATTTAGTTCTTCTGCCATGCATACAGGAATAAGAAAATTGCGATGGAGCTCATAAACTCGATCTTGGAACCAAACGTGATATTGCTGTCTTTCCAAAAAGGTTTCATCCCAGCCAGTGCAGTTGTTGTCTGTGCAATCCTGGAAAGAACCCCAGGATTAGAACCTTAATCAGAGTCGATAGCACCTAAGTACTTGAAGCGTGTTACTGTGACAAGCTTCTGTCCATTCACTCTTATTTCCTTTCTGATGCCACTTGGGCTGTTTGCACTTAGTTTGACCTTTTTGGCGCTTATCTTCAATTCAAACGTTGTGATACTTAGATGAGACGGTTCATTAAGGTTTCCAGTTCTTCTTCATCTCCACCTAAGCCACCGATATCATCACCGAAGCGCAGGTTGACGATTGTTCTACCTCCAACACTGACACTGCCCTCATTGTCTTCCAAGAGCATCGTACATGATCCTTTCCAGGTAGATGTTGAAGATGGTGGATGAGAGAACGCACACCTGTCAGACCTATACCGTGGTTCTGAACCAATCTCCAATGTTACCATTGACGAGTACTTCGCTATTCTCCTTCTCATACAGGTTTTCTATGGTGTTAATTAGTTTTGCGTTTAAGTTGTATATCCCATGGGTGACCCACAAGGCTGCGTGCCATATCTTGTCGAAATCCTTCTTGAAGTCAGCAGAGGTCCTGCCGATGCTGCAAATACCGTTTCCAGAGGATTCTAACATTAAATATTTGGTCTTTAGTACTACATCCTGCTATGAAACCTGCATGTTATTCAGCAACAATGTTCTTGGCATATGATTTCAGCCTGTTGAAGATGACCTTGAACATAACCTTGATTGGGTGACTGATGTGGCTGATTGTTCGGTAGCTCTAGCACAGCTGCAGATTCTTTTTATTAGAAAGAGTGATGATTAGAGACTAGGTCCATGGGGTGGGTGTTTCCATCCTCCAATTTGCCTGATTGTGTTGCAGACGATTGTGAGGACAAGCTTCTTGGACGTTCCTCTTGCTTCAAAAAGTTCTGATGTTATATTTTCTACCCCAGTAAGTGCCTTTAAAGCAGGTTCTACTTCTTCCCTGAGGATCTAGGTAGTCAGCCTCTGTTGTGGGCAATGGGAAGTTTAGTACAGCTTGGTCTCCAGCAAGGCTCCTGATCGTAATGCTTTAAGCGTTATTCCGTCCATCTGTTAATAATCTCTTGATCTTCTTTGCTAGATCTACACTGTTTCTCTGTTGTCAAGTCTATCAGCGCCTGTTATGCCTTTCTACTGTTATTCTAGTTCAGGTTTTATAGACTTTCTTCTAACCAGCTTTCCTTAGTTGTCTTTAAGCTGTTCTTAATCCTGTTGTTAACCACCCCGTAGTTTCCTGCTCTTTCAAAGTCTCCTCGCTTCCTTCTCGATTTCTCTTCACACACACACACACACACACATATATATATATATATATATATATATATATATATATATATATATATATATATATATATATATATATATATATATATATATATATATATATATATATATATATATATATATATATATACATACATACATATATATATATATATATATATATATATATATATATATATATATATATATATATATATATATATATATATATATATATTTTTAAAAATAGATATATATCTCTGTGTGTGTGTGTGTGAAGTTTGATTCGATTAAGACATAGTAATCTGCCATACTGTACCAGGGCGTTATAAATATTCAAGAGCACAGTGTAAATAATAAGCAAAATACATATCAGTAAACCCATGTAAAAGGTCCTTAAGTCGATACCAGCCCAAAATAATTCCGATGATCTACCAGTACACCATTCATCATCTCATAATGCCATTAGCAGCATTAAGACCAATGATTTTAAATGTTTTGGAATGTTCGTATATATTATCTATTATTTTCATTAGTTGGACTTCGAATTGGCTCCATACGATCTTACCCACTGCTATGCCCTTGTTTTATTAATCCGGAAAGAATATTTGTATAGCTAGATTCACTATCACCGATGAAGAATGTACTGTCTCCATCCCTAGATGCCATTAGTTTGAAATTTTCTTGTACAATATCAAATAATAACTTATTTTTGCTTATCATTGTTTTCCTTGCCAAGTTTTCATCTTTGCTTGTCCAAGACAATTCCTAATTTGAATAATTTGACAAGAAGCTCATGATAGCTGAACAATCATGAAACATATTTCTAGCATCTTTGACTAATCTGTATAACACGTTTGTGTGTGTGTGTGTGTGTGTGTGCGTGTGTGGTGTGTGTGTTTCTGTGTTCTTACACGAATCGAAGTGGGGTGCAAGTTATTGCCAGACAGAAAGTAAATGAAAACACAGGGTTCTGTATTATTAACTTGTTTGATGAGATTGTAAAATGAACTGTGCATACACCAGCCTACTCCTTCCCACATCGATAAAGTCGAGAGGAAGATAGTGAAAAGACAGAATTCACTAGGTCAGTCGTGCAAATATTACAAAGTCAAAGTATATGGGTACATAAACAAAACAAAGAGAAACATTACGCAACCGCCTAAAAACCGAACCAATGAAAAAGTAAAAAGAAAAAAAGCAACAAATTTATAATTAGCAACAATATAGCATATATTAATTATATACAGGGAGGTATGAACGGGTGGAGGTGGGAAAAAATTCCGCAGAAAAAAAAAACACTTCAGCACCCCAGAAGGACATTGGCTTAATTGACGCCAAAGTTCCTAGCAGAGAGAATCCCTAAGCGCGCACCGGTGCAAAAACATTGCGATTGGCTGGGCACAACACGTGGCTAAAATTGTTGAACATATTGACAGCGCGTTACACGACAAATATGGCGGGAAATTGTAGATCCAATCACAGCTCCCATGAATGTCCTTACGTGAGCGTAAGTCGTTATATATCTATAATCTCAAAGTACCGATACACATGCGAACTAACGCGGAATATATATATATATATATATATATATATATATATATATATATATATATATATATATATATATATATATACAGGTGATATCAGCTCCTTTTAATATAAAAGGACTTTGCATGTGGATCGGTACTTTGAGATTATAGTCACGTTTCCGATTGCATGTTTATGTTGCAGTGACACCTTTAGGATGTTTTTGTTGAGGCAGTGTGAATGCGATCAAAGAAGAACCCATAGCGTGTCAAACGATATGTTTGAAGGCTCAGAGATTGCTCAAATCAAATTACATTTCAAAGAAGTATGTCTGCCTCGTACCTGTAATAGACATCGACTTTAGATCGTCGGATCGAATTTCATTTGTAATCAACTGCGAACTGAAGCTTCAACGTTTCCTGAATTATTAAGAAAAGTATTTTACTCGAGTGTGGGTCGACTTTGGAATAGCCGGATCAGCAGAATAACACGATAACTGACTAGGCCACTGAGAACACTTATCAAATAAGTGAATGAACTCATACTTCAAGGCAAGGAAAAAGCATGCGCGTCTACCCTCCCTATGTTAAGCCAATTTAGAAATTACACCATTTCGAACTTCTATTCCATGGCTTAGTATATACATATTCCAACATTGTCCAAAAATGGTAATCAGATATAGTCTTTAATTAGTAAGTTTTTGTTTTCTGAAACAAATGTACAACTTTGTATTGAAATAATCGGCACGGTATAATTGTATATTTCTTCATTAAAACTATTTTCCATTTGACAATTGAACGGCACTCGGGAAATATAATTTAATAAACCATTGTACAAGACTCAAACTTATTATACTGGCAGAAACTACAGTGCTTACACTAAATCTGTATGCAGTTATTGACCGATCTGCGAGAATGGATGTACTGGAAATTATATTCATGATCAAAGATTGTGTCAGTGATATATTTCCAATATTTGTATTTGTATTTCGGGACACTTTCGTGTCGAAATAGTGTCTTTAATAATTTCCAAATATGGTGACCAGGCGAGCATTGATGAAAATTATGGCAGTTGATATGCTTCTGCGTTACTCACTCACGGATGTACTGGTCGCAGGCCTCGTGTTCTTATGCGTTCTAATTGTACATGTACTTGTCACGTCACCGGGCAATCTCAGATACGTGTGCCGTAGAGTATGATAATACCTGTTTTGTTGGGTGCTAATCAAGATTAAAATATGCAACCCCCAATTGAATTCAAACTTGCAGGGGTGGCTGTTGGAAACTTTCACCCGTGTGTGTGGGCTTGGAATGAAGACAAAGTAATGGTGAGGAGGGTAGAGGGTTTTAACGTACAAGAGAAAGATACAAAACATGTATTATTATGCTACTCAATTATTGTATTATTAATCCCTTTTTACATATTTTTAACAAATTGAATTAAGTTCTTTATTTTGCAAAAGTAAAGACAGGAATTCACATATGTGAAGAAAATTTAAGAGCTATATTTATATATGAAAACATTATACTTATGGTAGATAATTGTTTTATCTTATAAATAAAAAAGTATGCATATCTAAAAGAAGTTTGCATTCGCGCATACGAGTACTGCGAACGTCACAGTGTACACCTATCCCGTGTTAACAGTCCAATGTGTAAGCACTAGAAGGACATGAGGTTGATTTTTGAAATTAATGACCAACTGTTGTCAGTGTCGAAACGAAATAAGTAAATATAAATAAAAAAAAAGGCTTCTTTCTGATATGCGAAAATACACTCTGAACGAAAGTTGGGATCTATCTTTCAATAAGCAGTTCTGACTTGCACCAGTGAACGGTCATGTTCTTCTAAAATAGGTAGACAGAAAACATTTTTAGAACATGAACAGTAACCGATTTCTCTCAGATTTACCTTATGACGATTTGTGTGAAAATAAGGATATACGCCATAGCAGCTTGCCAAAGATTACTACAATATTTCGAGGTAAGTTATTAGATGATTGGTGTTAACGGTGCATTTAACACATCATTGACTTTATCAAGCGAACAAAATGGACATAAGGACAACTCGAGAAATCCGAATTGCGCTGGGCTGGTCGCGATTTGAAACCGCGCTAATTGCACTGTACAACGCTTTGCAAGCGAAGCTTTCGCAGTTCTATTTTCAATGCATTAACCGTTTAGATAAATTATGCCGTCCGCGAGCAGGAAATGATAATTCTATCCAATGGCTGTGAACATCAGACTTTGGTGGAACAGTCACGTTTCTCATCCTTCCCGTCTCCATACACACATTTTAATCACGTCGGTCTGATTGTTTATTATCTGCCTTTTTTATACTGTAATATATGCAAGATTGATTTAATACCAGTCCATTTAACTTAAGTCTGTTTATTCAGCGCCCGCCTTTATCAAAGCTTTTTATGTTGTGATGGTAGTGTCATGTATATTTAATTTGTAATATTTATTGGCTTGTTTTTCCATGATTATATGTCATGTATAATTGATTTTTATAATTTACTTTGGTCCAAAATCAAAATCATAGAGTACCTTTCAAGGGACATTTATTTTATAAATAACATAATCCATAGCTATAAGGTTCTCTATGATTGTGGATTCAATATTCCGATCATTATTAATGGTGAAGATGTGAATAATTACTATTCTAACCTTAGAAGCTTCTACAGTGAGTAATTCCGCTAACTTGTCAGAGATTTTTTCAGGTATATAATCTTCTATTATTGAGAACGTACTCATTCTTGCCTTAGCATGTCACGAAAAATCAATCATATTGTTGTGCTCAGTTTTTGTTTGCGTGGATTTATTTATTCAAATTATTGTTCGAACGAATTACAAAATGCTCAATAATATTCTTGGACAGAAACATTAATCTGGGAATTTAGTGATCTCAGACAAGACGATTTTGGATTATAGTATTGTGATACACTGAAAGACTGTTGTCACCTCATCACAATCCAGGTCATTGGCACATGAGCATGTTCGAGACTACAGGAGCATCAATACATTCTGTGTTGGAATTTATTTTGGAACTGCAATGGAATTTAAGTACAATTATTTTCCTTTGGACCTATGACAAAATGTTTAGAACTATTTTGGATTTAATTAAAAATACTGTACGTTATTTTTTAAATTTTCACTTTCCATTCTAAAAAAATACATTTTTTTGTTGAATTGTACAAAGCTTGTTGGTTATCGCTCCTTTATTTTATCTAATTTCAGACCATATAGTCATAAGAGTACATATTAGAACGGAAAGGTTTATTTATAAAGAAATGAAACAACCACAGTCGTAATTCAATTTGTTTATTAAGTGGAGAAAATTGGAAATTTGTATTTTGGGGAATTTGAGAAAGTTTTAGATTAATTTGTTTTTTATTGGTGTCAACAAAACTGTTACAAAAACAAGCACATGATTTGCACTTGTTTTTTTCATAAAGCACAAAGAAGGATGTCTGTTTGTATATTAATAAGCAATAACGGCATGAGACATTTTAAAAATTCATTACTCATGAGCCAAATGGACAAGGATAACCGAAAATTGTTGACGCATTTTTTTCACATATATTCAAAACGTTTATGAAAACTTCACTTAACACCTATATCCTGTACTACAACTATTTCTATAACAGTAATAACATTAAAACAACAACAACAATAATAATAATAATAGCAATAATAATAATAATAATAATAATAATAATAATGATAATAATAATAAAATAATAATAAAAATAAATATTCTACACTGAAAATGATTTGGATGACATAAATTTATGCAACAACCACAGGATTGACTTTTCAAACATTAAGTATAAAAAGCCATGATTGTGTCTCAGTAGGTTCTTATGATTTACTTTTCTACTGTAATGATCAGTTGATTATGGTAATGATGATTATGATGTTGATGATTCAAGTTGGATAAATGAAATGTGTGTAATGTTTTAAAATCACTATGGAAATTTATTTTTGAAATTTCAGGTGGCATGTATCAACATGTCCCAGACTACTACCGCTCTATGTCTGAGAGGGTATCCACCATCCTAGATGTAATCGGCTACTCAGAGGAAGATCGGAATAGGAAGGTCATGGTTGCCACTGCACATGAGTTTTTCGTGAACATCGCAGATCGTTTTTTAAAAGAATATAATGTGTTTCAATGTATTTTTGGCAGTAGAGGAGAAGGATCTACAGGACCAGGACTAAATTCAGATCTTGACATATTAAATTGGGATGGGAGAGTACAGTTGGTCACAGACCTAACTGATTGTCAGCCCGACAAGGACAATCTCCTCATGGTGCATGATGACCATACTCATCCTGGTTATGTTAAACTACAGGAAGTAATAATGCTACCTGACAATACTCCTGTTCCAGTATTCCATTATCAGAACGAGTTCTGTAGAGTAGATTCATATGACAGAACTGTGAAATCCAACCAATTAGTTAGTATATTGCTTACTGGTGACGTTTCCTCGGGCCCAGCAGTGCGTATTGGAAATAATACGGAAGGGATGTGCATTGATAATGTATATGCCATTCAGTGCACACAATGGCCTAATCAGGCACATGAATGGTTCCAACGGAGCCGAAAAGGATGGCCTGCTTCGCATCATCTAGAAAATGCAAGGAAAGATGGCTGCTTTGTTGTTCAAGTTGGACACCCACACAGCCATGAAAGCGATCTGGAATGGAGATTATCTTTCTCTTTCACAGAAAGAGAACTCACAAGGTCTTTTGAAGACACAGTGATGAAAGTATATGCGTTGCTAAAAATGATAAAGAAAACATACATTGAACCTGTCCTTGGCGATGCCTTTTCAAGCTATCATTGCAAGGTTTGCATGTTGTGGGTGAGGGAAAGAACACCGACTGAATTGTGGCGCACTGAAAACCTTCTATACTGTCTTACTTTGTGTATTAAACAGTTGTACGAGTGGGCCATTGTAGGATATTGTCCTGACTATTTTATCGTTACGAACAACATTTATGACAGAAAGATATTCGGAGCAACACAGCTCATTTTAACTAAGGTACTGGGACTTCTTTTATCCGAAGATTGCCGAATGCTGCTTAGATTAGAATGCTGTAATCTCGGAGAGCTTCTAATGCATGATAGTAGCAGTTTGGACATGATTTGGAACTTAATAATCCTCAAGGTAAATGTAACTCTAGAAACATGTATGGACTATACGTCATGTTTCCTGAGGCTAATCCATTGCAGGAATGTTATGCTTCGAGAGATTCCTCAGGAATACAACATTATGACAAGCTATATAAGAAGCATAATGTATGCTTTGCAACACGCACCTCACACATTACGAATATATCTATATCATGTCCTAATGATGTTGTTGTCACGAGTGGGGTTTCATGTGGCTTCTGTATGCAAAGAAAATGTACATTCTTTATCCCAGGAGGAAGCGAGTTATCTGACGGCTTTCGCATCAATGTGTTTGTCACTTGGGATTAACAGTGATGCTACATCAGTAAGACTAAAGCTTTGTGGACTTGGAACCATGCTCGGGGATTGTGATTTGACAGAGAATTGTCTGCAGCATATGAGTGATCATAAAATGAGATTTATGTTTTCGAGTAAAATTCATGCACCATACACTCCAATATGTAATCGTCATTTCATTTTCGATAAGATTAGTACAGAAACATACGGTCCGGAAGATCTGCTGAAGAACCAAATATCCTTTAGCGTCGTATATCTCCCGTCAGAGACCCCAATTGCCCCCGCACCGCTGAAAATGGAAATCTTCAGGTCAGTTGGAGCACGCCCGGAGTTAAGGGATGCGAACAAAGGTTCATGGAATGAATGTGCAGATGTAGATTGCTTTATGTGCCTGTACTTCTTTCAATATTTGAATTTCTGCAGGTTAGGAAAAGAGAGACATCAACAGGCTGCGTTGGACAACATGATACACGTGATAAGGACAGAGCCAAACATGCCACATAGACAGACAGAACTGAATCTCCTTGGTTACTGTTTCATGAGAGAGTCCCAGTTTATAAATGCTTTCGTTTGCTTCAATAAATCTCTTAAACTTTGTCCACATCACAACGCTGCTAGGATCTACCTAGGAATTCTGTTTCAGAAGAACTATGTTTCTAGATGAATGCGTCACAGAAATTAAAACATTAAGTGGTAAATATTCCAAATTTTCAACCACTAGTGGGTTTGATTCAGTGTCAGGGTGTCACTTCTGGATATTTATCTGTCATGAATGCAAGGATCGATTTATTTTACCAAAATCTAAGTAAGTCTTGAAAATTGAGCATATGAGGTACGTACTAGCTTTAATTTGTAAAAAGCAAATTCAGAAAAGGTTTCATTGGTTGACCTTAGAATCCTTGGAAGAAAAATCAGTAATCTTCGATAACTACTTTGCGAGCGTCCATTACAATAAAACCCATACTATATTTTCTGTTTTTCGAATGTGTTAACAGAACATTATCCCTGGACGGTAAATATTTCACTACAGCAACATGAAAATTACCGATCAAGAGAATATTATATCTGGTGAAGTTTTTTGTTTTAAAATTTATATTACGCACACTTCTCTAAAAGATACATCCATATCCAATTTCTTGTAGGTTGCAATAATTATTATTTGATTATTTATTATTATAGATATTTGCAGTATTTATATAAACTTAAACAAAGATAGCTTGTTTTGTCATGTGATGGGTTTTGAAAGACGCGTTTAAGCGTCCTCATTTTGAATGATGGTCTAGTTTAATAAAAGTCAAGTTTAATGCTTATCGAATGTAAACTGTGCCTTGTCAAGCATGCGTCGTTTTCTAGGTATGTATGTATGTATGTATGTATGTATGTATGCATGCATGCATGCATGCATGCATGTATGTATGTATGTATGTATGTATGTATGTATGTATGTATGTATGTATGTATGTACGTATGTATGTATGTATGTGTGTGTGTGTGTGTATGTATGTATGTATGTATGTATGACTGACTGACTCACTGACTGACTCACTGATTGACGGACTTTATTTCCTCTTCAAAAGAGATTACATCAGATTAAACAAATTCAGGATAATACACGATCATAAAATAGAACAGAAAAGTGACAAAGATACAATAGTAATACTGTGTCAGCTACCGTATTGACAAAACTAAATATCTCAATACCTGCAATTATGCAAATCTGCAATCATCTGGCTGAGCATGGCACTGATCGTTTAACAGTTGCTTGATGATAATAATATTTAGAAAAGTTAATACGTCTATAGTGGTATGTGCTTAACATTAAGTTCAGATAGCAACGAAAATGAAATGAAAAACTTATAACAGTGTAATTCTATATGTAGTTTTTTTCTTCATATGACGCATATATTTATGCATATATATGCTTGTTTGCGCGTATGCGTGCGTGTATGCATTTATCTATGACTGACTGTCTAAATGATTTAATTACCTCTTCAACAAAGATTATATCATATTACTAAGATACATATTATACATATCATAAAATTATGAGACACATTATAGACGGGAACGCAAACATGATATATACATAGTTTAAATACAGAAAACCATATAGAAATCTTTAGGAAATATACATAAACAAATACATAAACAAGTACATAAACACACACACACACACACACACACACACACACAGAGATGTCATACAACAAAATTTGCGGATTTGACAAGAAGAATTAGGCCTTTAATTGTTTAATTTTAATGTTAATTTACTACTTAATTTTTATATCATGTTAGAACATGTTAGTTGATTGTAGGGCACACATTTTATTGTAGAATGAAGCTATGCTGTTTGCGGTCACCAACATGAGCCTATCTGATACATCATCGTCAATAGACGACATGAAGTCAACACTGCTTCCAAGAAGTGTCTCCACCAATATATCTTCTTCTTGATTGAATAAGTTAACACTATCTCTCACTTCTAAAGAGTCAATCACTCTCTCAAAGAAAACGTTTCGTTCCTCAAGCAGTATTTCGCAACCTAAAATAAGATGTTTCGCTCTGTCGTCAGTCTCTTTTCCACAGAGTTTACATACCATAACTTTACCAACAGGCATGATATATAGTTTCATTACTTCAGAGAGAGACCATAACATGGATGGAAACCATATACTACTTTGTTTTAAGTCCAAATGAATGTTTCTGAAGTGAATTATATCACCCCTTAGTTCCATATTTGCTCTCCATGTAGTTTCTTCATGGTTTTGAATAATATCAATAATATGTCGCTTCTAGACGAGTTTTTCTTCTGTTTGTACTCTTGCTGCATAGGCTAAAAGAACACTACCATATTTCTTAGTTATTCTGTCAATATCTGGTATAAAGCCCGTCTGTTTTAGCGGGTTGTTCAGATACTGACATAAGCGCATAATAAAAATCGTTCTCCAGATAAAAGTCCAATCGCCCTTACACAATCGGTTGGAAAAGAGCAATTTCATCCCATCTATGTATGCTTCCATTGACCAGAGTCCTAAGGTACTACTCGTTGCCTCCATAGGCGAATATTTATTGAAAGCTTGCATACGTCGCGCTGCATATCTCTGACATAACTCAAGTTCTTCTATATTCGAGTTTGTGATACCTGACCATAGTTCATATCCATATAGGACCGAGGGTAGAATAATTCTTTTCCAAATCTTCAGACTTGTTAGAGGATTCATTCTTCTATCTCTGATACCAATAAAATATAAAGAGGCTAACAAGTGTTTGCCTTTATCACATGCTTCTTTTATCGCGTCGTTTGGTTTTAAGTTGTATTTTAGAGGTATGACGGCATACTTCTTATTTTTGACTGCTGGAATCGGAGATTTGTCGAGCATAAAAGAAGGTATACCAGGCGTTCTTTTGTTAGTAAACAAGATGGTGCAACTTTTATCTGCGTTATATCTTAATCTCCACCTTTTCGCATAATTCGAAATTGTATCAAGCAGCTGTTGCATTGAATGATGCGAGTTAGACATTACAGTTGTGTCATCTGCTAATAAGACACAAGGCAGGTGGAGATCGACAAGATTTAGACCTCGCAAAGTGTGATCTAATTCCGTGATCAAATCATCTATCATTACAAGAAAGAACCAGGCAGACAAGATACTGCCCTGTCCTACACCCTGCCTAATATCGAAGCGTTTGGACAGCTTGCCCGCAAATAAAACAGAGCTTGCTACTCTCTCAAACGAGTCTTTCGTGATGCGCCAGGTCTTCCCTTTGATGCCAAGTCTGTACAACGTGTAGAATAATCCGTTGTGCTAAACTGTGTTGATGGCTTTAGCATTATCAAGAAATATAGCATAGACAGGAGTATTTTTATCCAACTAAAAGCATATAGATTCTTTAATACAGAACGCTGCAGTGATACTTCCGCAATTATTTATAAATACCCTGTTGGAATGGATTTGGAAAAGAAATCAGCTTAGAAAATATAAGTAGTCTACTATATATAATTTGTTCTAGAACTTTCTGAAGCACTGGAATTATAGTTATATCGCGGTAATTATTCATATCTAATTTATTCTTTCCTCCTCCTTTGAATATTGGTATTACCAAGCCTTGTTTAAAGTGGCACGGGTACTTCTCGGCCTCGTACACTTTTGTGAATATAATTTCAAGTAATTTTACACTGCTTGGAGGGTCCGCAAACAGTAAATGCTCAGCACCAATACTGTTGTGGCCACATGCCTTATCTTTATTGAGAGAGCTAATTGCACTACTGATTTCGTCTCTAGTGGTAATTTTATCAACAACTTCATCAAAGTGTGAATAGGTTTCTTTAGTCTGTTTTCTAACCTCTACTAAGACCATCTGGTAATGATTCTCATCGTACAGATACGTATTGTCAGGCAGTGATAAACTGGAGAAATGATTTGCCCATAACACTCTAATAGAGTCATGATCGCGTACAATTTTTTCCGTTTGATTCGATTTCGTGAATGTAATCGCGTTTATTTCTTTTATTCCATATAAACTTACAGAATGTAGAAATATCGATCTCTGCAGCCTTTTCAAGTTCACTAGATTGATCTCTATCGTATTTTTCTTTAGCTTTCAATAATTCTTTTGCAAACAATTTCTTCTCTTTCTTATAGTTCGCGTATGACATATATTCCCAGCCTCTTGGCCTACCATTAGAACTCCATACCCTGCGTTTCAGCCGCATTTCCGTGTGAAACTTTTTTTCCGTTTAGTAGTTTACAGTAAGGGTTAGAGTATGGGCAAAACCTCTTTATGGGGAGAAACCTAGAAGCTGCTTCATGTAAAATCTTTATGATGCCTTGAATAATAATTTCAATATCGACATTCGTCGATAGTTTCGCTTTATGCATCTGCGCTAACAATTCATTGCGTGTTGCTTCCTTATATATATTTATTTATGGAATGAATGATATGCTCGTCAGCCATTGTTGCATTATGTACTAAAGGTGTGACCAACTCTATTTTTACAGGAAGATGATCTGAAATGTTCAAAGGATGATCATCTATTATTTCTGCCTTAACCACTAAATCGAATTTACTTTTTTGCAATAGCATATGGTCTATCAAAGATTTTGATTTGCCATCGGTTGAGAAAAAAGTAAAATCTGGCCCTTCACAAATGGATTGACTATTAACAGATACTAAATGCCTATCGCTCAGAAACTTTTTCAGACCAGTGATCAGAGCATGTTGCCAGTTTGATCTGTCTAGAGTGAGCTCTTCCCATTTGTTGACATCGATGTCAATGGCTTTAATGTCATGGTTGCAGACATCCTTGTAGCGGCGATGTGGCCATCCTATCGACCTTATGTCAGAGGCGAGTTCCGAATAAAGAATGTATTTGGGGATCCATCCGTCATCCATCCATCTTGATACGCTCGAGTAACTCGTTGTCCGTTACTCGATTGCTCCAGGTGATACCGAGTATGCGTCGGAGGCATCTCATTTGAAAGGCGCTCAGTCTTTTCTCATGTGATGCATACAGAGTCCAGATTCTTCATCGATGATTACTCAGATTGTTTTCTTGGACATACGGGAACTGACAAACAAGTATTAGGGTATAAGCGGCGCAAAGTGTGGGAACGCTGCATTGTGGTTAGCTGTTAGTATTTAGTGAAAACACATTAAATATTTGACACAGTTTAGTACCATGCTGTCATTCTAAAAACCTTTACCAATCTATTATTTTCGTATGGATGTTTATGATGACATTTAAAAGACAGAGCATACACTGTGTTTAGTCTATCTTAATATTTAATTTTAAAGCAACAATAGGTCATGATTTACTTTGAGCAGATACGTTTACATAACACTGTTATACACTATAAATTGCAACAGTTGTGAGTGATTACTCCCTTAATACTGTCTTCCAAGGTAACGCCCATTTGTGGGACACCTGTTAATCTTTGGGAATGGAAACAGATCACAATTAATAGTTCCGGTTCAGTACCCACCAATGTAGTCGCAGTCTATTTTTAGTGCATTTTTCCTGTCTCCTTTTGTTGGATTCAAGCATTCTTAGTATGGATTTAAAGACAATTGTTTATTCGTTAGAATGTGAATTTATGGTGTGGTTGTCTTTGTGTGTTTTGGCGAGAGTGTACAGTGAGTAAAAAGATCTTGGTGTTGATTCGGAAGTGTGTTCCATTGTAGCCTGGTCTGTTTTCTGTCCACCCTTTAAATAAAATGCCGGTGAACCAATAACAATAACTTCACCGTGAAGTCATCTTTGAAGGTAGTTTAGATTAACATATGATTTGCATTGATTGTCACACAGTGGAAAGTCTAGTAATAAGAAGCAAATGTAGAGAAAAAATAGTAAAATTAATTGTATTCTGGGACCATACGAAGGAAGTGTTTATTGATGATCTCTGCTTGTATAATAGGCGTGCAGAAGCGAAGCCATGAAATTGTTTACTTTGGGTTCGTATAAAGCCAAATTATCCAATTAATGGCTTAGCCAGAGTTTTTTAATTTGTTCCTCAGTGTACGAAACTTTACGTTAATCACGTTGATTTAATAATTATTTCATACCAATAAAATGAGAAAATAAAAATCGATGCAGATCGATTCATACCATCCCATTATTAATTTAAATAATATTCCGCATGCAACTAGACTAAACTGGTTTTGAAACGTCTGCTGATGTCGCTCAGTAACTGCACTTGTATTCATCCGCCAGACCCACTCTGCGCCATAGCCGCTAAATAAGCGGTTTTGAAAAACACAGAAACGTGTGCTGTTTATCGCCAATCTTTGCTTCTGTTCAGAACCGGCCTCTGTGATTGCCTGCGTTCGACCCGAACCAGCTTAATACACGAGCATACACGTGTATACTTAGCTTAAGTTTTCGCAAATCAAATGGAGTAAATTGAAAATGTGCACTAGTGCAGCAGATAAATTTAAAAGCGCATTCAGTTTACCACACAGTTAACTTTTATATAATGACATTCGCATTTTGTATATACTAAAACAAAATCCCTGTACTCGATAGCATCAAAATTTGAGTCATACCTTCACATGCACTACGTATGTCCCGGAAGGTTACGATTGTATCTGGAGAAGGAACTATAATACAACACCCACCTAGAAGACATTTGTTTTCAAAGTAAAATCTAGCTAAATTACTTTTAAATGCAGTCAAATTTATATTATTTTCTATTATTTCACTTTCATATTAAAAGAAGTAGCAAATGTTCTTTCAATAATATGAGTCATACCCGACAACAGGCGGAAATTGTTTTCATTCTGGTTAAACAGCGGCAAACAGTAATATGTTCAGCGCATTCCAAGCGACATCACATGAAAGTGGGATACGTACAGTCGAAATATTCCATGAATTATTTGGTCATGCCTTTAAATTGAATGGAGTAACACATTTGTTACAATTTCGTAAGAAGAAGCTGATTATTGTAAGCAAGAATTACTTGTTAAATTGCACTATAAGCGATATTCAGCAAACCGTACAGTCCCACGGATAAGAAAAATAATCAGTGTAACTAATGTTAGACAAAGCGGAATAACCAGATCAACTTTGCAAAGAACTAGATAAAATTCAAAGCTGGATTATATGTTGATTTCAGAATCAGTGGAAGAAACGTGATTGGTACATCAGAGATTATATTGGAAATGGGTAAGTTTTTTTCGTCATGATTTAGGTTCAGTGAAGTTTTAAAGCTTCTAGGAGAGCATATTCCTTTTGTAAAATAGAAGATGTCGATTGACTTTTATTGCCGAGGTGAGGTGCGCGAGAAGTGACATGCTGTTTATTAGTGGCAGGTACGTTTTTATTATGAAGCTTTATCACGAAGTCCTACTGTTTATTTTCTTTGCGAACATCGATAGTATCGAGGAAAGAGTAGAGAAGAAGTTTTTAAAATTAATTATGTAACGTTTTGTAGCATCACAATATGTTCATCACCAAAAGTGTGATTTAAACTGTCCTACATACTTTTGCCAGCGGAAGAAACATATCATCTTGCCAAATTTTGTTTCTGCATCTTTTTTGTTTGGACAGTTATTGTTATTAGTACACTGAAATCCAGGAATTTGGCAACAAGAAGGAAATGAAATACTTTTTATCACCTTCAATTGTATGTGCTATTATCATATTGAAAAGAAGATGAAGGAATTAGAACATAAATGTACAACTTAATCGGTTATAGCTCTACTGAATATGGACTAGATGAGCGTATGAGTTGGCCTGTTGTTCGTGATCTGTCGCTCTACGTCCATCCGTCCCGTAGCGCATAAGTCTGTTATCGCTACTCCTCATCTGCCTAGATGTTAGCCATGAAACCACATACACACATTCACCCGAATGTCACGTTGCCGGACGTCCATCATGGCCACTGCCAGATTAAGGTGAAGGGGTGGGAAAGAAGGATAAATGTGTGTAGTTCAAATTTAGATTGTTTACGACAGTAGCTTCAAACAGAAGTTTTACTAAACCTTCCATTCAGATATTAATATCATATTATTATATATAGTCAATAAACCTAGAGAATATATTAAACTTTGAACTAGTTTATTTCAGCATAATTGTTGTATATCTTTTGTTATTGATAAGAACAACAGCACGAAAATATGTTGTGGTCGAAAATCAGTTTTAAATATCATATTACAGGCCCTATCTTTTAACTGTCCGAGGTTGATATAGAAAATACATTTATTTAAACTGGTTTACAATTGTCCCATCAACCTCAACATTGTAATATTTGATCCGGATTAGCCAGCATATACACGGAATTTCACCTGGAATCTTGAATATTGAATCTTAATTCTCGAGAAAAGTTGGCAAAAATACCAAGTGAGATGCTGAGACTGTTTTACAATGCACATTGAGAAGCGATAAACAAAAAAGACAGTGATTGTTTATTGTGCTTAAAATAGCGATGATTGGGTGGAAAATACCAATTCGTGGAGAAAACGATGTTCCTTTCGCTTGTCTGCGCATTTGCGCGATGTGTGTGTGTGTGTGATTTGGATTTTTAACATAGCTTTAACAATTTTTCAGTCATATCGCTACGATGTATGCAGTGTGGCAGTTTATAGTGATGTCTTACACTGGGGCATCATGTCGCAGACATAAAGGATGATGTCCCACCCCGTCACATTATCCTGACACCAGGCCGACCAGTCCTAACACTGACGTCTTAATGCTGAGCGCCAAGCAAGGCAGCTGTTAGTACCAGTTTTGTTAATCTTCGGTACGACTCGGCCGGGGATAGAACCCACGACCTCCAGCATCCGAGGCGGACGCTTTAACCACTAGGACACCTGAGCGGTATATTTGCGCGATATAACAGGTACTTTTGCAGTATTTCATCTAAATCGCACCATTGCTTGAACCGTCTAATTTTTACAATGCAAAGTGAAACTTTTTAGAGACACTACCATATTGTGTGATCTAAGTTCCAATTAAACCGAAAATATGGTATCACGAGAAAAAATATAGAATGATCCGAATGAATCCCAATAGTCTTAAATGTTCTCATATAAAACTATGGTGCAATATAAACTTACCTCGAATCAACTCATAATAACCCAAAATAAATTGCATAAGTCCAAACAAAATGATGTATAAATAAAAATTGAAATAGCACTTTAGTAATTCCATTGTATATTTTTAATAAAGAATTACTTTCGAATTTATAATTACATAACTATAAATTCTTATCAACGGACTTAAACAGAACGATCTAAAACAGTAATAAATTATTTGTTTACCAAATCTCTATTTCTACAAAATGTTCACTTGACGTAGATACGAATCGTTCAATATTGTTGCTTGTACGTAGTTTAAAGAATTTTACTAAAGATATATTGAAAATTTAGCACTTGTAGAATGATGCAAGAATCTAAACCCTCAATCTGCATCTTCCATAAGCATTTCTTGTACGTATGCTTGTGTCAAATTTGAGCCCTGTCTGTGACCTTTCTTATCGTAGAACATCTCTAGTCACGACAGTTATATCCGTAAATAATATTACAAAATGTTGCAGAAACCAACTTATTTCCCGAAACGTTAATACTCATTAAATTTTTCGACTAATCGGTGGATTACAAACGTCACAGAAAGGTGATTTAGATTTTATTTTCTTAAAATGGCCTAGCAACAAAATTTAAGAATTTGGTGAGTTTAAGTGCAATCATGTTATTCCTGACAATTTACAATTTTCTAAATGTATGCAATTTCTTTAAAGAATACTTTTTTAATTACGTGTAAGCTATTTCATTCAGATCATCTCTCTCTCTCCGCTAGTCCCAGGGTTCTAATTGTAACAACAGTAAATACCGAAAACATATCTTGCTGATATGATACCAAACGCTTCTCTTTAATGTACCGAAATTCAATAATAGATCTGGATTGTTCCCATTTCTTTATGAGAGGATGAGAGTGAATGTAACATGGTCATATTATATCAATTGTGCAGGAAGCAGAACAGCAAATATGACTGTAACATTAAAATTATGAACTAGGGTCGGTGTTAATGTCTCTCTCTCACTCTCAGCACTGGTACCGATACATATCAAACAACCTACACACGTGCGCAAATCCATACATACACTGCTCCCTTAATTCAACAATTATCAGTCAATACATGCCGATAGTTATGCCTGTATCTACACATCAATCTATCCATTCCATACACTAGTACTGTTCCTTGTTGTTCTTTATATCACTCACTCTTACAAGCTGTTGGGGTTGCATTTAACCCGTGTACGCTTGCATTTTAGTACCACGCAGGAACATAAAGGTAAACTGGCAATCGTTTTAATAATGATAATAATTTGCATTTGTAAACCGACAAATGTCTTGAACATGTATGGTCATCGACAATATATACTACGTTTATAAGTGAAAGAGTAACTGACTTTGCCATGTAACCTCAAGCAATTTTGATACAGGGCTAAGATAACAAAATATAATAAACGTTTGAAAGTTTAATTTGTGACCCCGATATTTTGTTGATTCTATACCAAACGCTTCACTTTAATGTATCAAAACTTAATCATAGAGCTGGACAGCGAGTGTAACATGGTCATATTAAATTAAATATGCAGGAAGCAGAACAGCAACTATGACTGTAACATTAAAATTATGTACTAAAGTCGGTGTTAATTTCTCTCTCTCTCTTTCTCTCTCTCTCTCTCTCTCTCTCAGTACTGGTACCTACCCATCTAGACAGATATCAAAGAACATACACACATGTGCGCAAATCCATACAGACACTGGTCCCTACATTCACCATACATCAGTCAATTCATACCGATAGTTATGTCTGTATCCACACATCAATTTATCCATTCCATACACTAGCACTGTTCAGTAATCAGATCGTTTACCTGTTGAACAGCAAAGATATAAATAATACAAGACAAATGTAGTAATATAGTTTAGTTAATTCGTCGCATTAATCGTGTATTGCATGTTTAGGCGCGTGGTTGTGTAAGCATGCGTATGTACATATGTATTCATTGCGAGTGAGTTCTTAAGATAGCAAAATTGCTCCGGAATTTAATAAAGTTTAAGTAAACTTACTATAACACTGGCAGATAATTTAAAATTACAGTATTATATTTTTAGAAACAGCGGAATTACAGGGTAGTGTGTGAAAAAATGCAAGAAGAATGCTATATATATTGATTTTAGAGAAGGAAGAAAAGTATGACGTAATACTTCTGACAATAAAATAAACAAAGGCGTGTTTTACCCTGCCCTCAGAACCATTTATCAATTTAGCAGGTGTGGAGAAGTGTAGATGTAAGCTATGTGTATGTGTAGAAATGTCAATTTAACAGAGAGGCGCTGTAGAGGAACGGCATGGCCCAATACCCATCGTCGTAAATCATGTCGTACCTTGAAGGCAACTGTAAAATGTTAGCATCTGTATTTTCCTGATATGGGTGGTGTTGGTGGTGTTTATGTGCAATCTCGAGGGGCAGATTGCTATTCGTTTTTCTAATAACTAACGTCGAAATATATTACTATGACACTGATCAGTTCATTAAATACTGCTGCCAAGAAATTGTTGAAATTCATACAAAACTTTTCACTTTTTAACTAAAGCTGTCCATGCAATAACATAATACTCTATCATTAGAGGCAAACTTGAATTTGTAGGTTTGGTTGTATATATATAATAATAGTAATGATTATTATATGTAATGTACTAAGCACTTCAAATACTGGGACAAAGCAGCTTAATTAGATGTTGTTACGTGTTTAGGCTCTAATAAATAGTAACTAAAGAAGAGTGAAAACAACAAGCTTTGACAAATTTAACAACTAATTTATTTCACTGAAAAAAAACAATGTAAAAATGAAAAAATAAGAACTTACGGTTTTACGAATAAAATCCAAAAGTAATCCAAGAATAATCCACGAATTAAATTTTAGAAGTCCTAATAATGAAATGTTCTAATGAATTCAAGTTCTAGTCCCGACGAAAAATCCAAAATGGAAGGCGATGACGTATATAACTTGCTGTATATGCATGTTGACAAAATTGAAATCATCCTAATCACCACACTAAAACATTCTCATTCACATCCTTTTCCTCAAACAATAAGTGTCAGCAATACCAACATATAATTCACGCAGTCAGTATAAAACTTAGCTGTCACTATTGACACTACGCTCTCATTACACCAATATATAATGAAGATTTGCAAGGCTATATTCACAGTTGTCTTTCAGTTGATGCCACTTAATCACTTTTGTTTTTCTTAGTACTTTCAAGAATGGACTATTGTAATTTACTTTGATATGGTTCATCTCAGTATCTACTTCAGAAACTTAAAAAAGCTAAAAACATGGCTGCTCGGATCATCCTTAGAATGCGTAAAAGAATGACACCTCCCCCGTGATCTGTAGTCTTCACGGGTACCCATTCAATCATCCATATTCAAAGAGAAAATCTGTTCGCTATGGTACATTTCATTTACTAGCTATCTGACCTCACCCGTGTATATTCCACATCTAGAAACTTACACTCCTCTTCCGACACTTTTTGTTGTTGTTGTTATAGGGTTTAACGCCGTTTTTCAGCACAAGATAGGCTATACATGGGGGAAAGAATAAATGGTGGATGAAGAACCCGGGAAAACCCCTGAAAGAACAACCGACCCATGAGAAGCTACCGGAAAGCGTTCTCACATACCCACATTGGCTGAGCCCGAGACTCGAACCAGCGCAGACGCAGGTGAGATGGCAGTGATCCGTAACGGTGAGCGCAGTAGACTACTCGGCCGTTTAGACCCCCCCCCTTCTGACTCTTTTATTCTCACTGTACCCCATGCTAAAATGAAGTGATATGGACAACGTTCGTTTGTGTAACAGGGACCAGCTACGTGAAATGAATTGCCCATAGATCTTAGACATAAATACACCGTGTTCTCATTCATAAACGCTCTTAAAACTCACTTATATTGACTACAAGAATAGAGTTGAAGTCTTAATACTATTTACTTTGAAGGAGCCTTCATGATACTCTTTATGTTATGTAAATTTTTTGTGTTTATCTTTGCAAGCTGGTTATTGTATAATATAATACTCTAGAGCTTAAAAATATTAGGAACTGTACTAAGTCCACCTTATTATTATTATTATTAGTATACTTTCTTCCAGCCTTCTTAATATGGCTACTGCAGGAATTACGTGAAGAAATTACTGAGAGCTGTTAATATATTAAATTTAGCGGACATACTACCGTTGTTGCCAGAAGCTAAAATCAGACTATTGCGAGCACTAGTCATCTCAGTCTTTTTGTACTCTTGTGAGGCCTGGACCCTGAGCGCAAAATTACAACGAAGAATCCAGTCACTTGAAATGAGATGCTACAGAACCATCTTTGGCATCTCTTACATAGACCACATTACAAATGAAGAAGTGCGTAACACCATCAGGCGCAAAGTAGGCCAATATGAGAACCTCCTCACCACCGTCAAAAAGAAAGCTGAAATGGTATGGCCATGTCACTATAGACAACAGTCCTGCAGGGCAGCGTCCAGGGTGGCAGAAGGAGAGGTAGACAGATAAAAAAGTGGACTGACAACATCACAGAATGGACCAGGAAAATTGTATGCCGAGACACAGGCATTGGTAAATGATGGAGTCAAGTGGAGGGAACTGGTCAGACGTTCAGCAGCACAGTGCCTCGACGACCACTCTAGGTCATGAGACTGATGATGATGATGACTACCGTTGTATATAGGGGGTTTCACGGTTGCAACGAAGTTACTGAGCGTAGCGCCTAAAATTACCTCCCTTAGCTCCAATGCGCATGCCCACAACATTTTCCAGTTCCGGATAGTTCACCGTTCTACACTTGGTTAGCGAAACATAGTCAACAAAGGAATGTATCTTAGGTGTACTACATATCATTATGGTTAAACCAATGAATCAGTTATATATGTCAAACATCTTTTATTCATACTAGGAGAATAATTATATATATTAAATCAGATAATTAGATTCAGTGTCCATACTTACATTATATCAGATAATTAAATAATATTTACTTTCAATACTTAAATGATGTTAAATAATTAAATTAAATACACTGTCCATACCAGATAATATAGATTCATTATCCATAATTTCAGATACATTTGTGGGAACATTTCATTCTGCTCTCCGATTTTAAACGTTTATTGCACACGTTTGGTTATATAACATAACTTTAACGAAAATAATCTCAACAATTTGCATTTTTCATATGTTGATATATCCTTCTTTCTCAGTTACTTTCGCAAGGCTAATAGTTCGTTTATAACACGAGTTAAGAAAGTTATAACACAAGTTCGAGAAGACAAAAATAACACGAATTTGATACGTCAGCTGATTTGTAAAGCTGAATATTTTAAACCAGAATGTTTTCAGTTTGTTTATAAAAGAAATGGAACACAGTATTTTAATGTATTCAGAGGAACGCAATAATTATATTAGGACATAATTTTTTAGTACAAGTAACAAGATTGAAATTTTATCTAATTGTATTAAAAGTAAGTTTTGATTAAATTATATTGAAAGTAATTTTCTATTAAAATATATTGAAATTAAGTCTATTTATTTCAGTATTATAATTATATACTATTTAACAATGATTGCGCCCTTATGATCAAATACGAACCGTCTTATACATACATTGCCCTGTATCTCAAAGTCAGCTAAAAGTACATTCGCTAGGTTACGTAAATAGATCAACTAGACAGATTCCAAAGATTTTTCTAGAGGGCAAATGTGCTAACCTTGCAGAAGTACCTACGTAATAATGTACATAGACCTAGACGATAATCTGTAAGAGACTACGAAGCCTTACTTTGAGATTCTGGCCAACGCAAAGAACTAGGCTCATGCCCATATTTGACTTAGTCCTAAGAAACTGATATATAAGGCCCCAACCCTAGGGCACGCCAGTTCGCTAGCCAGAAACACAAACAGCTTCTGTCTTTGCAGGTAAGATAACCGTCTATGTACACTTTTTCATAGTATAAGACTTTTTTAGTGTTATAGGAATTTTTAGTGCAAAGATGTTAATCTAACATCAGTACGTTTAAACATTAGATCATTTTAATATTTATTTACTATTATTTAACACAATGTATTAGAAAGTTAAATTGTTTGAAGAACTTATATTTACTTGTAATTATATTATTGATTATAGTAAAAAGCAACGTTCGCTACCAACTTCATACTCAGTTAATTTAGAAATAAAATACTCTTTAAATCATAGAGTTTAATATGTTGACATTTTAGAATAAATTCAGTAAAATATATTTCAATTGCGGTATTAGTCTGGAATATTGAATTTTAGATTCTTTTGCTATCGTGAATTTATTCGATATTTAATTATCTGTATTATATTATAAACGGCAGATATTATACAATGTATGATGTTGATAAGTGAAAGAAGATCGTAGTTTTATATACATATTTTATATCTGTAATTTAAGCTTATGTAGTTTGATATTGGAATGTAATTTTATATGTTGAGTGATTCAATAAAGTTTGCTAGCCAGAAACTCAAACAGCTTCTGTTTTTGCAGCTCGATCCCAAGTACTCACGCAGGCCAAGGTTCCCATACATGTAGCTGTATTTACACCGTTATGAGTGGCAACATCTTTCAAGAGAGCCCATAACTCTTTTCTTCTCTCTCTCTCTCTCTCTCTCTCTCTCGCCATGGGCAAGGACATTTCTTAAATAATCATCATTATTCATAGCACGAGGTTGACGAATATCATGGAACAGCTTGACCAAGAGTTTACGAGAAAATCCGTCTCATAAAAGCTGGTGGATAAAACTATTTAAATAAATGATCATCATTCTCGTAAAAGTTGTTGGACAATCCTCTATCGTAAATTCCTATGGATAAAGCCTATGGATAAATCTCTTTCCGATGGATAACATTTTTTTCTTCGTAAAAAGTACATTAGCTATCATAACGAAAAATGAATGTAATTAATGCAGACGGAATATTTATTCGTATTTGGGTGTAAATATCGTACAATATTCAAAATAATTAACATGCCGTAAGACTTTTTTTCTTCACTTTTTTTGGTGACTTTTAAACATCAAGTATCGGACGGTACATGCAGTAACTTTCAGCATGGTTTTTCTTTGCTTATGATGACACGTAATAACTTTCAAATTTGTTGGGGTCTGTAGACAATATTTCTGATTGCCACCAGCAAATTCATCTAGAACAGCCTTCTTAAAATTAGTTTAATTCTGTTTAACTTTCCTTGCATCAAATATGTAAGTTTTAAAGATCCAATTATTTCACAGATTCCGTCATATTACTTTTGGTCGCCTTTTAAATCAATATTGATCCACGTGACCGGATGTAAAATTGCAAACAGTATGATTTAAAAAAGAGACTGCTTGTTATAACATACTCTACAAGTCAATAATAAATGTATGCTCACAAATATTCATAGTACATGTCTTTATCTATCAGTCATTCTTTCTAACTTAACATCATTTTATACTCGTTTTTAACCAGAAGTATGTTTATTTAATATAAGTATGCGAACACACAATCATTCGAGGATATACATACCCATGCACCAGATGAAAGAAGACAGACATACATACAGACAGACAGACTGACAGATAGGTGAGAGCCACAAATGTCCTATACATGCATAGTGTGTCTAACATCGATATTTCTCCAAATTGTATACTCTAAAATTTCCAACAGTTCAAGGAAATACAATTAAAATGATCATCAAGGAGACTCGTACATGCGTCTGTCTGTTCAAGCTTGGTTGACATTCGTGCATTTTGAATGAAAAGTATAATGAACATTAATTGAAAAGCCAAGGAAATAAAATTAAAATAATTATGAAGGAGACTCGTACGTGCGTCTGTCTGTTCAAGGGTGGTTGACATATGTGCATTTTGAAATATCTCAAGTTATTTCATGAAAAATATAATGAACATTAATAGAAAAGCAACAATCTAAATCAATAATAAAAGAACCTTTAGAAAGTAGAGTTTTTTTCCTTCTCGTTGTCTTTCAACCTCCGTTAACTGCTATGATTGAAGCTGTACAAAATAATCATATTTTCATTATTCTTCAAGCGAGATAAATTGCACGAACTTTTTTACGCAGCGAAACACTTTCGCACAATCACATCATATAAACTAGAGCAAAAGTTAGTAATGGAAAGATAACGAAGTTCTGAAATGGGCAGATAATATTTATTTGAAAGGTGAGAGCAGCGCAAGTTAGTGAAAAAATAAATAAATAAAAGATGTAAAGATAATTGATCAAATATTGATAGAATTTCTTTTTAAGATAGTGAGATACTGATCCTGCTTGCATAATGTGAGCGGTCTGTCACATTTTCTTGATCTACATCTGCCATCTTAATTGATTGAACTATCCGGAAGTGAGTTGCACCGATATGCCCTCTGGTGTTTTCAAGGGGAGATACTAACCGTGAACGAACGGTTAATTTGATAAATGTATCATGTGCATGAAGTTGTGTCCACATTTTCTAGGCTTGAAATGGATGCTAGAAATGAAAACTATAAAGTGATACAAAATTATGATTTGTTTTGAAGTGGGTATGCTAATAGGTGAACTAAATATTGACACAAGAAAAACCATTAAAAATGTACACATACCTAGATCTATAAAACTCATTATTTCATGTGACCTTTGACTTCATCATCCTGGTCATATAGAAAATGATAACAAATCTGAATCAGAAGTAGAATATTATAGTCACGTAAAATAATAAAATTGCTACAGCTGAAATCAGGTATGGGAGGTATTACAATTAATTAGAAGTAGGGAACACAGAATCTTCAAAATACATGGCATTTAAGGTTTAGAGATATTTTGGTACATGACACTTAATATACTATGTAACATATATTTCCACTTATGAGTCCAAATGTTAACTGCACAGACCCAGATCAAATGTAACATAATGCACCAGGAGATCTTGGTCTGTGCAGTTTGCCAGGAGTAATCAGTAGAACAAACAGTATAGATCCTGATTTGCAGGTGCATTATGCTATGGCACACCAAGATCTTTGTTGTTTGCAGAATGACTCGACTTATAAGTGAGTGGATACAGTACCTTGATCGTTTTGAAACAACGGCATGTTTTTCATCTGTATTGGACGGCTTTGTTGGCCTAGTGGCTAGATCATCCACCTCGAATGCGGGATGTCGTAGGTTCAAACCCTGACTAAGTCATACCAAAGACATAAAAATGGTACATGCAGCTGCCTTGCTTGGTGCTCAGCATTAAGAGGTTAGTGTTAGAACTGGTTGTTCTGGTGTCAGGATAATGTGACTGGGTGGGACATGATGTTACATGTCTGCATCATCATACCCCAATCCTAGATATCACGCTAAACCGTCTCACTGCAGACGTCATAATGATATGACTGAAAAATCGTTAAAAAGCTACAACACACACACACATGAGCACGTAACCAACATTAGGGCGACATATGTAACAGAGAGCAGCATTAGGGTGACAGAATGACATGATGTTGTGTTATCAAACAGTAGAACATATTTGTATATGAGTTCATCAAAATAAAGTATAATGCCTATTATCAAACTCAATATTCATGTTTAAAACAAAACAATTTATTATTAAACATAAACGCTTCTTTGTCATCTTAATACTGCGTCGCCTTAATGCCTACACACAACCGTGATAGTCAAAACACGCTTATGGCTACAAACTCTCCACACACATATTCTGTCTAGTCCATCAGTAAGGCCACATCGTTTCTAATATCCCTAATCCCATACCAAACACAACAAGAAACTAAAATTATATTTTAGGATGATTAGAATCTTAAATATATGCATTTTAAAACTCTATTACGTATGTGCATTCACGTCCTTATGCCAACATAATCTTCCAACACATACTGTGTCTAACTCAGCATTAAGGCCATATTAAGCAAAACAAAGAAATAAAAATATATTTATAAGGTGATCAAAATCATAAATATTTGCCTTTTAAAACTGTATTACAACGTCTGATTATCCATTTGCAAACGTTTCTATGTTGAACTTTTTTAACTTTTATGTTTTGCCCCCCCCCCCATGCCAAAATATAAGAAAAGCTTTTATGTGAATGTTTTATGTACCATGGCTGGTATCTCTAGCTAATGGGGTTTGTTCATCCGACCAAAGACCATTGTCTATGGCGGATTCTATTCCCCCTGTTGTTTATGTGATTGCCTATGTGCTGTGGTTGCTATATGTATATATTTTCTATAGTGTTTTATGCTATATATGTTGTAGTAAAGAAGACATTAAGTCATATCATTCCCCTGGTTGTATACTTGTCATTTTTTAAATAGGAAAATTTTCCTTTCTGGAGTTCTTTTTGGTTCTTCATTGCTTTTAAATTTCTTTAAGAATGAGAGATGTTTATGTATTCTATCAAAAGGAACAAACTAGAAAGAAAAAACTAAACTGTTTTTCTGTTTGCATTTTGCAAGTTTCTCTCTCATTCTTTTAATATTATTCGAGGGAACTTTGCCTAGCACGATATAAGGGCTACACTACCTTTATTTGATAATTGCTTTGCTCCTTACTTTGGGGCATGGTCTTGTGGTGCCTCAGTGTTCCTAAAGCTGGAAAAGATGTCTAAAGTCTAAATAAAAAGGGCCGAAAATCAAAATGAGAATATAAAAAATGGGAAAAACATTTCTCTGCGCGTCTGTGTGTTTATTTGTGTGTGAGGGAAATCATGTTATTAGTGTTGTGTTCGCGTAACCCTTATGGTTTTTATATCTTTGTCCATGTACTGCGTCCGAGGTTTTCATGAACTACCCACAGCTCTTTTCACTTCATGATATATACGCTCATTACTTACTCCGGTACATAGGTTCCTGTTCCCGGTGTGAAAGGTCTGGTGTACCTCTCTAAAGAGATTTTTAATGTTGTGTCAGATTTGTGAATTTAACTTTTTTGTAATGTGAGTTTAAATGTCAGATTATGCTAATGAGCGAAACAAAATGTTAAGAACAACTAAGGGAGATACCGTTTAATAAAAGAACAAAAATTTCAAAGAATTAAAAGTTCCATTCAAGCATCCCTATGTATTTGTGACATAGGAGAGAGAAGCCCAAAACCCGCGCACGGGCTGGAACCGCCAACTAAGCGAGACAATGAACATGGGCCGATCCCCCACAGTGGTCTTCTACAGGGATGCAGGAAAATTGTAATTTTAGTAAAGCACTTATTGTTTAATCCTAACTACATGACCACATATCAACATTGTTTTAACAATATAATCAGTTATATTTCGTATACATTTTATCAGATATTCCATCTAGATATGATACAATTTTTTTGCATCTCCCTTGTTTGCATATCTGCATTATGAAATTAATTCTTTATACTTTATCATTCTCATATTGAGTTATTGCATGGTATTTTGTTAGTGGTTATCTTGGGCATTTGGGTATCTCCTTTACCATATGGCGTTTACAAGCCACTTCGGCCGTAGGACATATATCGTATAAAAATTAAAATATCATACTTTGAATGTATGAGTTTAATTATCGGTTAATTCCTCAGTGTTTTCTTCTACTTTACATCTCACAGTTTTCGTTCTTTTCCCCCGATCAGTTCGAATGGGTTCTTTCTCTCTCTCCCCTCTCTGTTCTCCCTAGTTCCTTTTTCTCTGTGGAACTTTAAGTATGCTAGTTAAAAGGTTGTTCATATAGATCTATCTATCTATCAGGACAGTTTCTTAAAGTAAAGCCCAGCCAATATGTTTACAAAACTTCCCATGCTAATGTGGGATTTTTTAAAATATTAGAAATCTATTTAAAAGTTTAGCTACATTAACTATAATTGGATTTGGAAGACTTAATCACCACATAGTATTCGTTCTATCTAATATTTCCTTGGGCAGATAATGTTGTTTTGTTGTTTCATATATAATGTACAAATTTGTTTTGTAATTCATTCAGTTTTTTTTTAATTCTAGGTCAACGGATTTAGGATACAATTCATATTGCTATTGGTCTACATGTATGTCTTGGCCACATTATGAACAGTGGCGTACACATCCATATATCTATATTCTCTTGTGTCTTTAACAATGTGTATTTTGAGCTGTCTTTTTTTGCTTTATGGTCAAGGGTCACTCCTAAGGTATTGACCTTATCTTTAATTAGGTGAGGTGTGAGTCCCAGATGATTCCCCATCCAGTTTTCTGTCTTTGAAATTTCTGTTTTGTCCAGGTTGATCTTAGAGTCTGAGGCTTTTCCGAAAGTTTGAAATTAGTTTTGCATGTGCTTAAATATTTTGCATCCTTGATAAAGTCTGTGCGATCATTTGCGTGTTCGAGAAACATTCATTCATATTTGGAATGCGTATACATTATATTTTCAAGTTGTTTCTTTTTGTGACTCAATATCCAAATTTCTTTTGCGTATAATAACATGGACAGTGGTCATCCCTGCCTCACAAACCTTTAAATTTCAAATTCTTCCTTGATTACTGTTTACCTGTACTCTCGAATTTGTCCGAAGCCAGATTTTTTTGTACCTGGTGTATGTAGCTCTGTTCTAATCTGTAGAAAGCTTTTTATTGGTTAAAGAGTATCACGGCACCCTTTTGACCAGATTGGTTTATATAGGCTAATACTGTTTTTAGGTTTAAAATATTAGTCTGAATATCCCTACCTTTTTCACCACAACATTAGTTTTCATTAAGTATTTGCCTCACACAATTCTTTATTTTATTTGATAAAATCCTACTCAATATCTTATAATCGACATTTAGACGAAAGATAGTCCTTCAGTTTTTAAGGTCTTCCCTATCCCCGTTCCCCTTGTATACTATCGTGATTATTCTCTCCCTCATGGATTTAAACATTTTTCCCTTTCCTTAAAATACGTGAGTATATAGTGATTCTAAAATCGGCGTTAATACGTTTTGGAATTTCTGATAGAAATCCGTGGTGAACCTATCCATCTATTTTCCTTTTGCCAGGAATCATATTGTTTTCTTTATTTCCTCATTTGAGATGAAATCATAACACATGTCTTTAGTTCTGACGACATCACCTTACATTTTATTGCTCGCAATTATTCACTTCTTATCTTGTTTTCTATTTTTTAAGAAGTATGTACATCAAGATAGTATTTTTTATACACTTCAATATATCATCTTTTTGTGTATAAATATTATTTATATTCCTTATACGTTCCAGATTCTACTCTCCCCCTTCCCTTTCTCAATTCTTTCCTCTTATATAACTTCCTTGTCTTTTTGTAAAGTACAGTACATTTCCTCGCTCTTATTTCCCTTCATCATTTTGCTTTCTCTAAAATTTAATTTAGAAGTTTCTGTGCTATTTGTTTTACCTCATCTATCTATGTTAAGTCTAAAATTCTTTTACGTTCTTGTTTCTTTTTTTTCTCAACATAAATTGTTTATTTTTCCTTTATAAATGCAACTGGTTCTCATTCAAATCTAGTATCATTATTTCAAATTATAGAAAATTGATTTTTGGACCAAGTAACAAAATACAAAATATAATTTTTTTGTTAATTTTTTAAAAGTCAAATCAATTAAATCAACCGAAAACTGGAGGTGAAATTTACTACTAATGCTATCCTTACCAAACATCTATAGCAGACAAACAAAATAGCAACTACGCATGTATGATATACAGGACATAGGGGACCCTTAGCAAAGGTGGCTTAAAAACACAAAGGGAAGGAAATTCGACTAGGACATTGTATCGTAGATCGGATGAAAAACCTTTGAGAATATAATAGGGAAAAACATACCCCATCAAAAATATTTATATAAATATTTTGCGATCAAAATTATATTGGATAAAGAAATACATACACACGCACCTTAGGAGGATACAGGAAAATATGAAAACAATTTTATTGAATTGGAAATGGGAGCATCTGTTTGATGCCCTCCCCCCCAAAAAAAAAAAAAGAAAGTCAGAGGACATCAGCTCGTTGATGGCTCTCTTGGTAATGGCATGTAACCGGGATGCATCGCTGAATTTAGTTTGCAAGTAGGATCCTATGTTTCCCGAGCTTTGAGCGTAGCCTTGACTGAGTACCGACGGGGAACGCGACATGAGCGTGGGTCCATGCATGTAGCGATGAGTGGTCTTCAACAGAAGTGTAAACCACTCCTTCGTAGTTGAGCCATCTGTCTGCTCTCCTAACTTCAACCTTCCATAACATCTGTCGACCACGCTGAACCGTTTTCGGACAGGACAAGGTACAGTCATTCTGGTACGCTAGGGCCAGGCTACTGATTATTCCGGAGCTCTGAGGCTCTGCAGACCATCTAACACATTGTAAGCAACTGCTCACTGACAAAGTTCCCCGGTGGTCTACAGGCTCTGTCCCTTACTGATGATGGTGCTGTCAAGTGGCTGGGTATGCACAGCACACGATACATTGAAATTGACCTAAATAGCAGACAATAGCTACGGTGAAGTGTCTTGTCAACGTTTGCTGTGGCAGAGTCTGTTTAGATAATTTCATCGGTAACGTACAGAAAGTAGAACTACCCAATTCATTTGAAGTCATCTTTAGACATAAAAGTGAAGGTGTGAAGAATGCTGATATTATTATATATCACTGCACTGAATGAGAATGTTCAAGCCAACTTTAATAAAATTTCTGATCAGCAGCAACATTTCTTTAAAGTTGGAAACTGATTTGATATATAAAATGCAAAACATGATTATATTTAGTTGACATGTTCAAGTGTGATTCATTTGTGAAGAGAGAGAGAGTGAGAGACATTAAGGACACAACAGCTATCAGGAAACACCAGAAAAATTAATTTCAAAACTGCAGTTTGAGAGAGTTTTACTTTGTCAAACGTGGCGTCTGGGAAGGGGAGCACCTCTGGTGGGATGACATGCCTTGTTCTGTTCAGAACAGTTCATCTCCCTTTGGTCATTTGACACTCAGCTCTCACCTGGGGTTCCAACAAGCTATTAGTATGCGACAATGGACACACCCTGGCAATCCAATTCGACAAGCAGGCTAAACCAAGTGGAGGTAGCCGATTGGTCTTAAACCTTCAGTGAGTGAGTTAGTGATTGTCTACCTGAGCATGTGAAGACTGGACTTAGCGGACTGTGTAAACTACGTGTTGGTTCAACGGGCAGAATGGCGAACCCAGCAATGCGTCATAGAGCGTGAAAACGGCGAGACACGTAGAACGCCTTGGCCAAGACCTATGTCCATTCGTATCTACTATGTCTTGCTACTGGATGGAGAAAGCTCAGGTCAACCAAGAATCACAACTTCAAATCAATACCACTCAACTCCAAGTCGTGTGACAACGAGAGAGTGATGAAACAGCAAATGGGGATAACACCTAAGCTACATCCACAAACGTACACACAGGTGGCTAAGAGCATATGATCGCTTTTGAATGGACGGAAGTTGCAGTGCAACTCGGCAGCCCCAAGTGTCAGAGCAGCCCTTTTAGGATTGCTTTGCCTACCTCTGTATCATAAGGAAGGGGCTAGAAAAGTTGCCCTAAACATAGCCTGCTTCATGTCACCCTGGTCAGTTTACCACGATAGGCAGAGATCCCATTTTAGCAGTCAAACATTACCAAAAAAGTAAAATAATGTGCGAACTCGTTTGGACAATGCTGATACAGACAGACAAGAGACAGACTGCACTGGTTGCTAGGGAATTAACAGGATAAATGTGGACACAGCAGCGTTGAACAGCTTTCAAGGGTCAACTCTCAGAAGTGGGCGGAGACTATACGTTGTTCTGGAGTGGATAAAAATGTCATCTGGCAGATGGATTCGCGGTGAATTCTCATCTAGTGCACAAACTTACCAGCCTTCCAAGGGACCTCAATAATCACCTAATGATTTTACAACTCCCACTGTGAAGCAAGAAGATTGCCATGTTTATCAGTGCCGACGCTCTAATAATGACCAGCACAGGTGATATGAAAGATACATTTCTATGAAGAACGGGACACCCTCAAAAATCAGAAAATCCTGTTATTCTTGGCGACGTCAATGCTAGAATGCGAACGGACCACCAGACTGGGGAAGGAGCGGCTGGAATGAATGGAGTTTGCAAGTACAATAGCAATGACTCTAGCTGCTTAAGATATGCACCGCACATGCTCTTGTCATCACCAACACCTTGTTCCACCTATCTAGCTAAAACATGATGTCATTGATGCACCCTTGCTCAAAGCTTTGGAATCGCGTCGACTACATCATCACCAGGCTGAAGTACGGATAGGACACGCGAGTGACGAAGGCCATGTGTGGTGTTAATTGTAGGGTGTACTACAGGCTAAGTGTGTCCAAGTGAAACCTCCACATGCTGCCCAAGATAGGTCCCTAACTGAAAAAAGACTGTAAAGATACTAAATTTCTCCAAGAAGAAAAATAGCTCAATTACCTAAAGACTCTCTTGAATAGAAAATTGGAAAACATGCAGACTGGCACGGCTGCGTTCCTCCGTCCACACTGGTATCATGTTCACTAACAATATCACAGATGCATTCTTAAACAGTGATGAGATCATCCATATCAGATACTGGACTGATGGGAACTTGTTCAACCCGAGGTGACTATAGATATTCGCAAAGGCGAATGAAACAGTTACTAGGGATTTCCTCTTTGCTGATGACTGCACCCTGAACAACAGCTCAGAAAAAGACATGCAGACCCGCGTAGGCAAGTTCCTTGAAGCATTTGACAACTACGGCCTCAAGATCAGCACCAAAAAGACGTACCAACCAGCCCTTATGAGGCCATATTGTGAATCGATCAAGATGAAGGGTTAGAAACTCAAGGCTGTCAACAACTTCACGTATCTGGGCGGAATCCCCTGAAGAGCGGTTAACGGTGATATTGAGGTCAACAACAGCATTACCAAAGAATGCTCAGCCTTCCGGATACTGTGTGGGACTATATCGGAATGAAGAGGATTTAGCCTTACCACTAAGCTGAAAGTACCTTGTTGCAGTGCTCACCACACTCCTGTACGCCAGCAAGACAAGGACTATCTATAGCAGATATTACGGACCACTCAATGAATTCCATATGAGCTGTCTCCACATGAGTATGCGGATTAGGTGCGAGGATACAATTTCTGACACAGATGTTCTGAAAAGGGCCAGCAACATATCCGTCCCCACGCTGATGCAAAGGGTCATGTTTGACAGGCAAGGTAAATTGTCTGCATGTTAGTACAGGTTCCAAAACAGCTGCTTTATGACATACTCTGCATGGGACAGCAAGCTGTTTTAGGACAAAAGAAGCGTTTCATGGGCCCACTGATGGTGTCCTTAAAAAACCTGCATTTCAACAGTGTCTCATGGAACACTCATGTGCAAAATTATTCCTTCATGGTGCAGGAAGATCACATATGGTGCCCACACAGCATAGCAGCTGAATATTGCTGAGATGCAGTGAAAATGTTCCAATTGTTAGGCCAATGTAGCCAACACGATTACGTCCATACCAATCCTTATGTGCTGAACAATTGGGAGAGACCACCGTACCTGGATTGGCCTTATTAGTCATCGCCAGACACACCTCTTGACAACAGAGAACTGAAGCTAGAGTCTTTATAGCAGCCGATGGATGAACACAAACACTTTATCAAACTGGGCAGCTATCGGAAACATTGAATTCTTTGCAAATACAGCAAACAATATACTGACAATGGTATACTACATCCATCGAAATAGAAGTACCACATGTATGTTACATATTCAATACACTGAATTGAACATTCAGATTAGTTCTCTTTATTGTTATTCATTATCTTAATTCTGTTAAAATACTAAGTTTACTATTAATTGACCCATGCTTTTCAGGATGATCTTGCCATGTAATATATTGATTGAAAGACAATAAGAAGCAGAGGCTCATGTTTGCATAGCTGATTTGTGTTGATAAAGCGTTAACACCCAAACTGAGCAGAAGATTTTATAACTGCCCTGTAAAGACTCCAGTCACTCCATTAAACTTTCACAGCTGCGTGTGATTTACTGCTCCTTTTAGGAACAATAGACCCTTGATGTGAATGACACTCTACTAGCTGAAGAGAAATTTTCAGGAATTCAAGAGACAACCATTTCATTCATTTTGAAGGAGCAACAATATAATAACATTTTCAAGATGGATGCCATGGTGGCCAAAAAGAGGTATCAAACTGGCATTATTTCCAATTGAGGAACAACTAGATATCATACATTGTTTTGTGGTGAAAGCACAATCTCAATGTGACCAATCATGTAAGAGAGGAAGCTTTAACAAGATATTCCATATGGCCATACTGGCAGTCAGGGTAGCACCATTTACATAAATTAGGACATCATGAGAATTCTTTAAATTAAACTCCATGCTGATGTGAAGAGAAGTAGTGATAACAAAATTTCAAGACGGCCACTATGGTGGCCATTTTGGATGTTTGAGCATCCCCAGTTTCATATGGGACCAAATAGTAACCATATGTTGTTTAGTAAAGACATGATGATGGCATGACCAGCAATTCAGGGGTAGTGATAATATGATTTTTAAACTGGTCACTGTGATGGATGTGGAAGAGGCACTAATTACATTTAGAACGATCTAGACATTATAATGAAGTCGTCTGGTGAAAACCCCATTGCAGCATTACTTTTTGTTTTGGAGGAATAGCAATAATAAGAAGTTCGTTATGGCCATGTTGTCAGCCATAAAGAAAGTCTGACTAGCACCATCTTTATTTAGGGCCAACCATATGTTATGAAAACTTTATGATGACATCCCCATATCAATATAACTTTCCGTTTGGGAAAATTCGCAATGATAAGATTTTTGAGATGTCCCTGTGGTGACCATAATAGAGACTGGATCAGCAACATTTTCATGTTGACCCAACCAGACATCATAATGGGTCAATTTGTGGAAATCACATGACATGACCATCCTTTCAGAAGGAGTAAGATTTTCCATACTGACAGTCCAAGGAGCACATATTTAATTTTGAATCAACTAGACCTTGGAATAAATTTGTCTGTAAAGGTTCAAATAAAAATCCTCCTTGTAGTTTAGAAATACCAGTAACAAACTTGGGCTAATGGCTAGATGATGGAACACCATACCATCCCATAAGCACTCTTGGTCTATGACTAGCAAAAAGTGCAATCAACAGTCTCATTAACTAGTTCAAACATATTTACTCCTGGAGAAGTCAATATTTATTGAAACAGTTAATAAATCCTCGACCCAGATACATGTCAGGCTTATCAACGTGTGAGACTTCTTTACTGGGGTTTGAATTTCTCATGATTATAGAAACCCTGAACAATTTTCGTCTGACATTTTGAGTCCACATTTTTGTCATCTCTGTATGCTACTTTGGAAATAAGGAATCTTTTCTTAACTACATTTTCTATCATGGATTATCCACCATGTGCCTTCCTTGGTAAGGTCCAGTTATTACTGTGATCTAGTGCAATTCAGTGCACATAAAGACTGGAAATCACACTCATAATGGCAGGTGTGAGATTATCATCCTGTAGTTTTCTTTTCAATTAAGTAAAATAATATGACACATATAACTTCTGATAATATAATCCTTTTCACCTGTATGTTAACTATGGAAGAAAAAACATATAACAATAGATCTGTAATTAATCAGATTTATTTTAATCAATATTTCTTAAACAAATATTTCATTGTATAAGAATAAAATTGCTATCATTTCAAGTGAACTTTCTAAGTGTCAATCTCCTGTATATTGGAAGATTTTTCTAAAAAATATCCTTGTAACAGGTCAAACTTAATAATTGAAATCAGAAATCAAGACCAAACTAAACATTAGTATCACAATGAACTCTAAGCAATTATTCTAGCATTAAAAAAGAATCAATTAAACAATCTGCATGAAATGTTGCTTGGTTTCTTGGTTTATAGCACAACAACACAGTTTGGTTATTTATGGTTGAGAACATTGGAATATCGTGCCCTGTCTATCTATCGACATATCCAGATAGCACAGCCCGGACGATCCAAACCTCAACCATGCTAACCGTTGACGGACCATGACTCCTGTCCTCTTTAACACATCTCTTATATGATGAGTGTGACCACATCATACCATCATTCATGAGCCTGTGGGGGTTAAATAATCCAATAAACAATAAATCTAAATAAGCATACTTTAATTAATTACATCAAGATATAAAATCAACATTAAAATTCCAGATTGAGGGGTAAAAAATTCTTCTGTTAAAAAAGAGGCATAACTGAGCCTGATACTTTCATCTGGGTAACCAAAATATCCAAGCCCGTGAAAGCAAATTCATACATGTACTGAAATAGTTCAGTACAAACATAGTGTAAAGCTCTTTGTTGCCACATTGTCTGTTAGGCCTAAAAAAACATCTATAATATTTATTTCCAGCTTTGTCCTAAAAACACATTGAGTCTGTCAATAAGTACAATGAATACAGATATTTGTTTACTCATACCCACCGCCTTCATTTACTGGAAGTGACTCATGTTTTGAAAAAAGACCTTGTTAGTATTACTCGGCAACATCATGTTACATGATCGTAGGATATGAACTCTGCACATAATTAAATAAATTTTAAGCGACCACTTTAGGCCAACAGCACACAAGATTATATATTTCTGAATCATGCTTTCTTGTCTATGTTAGCAGGTGCATAAAGGTGATGTGAGAATGCTAAGCATCCGGAAAATGTAAGATATGTTAACAATGTTATTAACGAAAGAAATGGAATGCAATCTGATCACAAAATCAAGAATTTACTTGTTTTTTTTTTTTACTTAAATCCTTTTTTTTATAAGGAACAAATGTCATTGTCAGCTTGTAGACAACTAAAAGTTCCCAGTTGTTAAATTTTGAAATATTTCTTGAGATAAACATTGATTTATTGTTCTTTTTTTAAAATTAAAAATTAAACATTAAAAATTTAAATTTTAAATACTTTGTTGTTAATGGCAATATATGAGTTTACATAAAATGATACATGTACATGTAAAAACAAAAATAACAAGTAGTTCTGACGTTGTAATATCGTCATACCATTGCAAGATATTGAGTAGTTTTTGTTAGTTGTATTGAGACTTATGAGTTAGTTGTCTTGTCATATGTTATTGGTATGCATTTTATTGCCAATCAATCAACACTCTGTTTGATTGGATAAGATGGCAATGATTTATAAAATCTATAGGGCACGAAAAACACTCTAAGTCTGTGATAATCAGCCAAACTGCAGTGTGAAGTGTAACATTTTTCGAGGCTTTATTCACCAATATGCCAAAGAAGATTCCTTTTATTATGAGGTTGAATTAATGACCAAAGAGACTAAAATTATGAAAATAAATTACTCATCCTCTAAGTAATAACTGCTGGTACACGAGTGTACTCACAATTTAATTGGGAGCAAGATCTTGAAAGCTAATTCAAGTTAACCAGATATTCAGACATGTTAATATTTTCATGAGTTAACTGAGCATGAAATATACTTCTACTGCTCTAAAGTACGTGTTCGAGAAAAGTATGATATTACAGTGCAGACCACAGAGTTAAGTTTGCAAAACTGTGAAAGCAAAGATTATTTCATTTTTATGGCACTAATACTGCATTATGAACTATTAGTTTCATTTGTCCCTCTGAAATATTGTATGTCTCCCAGATTTGGAGGGATGGGGTAACAGCATCCCCTGCCCATGTGATACTGTGTGCAAAACTGGGTCAATATCTATTGAGCTGTTTTGGAGATTGAAGTTGTTTATAAATGTTTCTATCTTTAGCAATGTCTGTATTTTAACGCAGATCTTCATCGTATGTATCAAATGAAAAGGTCTTCATGAAAGGATGCTTTGTCACACTTGGTCAATATTTGAGTCAGTGGCTTTTGAGAAGTCCTTAAAAAATCTTGTTGTTTGTAACAGATGCTTTTCAATTAACAACAGTGGCTAAATTTGATGACAGATCTTCACAATTTGTACAAATCTGAAACATCTTCCGGCCATGATGCTTTCGTCCAAATTTGATAAAATTATGCTTGACAGTTTTTGTTAAGGAGTCAATGAAAGGTTGTTAATATATTTATAAGGGCTTCCATATCTAATGATGCGTCATTATCATTTGTACAAATCTTGAAATTTTTCATGCTGGGATGCTAGAGCCAAATTCGGTCCAATGGCTTTACAGAAGTTTAACATAGCAATGTCTGATGTGTGCACAACTGTCACATGACCATTAGCTCATCTGGTGTTATGACCAGGTGTGCTGATACTAGATAAAATAAACTAAGCTTATTAACTGCAGGTTTCAAATAAACCACCCACTCACCCTTTTCTGCAATACCCATGAAAGTGAATCAGGTCTTGTAATGAAAAATTAATCACATATGAAATGCCTCTTCCAGAGATGATTGCCTATATAAAGTTTGATATGAAAATATTTCAAAATGTCATTAAAATTGCAATGTTAGTATAATTCGGCTCTGACCCCTTTACCCCTCCAAGGAATGGAAGCCATGCATGACAGACCCATAGCAGATGGTTACCATGGATGCAACACAACTAAGTTTCTTGAAATTACATCATACTCCTACAAGTGACAACAGAGAAGTCAGACTGGGACAGATTAGGAGATCTGCAATGTGTTTGCCTCAAATCATCATTTACACTGGCCTCAGTAATTAGGATGCAAGTGGACATCTACCAAAAACATTTACTTTTTCTGTATCAAAATATAAGCATCAGCTTATCACTTCAGTCCTTTACAAAACAAGTTGCCTTTGTATGTAGCACAAGTAGTTTTAGCATTTCTTGGTAATTAATTGCCTGGATGAAATCTGTTGCATTCGTTGTCATAGAAAATCCTCTTTCAGTGTCTGCACTGGAATGTGGCCGTGTTAGTTAGCATACATGCAAAATGTTTGTGTTATTTCCTGCCTGTGGGTAGATTCACGTTGATGACTGACCACTTGAACTGCTAAAGTTTGGTGCCAACTGGGTCAGTCTGGGTAGCTATTGTCCCTTTTAATGAAATTTCAAGGACTGAAATTCTTGTTGCCATCCATTATTAAATTTCATGTGATATGATGTTAATTTAGACTGCAGTGTTTTAGTATTGTGAGATAATGCATGCTTTGATATCTTAACTAAAAGCCAAACCAAAGCATTTTATCCGGTTGTAACGTTTTAGGAATGACATGTTGACATTAACACTGCCCATTTTTCTAAGACGATTCATAGTAGGGACAATACCAACATTTTAGGGGTTGGGAGAAAGGTAACAAATCAATGGAGAATTCTGCAGAATTATGAAATATTTTATCATGGAGTTTAGAGGCATTTATGTATTGACCCCCATAAGAACCCTAGAAGATAGAATACTATACAATGTTTCTGCTAGAATGTATGTTATTTACATCTGTACAAACAAAGCATCCTGCCTCATCTGCATAAATCCCTTTAACATGTAGAAGTTTCTGACTTACCTTCCATTTCTTACACAGCTGAAAATTAGAGAAAAAATGTACTACTGTACACCAGTATGATTGTGGCAAAAATTTGCTTTCAAAACTGCAGAAAGAAGTATTCAAATTTAACATCTAATTAATCAGTTCCCACAATCAAAACGATTCTCAGTATGGTGGATTAAATGCCTACCAATAGTGTGCACCCTTGCAAGCCTTCTTTATTCTTAAGGTTACTAGATACTTTGTCATGAGAAATTGTGCAATATTACAAATGCACTAATGCATGCACATACAGATGTACCGTGTTGCAAACCACATTTTAGCAATAGAATGAAAGTCTGAATAGGAGAAAGGCAACATGAAAATCAATATGGATCATACAAGTTTTAAAAGTTAAATCCTCCTTATGCAGATCTACTAAACCTTACTCCATGTCTGAGATCTTCTAAACCTTAATATGTCTGATATCTGCTAAACATTTCTGCTTGTCTGAAATCTACTAAACCTTAATATATGTCTCAGATCTGCTAAACCTTACTATATGTCTAAACCTTACTAAATGTCTAAACCTTACTATATGTCTAATATATACTTAACCTTACTATATGTCTGAGATCTGCTAAACCTTATTACCGATATATATGTTAATATTTTATTATCCATCTTTATAACATTGTTTAAAATCAGAAGTAAACATAAAAATACGCTGTTTGCAATGTTGAGTAATCTGAGTCAGATTTGATTCATGTCAATATGCTGTTAGCAGCGCTGTACAGTCTGGTATGATTCTGGTCAACATGGTGAGTAGTCACGTATGATTCAGTCCAATATAGTGAGTATCCTGTTTGCAGAACGTTTATGATTCAAACCAATATGCTGTTAGCAATACTGAGTAGTCTGGTATGATTCAGGATAAGATGCTGTTAGCATTGCTGAGTAGTCTGGTATGATTCATGTCAATATGATGTTGGCAATGCTGAGTATTCTTGTGTGATTCATGTCAATATGGTGTCAACAATGCTGAGTAGTCTGGTATAATTCGGGTCAAGATGGTGTTAGGAATGCTGAGTGGTCTGATATGATTCGGGTCAAGATGGTGTTAGGAATGCTGAGTGGTCTGGTATGAATCGGGTCAAGATGGTGTTAGGAATGCTGAGTGGTCTGGTATGAATCGGGTCAATATGTTGTTAGCAATGCTGAATAGTCTGGTATGATTCATGTCAATATTGTGTTGTCAATGCTGAGTAGTCTGGTATGATTCATGCCAATATGGTTTTAGCAATGCTTAGTTGTCTGGTGTGATTTAAACCAATATGTTGCTAGCAGTGCTAAATATGCGAGAATGATTGCATTCAATTTTGATACCTAAGACATTGTTACACTAGCATGGTACCATTTCCTGTGCTGTGTAAAAGCAAACGTCTGAATACATAAAATCATAACTTTTAGCAAGAAAAAAAAAGGATAAATAATGGCACCACTGCCCAATTAAGAACAAAACAACCGTTAGAACAATGAATATCTTGGTCTTGGACTTTCATGTCAAACTTTTAAATGCATTTACTTGCTAATAAAAAAGAATAATGGAAAGATTTGTGAGCTTTCATTCCATTATACATGCTTCTGTTATCCAGATTTAGATTCACCCTCCTCCTCCTCCTTGACTATGATCCTGGGCTTCTAATCCATAATTCATAAGACACAACATATAGGTAAAATAATCCGTTGTACCTGAGACTGGAACATCAGAAAAGTAATGTCACAAACATTTTTTGTAAATGTGAAGACACATTTGGTCAGCCCCAAAATATTAAAAGATGACCATATTTGAATTTAAAATTGAACTTTATACATTTTCCTGCACCAATGATATGGTCACTGAATTGACTCTCTGGACACCTACAGTCAGGGCCGATAAGTTGGGGGCGGGTAGCAAATAAAAGAAATTTTTTAAAATCAAGAACAAGGAGAGGCCCTGGTGTCTGCTTTTCCAGGGCCCGTGATCGCATTCTACAGCCCTCCTACAGTAGGGTGCCCACATTTTTTCCACATACTTCTGTAGTTGAGTGATGGGTAATTGTTGTCAGTAAGAGGTAACACTAATCTACATTTGTCTACACCTCAGTATCTGATTAAGCAGTCACAATCAATAATACCTGCCCCTAAATGAGAACCCTTAAACAAGACTTATACATTCTTTTCCGTTTGTCAACGTATCAACATATGGTAGTGGTTTTTTCATATCTGCTATGACACTGAATATCTTATGAAGAAGAATATATATTTTCAATGGTCTGGTAAAGAAATGGGCACTCTCTGTACAGCGTGTTACAGTTGCTTCTTCTCTGGCTAACTCTGGTTATATGAATGTGACAAGTTAAATAATTTAATGATATTGTTGCTGCATACTACACTGCCCTGTGGTGCAAAGGCTTCACAAATATCCAATTTGGAAATTAAACAGCCTCCGCCCAATTCAGACACGGCTGTTTGATTGTGCATTTTTGTATGGCACACCCACACTATAAGGCTATATAGTACCACAAACAAAGTTATCTGGTAAAAAAGTAGGACTCAAAAAGATTTATAACCAATGTGCAACAAATGTACAAAACACAATGGCAGTGGGTATCAAGGGCATTAAGAGAATAAAAGGGTGATTATCTGTACACATGTTGGATAAAAATACTCAGATGAAGTAGGGTTATATATGAGCAATAGTTAGAATAAATGTTAACTTTTTTAAAGATATTTCAAATACAAGACACGCTTTACCGTATCAAAAATTTCCTCACGTTAAGCACATGAAGGAACTTTTTGAGAAGGCATATGCATCTTGCATTTTAAATTTCTGGAAGGAAGTTAACATTTATTCTACAATATAGCTCAGATGCCAACCTATTTCTTTTGAGTATTTTTAACCAACACGTGAACTTTTAACGCAGATTAATCTTGTAAGATTATTGATACTTGGAAAGTTTCTGTATAGGTGTGGAACGTTACTGGAAAGTTGATGAACGATATGACACCCTTTAAAAAGGGAAATTGTTTATCTTTTATTTTTCTGGTCTCAGACAGATCAAATATGTGTAAAATTGTGTGGCATTTTCCATTAGCAGGACAAGTACAGTGTGCATTTAGGATAAGGATAGAACAAAATGTTGACTAGAGTGATTGGTGGTAGTGGTGGAGGTGGGGGTGGGGTCTGCAGTAATTTACCCATGAATTACACAAATCTGCAGGGCAGCCATACTTTCAAATCTGGGTGCCCAGTGAACAGCATTGATTTTAAAATGTTTCGAACTCAGAACATAATTCTCTTAGGAAAAGTCCATCCCTTTTATAAAGCCAAAAACACGACTTTTCAACAAATAATCAAGGTGGGACTCCCTGTATAAATCATAGAACAAGTACTGTATTTTACTTCCTCATGATGTGTTGTCTGCATGCATGACAAATGGTCCCAAAATATTTAAAGCCACTGTAACTGTCAATTCTGCGTATTTTACTGCTGACCCATCTTATGGACTACAGCGAAGTGGCCAACTTAATAAACTTCTCTTGCAGATAAAAAACACGTGGACAATAATACTAAGTCCGGTTAGTTCCCAATCTTTGTGAAATGAATAATGCATGGGCAATAATAACAAAGCAGGTTAATTTCAAACCAGTGAAATTAAACCTTAATATATGTCTGAGAACTGCTAAACCTTAGTACATGTCTAAACCATATGTCTGATATACACTTAACCTTACTATATGTCTGATATCTGCTAAACCTTACTACCAGTATATATGTTTTCTTATTCATCTTAATAACATTTTTTTAAAAATTAGAAGTTAGTATAAAAATACGCTGTTTGCAATGCTGAGTAGTTTTGGTCTGGTTTGATTCATGTCGATATGCTGTTAGCAGCGCTGTGCAATCTGGTATTATTATGGTCAACATGGTGAGTAGTCACGTATGATTCAGTCCAATATGGTGAGTATCCTGTTTGCAGAACGTTCATGATTTAAACCAATATGCTGTTAGCAATGCTGAGTAGTCTAGTATAATTCATGAAACTATGTTCTTGGCAAACCAGTGAAATGACTAATTCATGGACAATAACACAAAGTCCAGTGAATTTCCAAACAGTGATTTAGAAGAACAGTTACTGACAGACCATTAAATAATAACTGATAATAACAAACCTTGCTTCTCAAGGACAAGGGTGTACAAAACATGCAGCACGACGCTAATTTGTCACAAGTTTCTATATATCTACAGTATTATTTCCTGACCAGATTGGGAGATAATACTTTGATCACAAGTACTGGGGAATGAAAACAATATTTGTAAGGGGAAAAAAAGAACATATCTTACTTGTGATTATGGAAGAAAATTAAGTCCCAATCAAACTGCAAAGGAACTATGGTCCCAAAATAAAATATGAAGTGGCAATTAATGATTAACAACTGAAGCAATCTGCATAGAAAATCTTCCCCTCGAGCTTTAATATAAAGTTTCAACAATAAAAAACCAAAGCCAAGAATACTGCAACCCCTCTACAATGTATGATTCATGTATGTGAAGTACAGTTAATATTATTGTGTGGACATGGCTTTTCTTCTTTCAGTCACAGCGACTTGTACATTTGAAATCAAAATCATCATGCTATTTCCATCATCCAACTGCAAGACATCCACAAATGGTTTGTGAATGTCTGTGATATAGACCAAATGTCACTGTGTGGAAACCATTATTCTTCCTTCAGTCAGTAACCGTTGACCTTTAAACTTGCATATTTTAGATATTTCTTCCATACCCCATGTGCAAAGTCTGACAAACTGTTCTTTGGTGGAGACTCTATGTTATTATGCATGAAAGGTTCTCTTCTTTCAGTCACAGTGCGACTAACGTTTGAGCTCTTGACCCCAATATCAATAAAGTTCGTCCTTCCCCAAGTGCAAGCAATCCGTAAAGTGTTGTAACTGTAGATGGTGGAGAACACAAATTATTGTATGGAAACCATGTTTCATTCAATAAGTGGCCTTGACTTTTAGGCTTTTGACACCAAAATCCATATATTTATTTCTTGTTTCAAGAGCAAGACATCCACAGACATTGCTATCTGTAGGTGGTGAACTCAGCTTATTGTGCAAAAATGAAGTAGGTGACATATGGATTGATAGACATGCATCATATTTACACTCCACTTCATGACGGGCCCACAACACTTGCTTGTGCTTGTCACAAATCGCATCCCAAACCTAAACCGCTAAAATGGACAATGGAACATAAACCTTAACATGAAGCAAATAATAATACTTGCAACTCGATGGCAGAGAACTTACAGAGGAACAAAGTATATATTCATTGACCCTGACCCTGTTTGACAAGTTGTCAAATGTCTTTCTTCTTGGTGAACATCTTGGTAAACCACTAATTTGATTTTTAACTTTATTTCAAATAATGCGGGCTCATCTCATCTACGTTAATCCTTACAATGATTTCGTCTTTTCAAAAGTTCATGTTTTCTTTGTGTTATTTACATAGAGGAGGGCACCATAAATGAGAAATTTGCAATGTCTACAGTTTCATTTTATTTAATAAGTAAGCCGAGTTTCAAAATGAACTCCCTCTTTCTCTCACATTGTCCTCTAGCTCTATTTGACCAGAGATTGGACAGCATCTGACATCTAGCAACTAGAGGGACACATGATGTTGAAATTCGTATCATAGCCACAAATGAGTGAGACAGGAAATGGAAATAACAGCATACAGCAAAGGCATGCAATCAAAAATGTTTCTCCATGGAAATCATGTCCTGTTTACCAATGACAAATATTTCAAAATCCAATCGCAGCCAATTACAGACTACTGAATACATTTTGAAAAAGACCTCATTGCTTGACAAATATTTCCGAAAATGATTCATGTATGAGGGATAGGGTGGTGGCATGTACTATATTTTTTGTGACTAATTGCTGATACATAATAAAATGTATTAATTATAAATTGTAACCTGTCTTAATTAGCCCACTGAATTCTGAAAAAGGCTTTGATTAATCTCTGACCCGTAAAAAATAAATGATTTACACCCCATTCATTATCAAACATCATACTGATTTCTATGGTTGCTAGTGATTGGGCATGTTTAATTTTAAATCATTCCAAATATCTTCAAGGCAAATGTTAGCAAATCAAACATTAGCCCAAGTTGTAATGAAAACGGTTTAGGGATGTTTCATGTGTGAAATATTTTTTACCAAGCCATTTAGAAAACAAAAGGAGGAATTGCTAATTTGTGCCACTTTCCGTGTTCAAGTTAATTTAAACTATGTTCGAATTTTAAATCTTTTGAAACTGCTATATTTCCTGATCATTCTTACCTGTCTTTAAGCTCTTAAATCTATGCAGTTGTAGTTATATACTTGGCTACTGGCTAGAAATATGTCAGAAGATATATACTGTTTGCTGTTGTTGTTTTGGGGATTTACACCATTTCTCAGTGCATCATATGCTGTATGTGGCAGCCAGCATAAGGAAGAATCCTGGAAACAACCAAAGACCCACACAAAGATATTGGTAAGCTTCTCACATACCCACATTTGTTGTGCTTGAGACACAGACGTACATGGACTGAGCAGAGGTGGCGGTGATCAGTAAAGGCACGTGGTTTAGACCACTCAGTCACCCATTTCCCCAATGTATCCATTCAGAAAATTAAGAACATTACTTTATTTCCCCCATATAAATGACATATTACAGAATCAGTCTTTCCCAAGATAGGTAATAAACTTAAAAACAACATGCATATATGAAAATGAAGATTTGTGCATATGACGTTGCATGTTCATTAAAACAAGCAACTTCGCTACATGCAAATCATTCTGGAACATTACAGGCATAGTTCAGATATTTACCAGTATTGGGTAACAGACATAACTAGCGTGATATTTTAAATGGTCATAGGACACAATGTTGTACTATACAACATGGAGTTAGCAAGCATACAATGTGATCCAAAAAATATTACGTACATGTCATCAAAGAACTTTTTAACTAATGGTAGCTCAACAGCCATGAAAATTACCAGCAAGTGTATCTGATGTACACTGATGTGTGTAGATGAAAGTCTCAGCAAATGTTTGCACATTCAATATTCAATAGTCGATATTATTACAGGTTTGAGGATAATGTATACTCCATGGGAAATAAAGAGACATGGCTATAGTAAAAGTAATACATATCATGTACACGTTCAGAATTGACTGTTCCACTAATGGGTGTCTCTTTATACAATCCGATTATACATACATGTAAACAAACATTATTCACTTTATTTGAATCCAAATACATTTATATTCTTTTAGTCTTAAGGCTGGCAGATGAGTTGCCAAAGATGTCAGGGAGTTGGGGGGATCTACCCAATGGAAATACAGGTTGTGGTTTTGTAAAGTAGCTGGAAGTAAGGTAAAAGTAGCCAGATAAATCACTCAGCCTCAGCTGATAAAGAAGCCCTGATTTATACATCCAGAGAAATACCTAAGGACAAATAAATGTTAAAGTACATAGACATATTTGTACGAGGTCAACCTAAAGGTGCATTCCATTATAAACTGGATTGAACATCACATGATGTGAGGTCACAAAAACAAAGAAAGCAGTGCTTGTTGAAAACAAATTTGTACTACCCTCTTACTCTTATGATGGACCTGATGTCCACTATTTTCAAGTGATGTCATCAAACAAGTGAATTTCATTGTCTGCCATTTTGAGTCTCCAGCATGCAAACCAGCACATAACAACACTGTTCTTCCCAAATAATTATAAAGTCACGTCTCATTTTGTTTATAAAGATATCCCAATACAGCACATTCTGTAGGGCATCTCAACCGTACGAGACTAAATTAATGACTTTTTAGATTTCCTTCTTCAAATAAAACATTCAAATTTAGATCATCTTTGTAACTGTTTCATCATCAAATAGATCCATCAGTACACATACACATAAACAGATTCTTGAAGAAAAAAAAGAAACCTGTAATGATTTTCAGTTTTCATAGGCTGAAATTAAATAATCTGGTTATCATTCAATCTAAAATGCCAATTGTTAAAATATAATTTCATATTTCTAAAATCATTCAACACAAATTCATATTCTATTAGACATAAGTTTATTTTTAATACACTGAAGATGAAACAATATATTTCCAGTTCACTTTTTCATACAATATCATCCTCTGTCCATCATGTCTACCACAAATACAACATTTGACCGTGCTAATTAAAATTGGCTTCTCAGCTGTCTCTAGCACATGCACGTGCTTTTCTGAAAAGTATTTTTACATTAATGTTCTGGAATAATAAACATCTGTGAAATTTTAACTGATACTGTATTCCAAATAGTATTGTCTGGAAATACTTTTTCAAGATCACAATCTTAGGGACATCATAAAAAATATATTTGTTTTAATGTCATAATTAGAAATTGCATTTCTTTTTGATAGCAATATGCATGCTTGCGGTTCAGATTAACTATTCCATCTTTCAATATCTTTTATAAGCCAAGAAACTTACAGCTTTATGTTTTCTTTTGTACAGCTGGGGCAAAATAATTTCAAATATAATCTATGTATCGTTTGGAGAAAGTAAAATTTCTTATCGACGATTAATCATAATTTTATCTTGGATATACGTGATCTGACAAAGAAATTGTATGGAATGAAAACAGCAGCACAAGGTGTATTTTGCATACACAATTTGTATGTCTGTGAAAGCACATTACAGACTTGACATGGTTTAGGACCGGGCCATCATTCTAAAAGCACACAGAAATCTATCGTTTTTGTATGGAAGTTTTTAGATACTTAAAATTCAGAGCATAGACGTTGTCTCAACTAATTTAATATTTTATTTGAAATCAACACTATGTCATGATTTACTTGAGCAGATGCGTCTACATGACACTCTTACACTTTAAGCTACTCTATTAATACTATCTCCCAAGGTAACTCTCATTTGTGGGACACCTCTCTGACGTGGGGCACGGTGTAGTCTTGTGTTATAAGTAATCTGAACTCTGAGAGATCAACCTACAACGACGTCTTCATCCAGTAAGACAAACTGCCTTACGGGTCATGTACATTAGCAATGTGAGCTGTCCATGGGAGGCAACTCGATTAATACCTATATAATACCGTACGTAGAACATAATACACATACGCAAAATAAATAAAATAAGCTTTTGGATGCACAATGCTTGAACTTTACCTAATATGTTACGCTCGCTTGTTTTATCAGTGCTACTGTATCTGTAGAGATAATATATCGAACCATTTGCGCGGGTCGTTATGTTTGCTAGTTAATCCATTTTAACAAGCTCCACATCCCACTTTTTTGTATACGAAGGAAGTGATTATTGATGAGCTCTGCTTATATAATAGGTGCGCAGAAGCGGAGTTATGAAACTATTTACTTTGGTTTCGTATAAAACCAAAATAATCCATTCACTACAGGCTTAGCCAGAGCTTTTTTTAATTTGTTTGTCAGTGAACAAAATCACGATGATTTAATTATTATTTCACACCAAAAAAACGAGAAAATAAAAATCTCTGCAGATATGATTCAGATCATCCTAATATTAAATTAAATATTATTCCGCATGCATTTAGACTGAATTGGTATCTAACAGTGTGCCATATTCCTTCACTCAATACGCACGTGTCCCTCCGCCAGACCTACTCTACGTTATGGCCGCTAAATATGAGCTTTTGGAAAACTGAACCGTGTGACGTTTATTTCCAGTCCTTGCTCCTGCTTTGAACCGACCTCTGTGATTGCCTGTGTTCAACCCGAACCAACTTAATAAACGAGTATACACGTGTACACTTACCTTAAGTTGTCGCAAATCAGATGGAGTATATTGAAAATGTGCACTAGTGCAGCAGATAAATTTAAAAGCGCATCCGTTTTACCTCACAGTTAACATTCATATCATGACATTTGTTTTCAAAGTAAAATCTGACCAAATTTATATATATTATAACACAGACCCTGCACTCGATAGCTTCAAAATTTGGATATATAAGATCCTAGAAGACAATTGTTTTCAAAGTAAAATCTAACCAAATGACTTCTAAAGGCAGCATAATCCTAATCATTTCAATTTCATATTAAAAGAAGTAACAAATGATATTTTAATAACATCAGCATCAGGCGTAATATTTACACTCTGGTTAAACGCCGGCGAAGATCGATGTGTTCAACGCGTTCCAAGCGACATCTCATGACAGTGGGATAAGTACAGTCGAAATATTCCATCAATATGAACAAGCCTCTAAATAGAATGCCTAAAACATTTGGAATAAACGAAATGGTTACAGGCTGCTTTCCCCACTTTATCGGTACCGAAGCAAACCAACACACAGTGCTTTCTTATTTGCATGAAGTCTATTTCTAAAAGCTCGACAGTATGCAGACAGAACAACGAGAGGCTATGAACGTAAGGTATCAAATCTACTCTTCATACTCGTCCTTTTTAAAAGAGATGTCGATATATTATAGATTCGTTTGTGTACAGTTTATGACGCTCCTGAGGAAATGTCGACGATGATTTCTTGGACATGAAATCATCAACTAGCTGAAGGAAGCTTCTTCTATTTTTGTTAGTACAAGAATTAGTGTACCGAAAACGTTCATACCCGTGAAGGAACTAGCCTTCACACCCCATCAGCCATCACAATTCTTCAGCCGTCGATATAGAGCAATAACTTGATTACATATGCGAAACATGGGACAAGTGGGTACAGTGTGCCGGAGGAGGCTGAGAAAAGAAGATTTGATCTTATTCCGAGGTTAGGATTTAGAAAAGGAACAGTTTGTGCACCCATTTCCCGGATGTTGATTTGATAGATACCCCACATATTTACCTTGCCTGTGTTAGTTGCTAATTTTCGATCCTTTTTTTTGTTGTTGCATTTTTTAAATTTTTGTTTAAATTTCTAAAAGGAATCTTGTGATATAATAAGTTTGAACTAAGGGTTTGGTTTCATGCTAATGAAAGGCATCGATTCTTTCAAGTCAGTAGTGAGATATTTCTTAGAACTTTATCCAAAGAAACTGATTCTTTTAAACAAGTATTGCAAGCTCTATAAGCTTTATTAAGCGAAGAGTACAGTCCCATGGTTTAGAAAATGATCAGTGTTACTAATTTTAGATATACTTTGCAAAGAAGAACAAGATAACATTGAAATCTGGATTATATGTTGATTTTAGAAACAGTTAAAGAAACGTGATCGGTACATCAGAGATTATAATGAACATGGGTAAGTTTTTTGTGCGACCCGTTTGGTTTCAGTCCAGTTATAAAGCTACTAAGACAGCAAGTACATGTGTAGAGGAAAGTATGTCGATTGTCCCTTATTGACAAGGAGAGGTGCGAGAGAATTAAAAATGTGAGATACTGTTTATCACTGGCATGTTTATTTTCTTTTGAACAACGATAGCACTGAGGAAAAGTTTTTTTTAAAACTTTATTGTATAAGGATTTATATAGTGTCACAAGAGATTCACCGCCAAGGGCCCGGTTTCAACTGTCATTCTTTTGCAAGCGGAGGATAAAAGATAATCTCGCCAAATTCTGTTTCTGCTGGCTCTTTTGTTGGACAAGTTTTTGTTATTACTTATCCTGAAATCCAGGAATTTGGGAACAGGAAGGAAATGCAATAATTTATATGACCTTCAGCAGTATGTGTAAATATCATATTGAAAAATAGATGAAGGGAAAATAAAACAAATGTACAACTTAACTGGTTATAGCTCTACTGGTCACAGACTAGAAGAGCTTTTTGGATGGCCTGTTGTCTGTCACTCTACGTCCATCCCCCTCTTAGCGACATAAGTATGTTATCGCTACTTCTAAGTTGTTTAGATGTTAGCAAAGGAACCACATACAGACATTCACGTCAATTTGCCGGACGTGCAGCATAGCCGCCACAACAGTCCTCTTAAAATACATTGTTATCGCTGAACGGAAAGACATATTGACATGAAGATTTCCCCGTAAAGCTTCCAATGGTTATTAGTCGCTCCAGACACTAAAATATTCAATGTGGCCTTTAAAGCGGCCATATTTAAAATTTGTTATCCATTCTTCGGAAGAATGAATGCTCATATTAACATTAAGCTTTTCTACATTTTATGATCACTAGTTGGGTTTAAATGATAATGGTACCGGTATCACAGCGGCCATCTTTTAGAAGATTTTGTTATCGCTGGTCGTTCCGAGTGGGAGGTGATATCATTACAAGGCTTTCACCAGAAGACTTCTTTTGATGTCTAGTTGGTCCCAAATGAAAACAGTTCCGATCGGACTTCTAATATGATCGCAGCGGCAGCCATTTCGGAAATCTTTTCACTACCTCTCCAAAACCAAACCCGATATCGATATGGAAGGTTTGTCAGAAAACTTACTATGGTGTCTCGTTGATCCTGAATGAAAATGTTGTTCTGAAATCCAGTGTGGTCACCATTGTGTCCTTCTAGAAAACTAGAAAATGTTTTTATCGCTGCATTTCCAGAATATAAGATGATACTGAAATAGTGTTTTCACCGGAGGATTATTTGTGATATCTAGTTGGTCTTAAATGACAACAGTATCTCTCTTTCATCAAATATGACTGCCACAATGAACGTACTAAAAACGTTGCCCCAAATTCACTTGAATATATGGTTATATTGTCGAAGTGTTTTCTCCAAAATCTTCTAGTGGAGTATAGTTTATACGAAATGAAAATGTTGAAGATCTTACATTCAATATGGCCGTAAAAGTGGCTAATTTGAATCTTAGATCTCAAGAATAACTGAGATGGTGTGAACACTAAGGAGTTAAAAGCAAGTCTGAGTTTATCTTAATTTCCTGGAAATTCTTTTTTGGCAGAAGAGCATTGGCCCCTTATATTTGATATCTGATTTATGTAAACGTCCATGTTTGCTTTTGTTGACTATGAAATGTCCATGAACATCCATTCACAGCAGGCTTAAATAAAAATGTATTAGAGATATCCATGTCATTTATCGCGGATAGTCAAGCCAATACGTGGTACAAAAAATCAGCAATTGACCATACAATAAAAAATAAATATGCACTTGTCATTATAACAGATACAACTTCCCCTGGCAAGATTAAACAAGGTGGTACGAAAAGAGGGATAAATGTGTGAACCTTACAGTCAAACATGAATATCCAATTATTATTTATAGTCAATAAACATATTATTTAAACTGGTTTAAATCAGCATAACTTTTGTTATTGCAAAGGGCGGTAACACGAAAATACGTTACGATCTAAATCCAGCTTTAAATATAGTGTTACCAGCCCTATCTTCTATTAGATGCTTATATACAAAATACATATGCTGGCATATGCTTGCAATTATCCCATAAACCTCAACATTGTAATATTCGCTCCTGATCGGGCAATTTCACTTACATATTCAAACGTCATGTGCATATTTTCACGGCGAATCTTGTAGAAAGGATCTTAATTGACACAAAAGGCAGTAAAACTACCAAATATGATGCTTCAACTATTTTACATTGCACATTGAAAAGCAATAACAAAATAAGACGGTGGTTGTTTATTGTGCTTAAAAAACAATGACTGGATGGACGATACCAATTTGTGGAGAAAACGATACGTATCAAACAACGCACACACATGTATGCAAATCCATTCGTATTATTGCTCCAATTAACCACACATCAGTCGATTCATACCAATAGTAATGCTTATATTCATAGATCAGTCTATCCATTCCATACACTATTATAGTTAAGTAATCAGATTGTTTACCTGTTCTACAGCAACGATATAAATAATATAAAACAAATATAGTAATATAGTTTAGATAATTCGTCGCATTAATCGTGTATTGCATGTTTAGGCGCGTGTAACTGTAAGCACCCATTGGTGCATATGTATTCATTTCGAGAAAGTTCTTAAGATATAAAAAATGCTCTTTAATATAATAAAGTTGAAATAATATTACTATAATGCTAGCAGATAATTTACAATCACAGTATTATATATTTAGAAACTGCGGAATTACCTGGTGGTATGGTGAAAAATACAAGCGGAATGCAATAAGTATTGATTTTAGAGAAGAGAGAAAAGTATGGCCAATATTTATGACAATAAAGTAAACAAAGGCGTGTTTTACCTTCCCCATAGAACCCTTCATCAATTTGGCAGGTGTGGAGAAGTGTATATGTAAACGATGTGTATGTGTAGAGATGTCAACTTAAGAGCGACGCGCTGTAGAGGAAAAGCATGGCGCAATACCCATCGTGGTAGAATATGTCGTACCTTCAAGGCAACCGTAAAATGTTAGCATCTGTATTTTCCTGATATGGGGGTGGGGTGGTGTTTATGTGCAATTTTGAGGGGCAGATTGTTTTCATTTTGCTAATAACTAAGAATATTTTCATATTATTTTACTTTATAGAAAAATTTAATTGATTAAAGTATAATCTAATATCCTAAAAATAAGTTTACTAATTCTTAAAAAATGAAAGTGAATTTATAAATAATTATCATTATAATATAATTAATTATTTATAAAATGCTTCATAGTAAGCGTTATGCACATTATATAAATTGAGTTCTGATAACCTATTTGGGGCCCCGAGTGGCCGAGTGGTCTAAAGCGCTCACCGTTACGGATCACTGCCATCTCACCTCTGTCTGCGTGGGTTCGAGTCTCGGATTCGGCCAATGTGGATATGTGAGAAAGCTTGCCAGTAGCTTCTCGAGGGTCGGTGGTTCTTTCCGGGGATTTCCCGGTTTCTTCCTCCACCATTAATACTGGCCGCCATGTATAGCCTATCGCGTGCTGAAAAATGGCGTTAAACCCTACAACAACAACAACAACAACAACTGATAACCTATTTAACATTTGTCAAGATTATATATATATATATATATATATATATATATATATATATATATATATATATATATATATATATATATATATATATATATATATATATTTGTTATTTTATTTTATTTTTTCTCCTTTTTTCTTCTAATTATTTATTTATATATTTATTTTCTATATCTATAATAAGTGTGCGTTATACATATACAGATATTGATTAAACTGTATATCTTTATTTAGTGATCAATTTTTTATATAGTTATCAGTAGAGATATATGCATCTCTAAGATACGTTTTATATATTTTTATGTATTAAGATATCATTAATCTTTGCTGAATATGCATAACTTCATGTAAATTATCCGTTAAAGTATAAGCTAATTAGGTTAATAATGTATGCTATGACATCATCTTGTTTATGTCATATTGTTTATTTCATTGATTACCTAGAAACAACATATTTAATGACGTAAGCAGTGATATTGAATTCAGTTTGAATTTAGTCTGATTAAAGCGAAACGGTCACACATCCTACGTGTTGGTGTTGTTTATTTTATGAATGATATATATATATATATATATATATATATATATATATATATATATATATATATATATATATATATATATATATATATATATATATACTTCATGGGGGAGAGCTTTAGGTCACAGTTAGATATTCGTATTGTCGTATTGTTTTTCTTGCTTAGATATAACAAAAGATAGGTTTGTTTCAAGGCAGTTTATGGTCATCGAGTCCGATTCGCTCCTACGAGTGTAGTTCCTAAATGTCTCTTTTATAGAAGCAATATATACATATGGCGTAGTTCTAAGTGCCAAGCTAAATTCAGTGGGCTTCAACTGTGTGTGTGAAGTATCGAATGCACGCAGTTCTTAAAAAAAGACAAGATGACCAAGTATAACAATTGCAACGGAAAATTTGAATAAATCAGCCTTCGTCGTTCAGAGTCTCAGGTTAAAAAATCAATAATGTCAAGTAACGTTGGAAGCCAATGACGGTAAAAAGCTATATGATGTCGATACCATGTGTCCGACCCAATGCTTTCCTGATCCTGTGAATAAAATAGGTCAATGGTTCTAGTTTTCTTTGTGTGTGGGAACACTGAAGCAACTTCATCTCGTATAAAAACAGCTCGAAGATGCTTGACTGACTTTGCCATAGCAGGTAAATCAAAACTGGTGAATGGATGAATCAACGGCAAGGCCACAACTGAAGGCCACTTGCGCTCCGGAAGGTTTGGCTCTCACGCCTCGATAGTCAAGGGGCTTTGCCATTTTTTTTGTGCTGCCTCTGGCCACCCTTTTCATAGCCATCTCGAGCACAGTTCGGAATGCTCGTAACATAGGTGCTCTTACAATTGCAGGAGTCGGAGCGGCTGACAACGATGAGAATAACGCGAGGTATGGAAATATTCATGAAATCTCTGACTTTAATAATTTTAGGGAAATCAGGGCGTTCTTTTATTGGTTGCATGAAGTTAATTGTGTCTGTGTCAACAGCATAGGGATAATTCCATATAACTTTATCGGATAATTCCTCAGTCCAATCTCACAATCGTTTTGTATTCTGCTTTTTATTTTCGGTTCCTGCTTTGGGCTAAGGCCAACCTTAAGTTCGTGATCAGACATTATTATTTGAAAATGTTATGAAATTTCTATAGACGCATAAGCGACATTCATTCGACCACCTGTTCCCTCCAGTAACAGAAAAGTATCTGACAGAATTAAAGCAATGAATCTGTAAGCACCTGTGACAATGGGAGCGGCTCAGGTATTGTGGACGGGCAAAGGCCGCATCCACGTGTACAAAATTAAACATTTGCCACAGACTGTTTTAACACCGAGCTAGGTGTTTAATTTTCAAATAATAAACCAAGAACCACATACAAAAGCCGTACAGGGAAATATGTGGATCCATGTCAACGTTTTCATGTTGGTCTTGTTACAAACATAGCTCATGGTATGCACGTATGACTTGCTTGTCGTCGAAATTAAGCAAAATGTCTTCCGACTGTTCTTGATGACCGTTCAATCCAAATGAAACCTCAGACACTCCTAGTTTGTCAAATATCATATCATTATCGTGTTGTTCATTTTTCCGATCCATATTTTGAAACGCCATGAATACGTTTTGGTGCGCTGAGACTGCGTTTGATACTTATTTGGCATGAGAACTGTCCCTGAATATCGCTTCTTTCTGTGCGTCTCTTGTGTACGTCAGAAACAACAACGTTGAAGATGTTGCAGACTCCGTGAACGACATAAATCAGGCTTCTATGGCAAGTGTAGCGATATGCGCAGGCATCCGCAATGGAATTTTTCACACTGATGCACGGTCAGCAGCAACACCTATTTTAACAATTTTTTTGTTGGTGTTGCCATTACTGTTTAACACTGTGTTTGGTTCCAAAGAAAACCATGCGAACATCTATATTAAATCCACTTTTTTTGATCTGGGGAATAGCACATGAAAACTTCAACGAGTTTTCCGTACTACGTTAACGATCCTGTTCAAATGAAAGGTTAACATTTGCGTTGGTGTTGTGTATTACGTCGGTTCGATCAGCAAGCTTTGGCTAAAATGAACAATAATGAACACCATATGGTGTGCACGGCGGATGATCTGCATAATTAGACGTGTCAATGCCAAACACCGTCGCTGTATCAGGTGAATCGAATAATCGTTGTGAAATTATCAAAATTGCGAGAATTGGCTCGACTTCGTTAACATCAGTGGAATAATGTACCCCGGCAAACAGTGACCTGATTCCATTGTTAGCAATTCCAACCTGAGTATCGGTATGGCACTTGTTATCGTCCTCCTGTACATGCTTGTCCTTGATTTCTAACGCAACACAAGGAAGAACTAAAATATATGTGTCCTAGATATGTAATTCAATTTTTGACTGTTCAGGGATGCTAGCCGGGTACTCACAATACTGAAAGTATCGGACACTGCGATCTACCAATACAGACACGATCGTGTCAAAACTAGGGATCCGGTGTATCGTTAAATGGTGCCATTATTTGTTCATTATTGATTTTACGAAAAAGCGTCATTCACTGCCATTGCCGAATTTGCAATTGCTGAATCAGCTATCTATTTTTGATTGGCTTAGTTGTAATTTTACATGGAAGTGTAATTATCTTTGGTGGTACTCTAGTAACTAATCGTCGTAGTCGATCTCAAATCGGTCGAACCGTCTGAAATCTTCGAGTTTTCAATCGTTCTACAGCAATATGATTGATGTTATCATCGACTTGTTTAGTGATTGGTGCAGAACGCAACGACATGGCAGTGAGCATCTTTTGTGAGCCAGTAAGCAATCCATGAACAACACCATCCAAATCTTTTCTGTAATATTGCATATAAAAGAGTGTTCTCGAGTTAACACGCAGCTCTATCACACATCCACGTATGACTGTCATCGTATTTAAATATTAGACCGATCTCAAATGTACATTTGCATTTTTAATGTCTTTCCGGGCAGGTCCAACATGTGCCTGTCCTGGTCCCCAGTGGTAAGCTTACATGTAGCAACCAACTATTATGACACGGATGATAAACGAGGTTCGCAAGAGTAATCGATAACAGATCACTGGGTAACATAAACAGTATATAAGTATGTCATGTTTGCCATTGATTTTCTAGGCTGAAAACTTCACAAATGTCACTCAAGGCGCAACAGGTCAGATTAACCTGAGTCTTGGTGATGATCTTCGCAGTGACTGGTGCTATAGTGTAACTGTCACTGTCGGAATCCCCCAAATGGTCGCGATCGAATATTGGGCCAAGTGCGAGAAACGCATAATAGTACTAGTGCGATCGTGACTGTGCGACCTATCCACGCGATAATTAATGTATGAAAAAAATCACATACAATTCTGCTTTCGTTATTGAGTGTGTTATCATCCATGAAACGACGGTGGTGGGGGTGGGGGGAGGGGTGGGTTGGAACGACGCGCTGCATTGTGCATTGATTATGCAATGATTAGCACTAGAATTCATCATCTATGTACGAACCTTTCCCGTCGAATACATCATGGGTGTCTTCAGTAAGTTCATTTATCAACGCCACAAACTTTGCCGGGTCCATAATAATACTGGTGAGCAACTGTTAGTAAATTGATGCGGTCTCGTTATTAACTTCTGGAGCGTCACTACCTGAGCCAGTTGTCCTCATAAAAGTTTCTAGCCGATTCGCAATATCACGAGGGTCGCTCGATGCACCAGAAAACCACATCTTTTGTATTTTCTTGTTGCTCATGCCAACTATTTATTTCTTCTTATTCTTTTAAACATTGAGTTTCTTCTTCTTTTATGAAAAACTGGAGCTCGTGTGCAGGTTGTTTGCCCGTTGGGTTGAGAGTGCAGAAAATCTTTATTGGAGTGACACACGTTTCGGTTGGTATACATATATATTTTGTTCCGGTGTTGGCGCAGGTTTCCTAAGGAATCTAGTTGTTTATCGAATCATTTCTAATTTTATTTCCGCATAACATCGCGTGCACGTACAGGTTCGGGTGGGGATCCAGTTTCTGCCTGTTTTTCTTGATTGTTTTTATAATATTGTGTATTCAGGCTAGTAAAATGGTGGGCTTCATGCTCGTATAATGGTACGTGTTGCCGTTTGTGTGATGGCTATAGTTCAGGTTTGTTTTGACCCAACCGTTTACGGGAAAATTGTTTGGAAATATGAAGCAAGGGTTTTTGACTGGCTTGTATACGAGAACGAGATTTATTTTATATGTGAATTAGTTTACCAAAAATTGTTTCTATAACTCTTATCTTTGTCTTCCTTTGGAAATTGAAATTTTTCAGGTATCATAAGAAGCCCTAACTCGTGATTTTCTCATATACTCCTTATAGACCCAGATTTATGCGTTGGAGATCTCTTTATTTTGGTATTTTTGGCATGCACGTTTTTAGTTGAAAGGTGCAATAATTGCGGTATTCATGGGATTTTCATAGATCCACGCGCTAGTGTCTTAAATAAAGAATTGAGGATCATCATATCTGAGTTGTCCCCAAATGATTGTATTCCAAAATCACTCTAATGTCTGCTCCCGTTAACTAAGTGTATCTGGCAAACATTGAATGGCATATGCTGTCTTAAACAATGAAACCAGTTGTTCTTCTGCTACAATCACCACAGCAACTTTCTTCCCCTCTTCCTCAGTTTTGCGCGTTGGTTTCATCATCGGTGAATACGTTTGTTAAAATCCCTCTATCAGATCTTCTCGCGCCGTTTCTTTTGACTGTACTGCATAATTGACACTTTGCGGCCGGCTGTAACATTACAATTCATTTTCTGGTGTTCGCGAGCAGCATTGCGGCATCGATCCACATACTCGGCTGTAACATTACAGGTATGCTTTAGCTTTGTATCTATTATAATTGTTTCAATGGTCGTGTCCCGATTGTAACGTAGTCCGCCAGTCAGGTTAATAGCAAGGAAACTACAAAGCCCCTGGGTGGACTTAGCAAATACATTCCGAATCTCATCCCACGAGTAATCAACAACACACCAAGTCCAATTGATGTTTGCGAGATCACGCTCGTCAATGACATAAAATATAATGAAACGTGTTATAATTGTTACGGATCACTTTAGGCACATATGCGTATCGTTGAGTCACATAGATAGCGTATGTGTTTTGTGTCGGAAATGATGATATATTCTCACCGGACTTTCTTTGTGTTCAAGCATCACATCGCGGTAAACAACACGGTTATCCGCAGTCGGAGTAAAGTCATCAGTAGTAGGAGCTTCTTGGACTGTGGAAATAAAATCAACGGTGGAAGATTTTTTTTAACTGGTGACTGAAGTGCTACTATACATCTTAACACGAACGATCGTCCGCTGATGACGCAATTATATATGACTGATGCCACGTTAACCATCTAAAAATCATGATCAATTTTTGCATTTTCTATGATCCGACCTGGAGAATAACTGATGCGCAAACTCCGAATGGAAACATGTCACCGTACTGGGCGGTTTGGTCTAGGCAGAGAAGTTAATGACGATGTTAATTATCAATTATTGTATAACACTACGATTATCGTACATTTGTGTAGGATGTTATATAAAAACTCCTACAGCAAATCCAGCGCGGTCAAAACCACCTATTTGTAGAGCTGCTATCTCTGGAATTTGTGTTTTGTGTTTTGAAAAGAAGGTCACGTTTGTTGGAATCAGAGTTCTAAAATGCACACCCTGGTTTAAAAAATGTCGGAACTGATGTCGTTCCTGGGTTAATGAAGCTACCCAGAACACCATGGAGTAAATACCCTGGTGAAAATCATATTCCAAGATATTAATTTTGCGTGCCTGGAACAAGGCCGGAAATTAGATTTGATTATAACAACCAAACGAATCCCAGAGAGGTATCTACAAAGCGCGCCGGTGCTGAAATGTTACCGACATGATCTTATTTATTAAACATGATGTGATATTCGTTTACAATAACGTGCTGATATATATCTCATCCATGACTTTAAATGCTACACTCAGAGAAAGAACTACAAGGCGGATCATCAAATCAGGCATGAAGAATAAGATTGCTTTCGGCTGAGCGACTCTTTGAGATTGAATATATTGATAAAATAAACAAACATATGAGGAAAGCATCATTTTCGAGAGGACCGTATCCAAAAAAATAGAGTACAGTCTCAACGGTTATTGCAAAGGTGAAGAGGCCGTTGAAAACTTAGCTAGATTTCTCGTTGATCGCTTGATGTCAGAATACATTACGAAATTCATCAATATTATCTTTTTTTTATTCCACATGGTAGGATACGCAAAATGAAACAAATCTACGCATTAGCCATCGTAGATATTGTCAGCAGGCATAAGGAAGTGAAGCGGACATATAAACGTATTTATGCATGCGAACCATCAGCATGACAAAGACTGTTGAAAGTGGATCCAGGGAAAAACAAATTTCCGATCAATTGCCGCGTTGTATCAAAACATGAGTTACGATATCGTGTTGAATATGTGTATATAACCGTGACCAGGCTACTGCGCAACGATGTAAGCGTATACGTGCAGTACGGTGATGCGAACATCATCACGCCCAGGAATTATTGCTGAGGTCTCGGACTCAGAGTACTATTACGCTAGTGAGATCTCACTAGTGGGTATCTCTTTGACAAATCTGTATAACACATTTTAACAAAATAGTGAATTTATATTCTAGACAACGTTAAAAAAGACTCCATTTTATTAGCAATATGATAGTAACATCAGATACCCGGTTTATCTTATCAAAACACTATAAGCCTATATGGATCCATCTGTAAACTTTTTGTCATTATATATATATATATATATATATATATATATATATATATATATATATATATATATATATATATATATATATATATCGGATGCGGGAGGTCGTGGGTTCGATCCCCGGCTGAGTCATACCAAAGACTTACGAAAACGGTACTAACAGCTGCCTCGCTTGGTGCTCAGCATTAAGAGGTTAGTGTTAGGACTGGTCGGCCCGGTGTCAGGATAATGTGACTGGGTGGGACATCATGCTACATGTCTGCGGCATGATGCCCCAGTGCTAGACATCACTATAAACTGCCACATTGCAGACATCGTAGCGATATGACTGAACAATTGTTAAAGCTACGTTAAAAATCCAAATCACATCACATCACACATACACACACACACACACACACACACACACACACACACACACACACATGTGCAACTTTGTTTTGAAATAATTGGCGCGCTAAAATTGTATATTTCTTCATTAAATCTATTTTCCATTTGAAAATTGAAGGGCACTCATGAAACGGAATTTAATAAACCATTGTACAAGACTCAGCCTTATTATACTGGCAGTTAATACATAGCTTACACTAAATCTGTATGCAATTATTGATTGATCTGCGAGAACGGATGCGCTGAAAACTACATTCTTGATCAAAGAGTGTGTCAGTGATATATTTCCAATATTTGTATTTGTATTTTGGGACACATTCGAGTTGAAATATTGTGTCTTTGATAATTTCCAGCGACGGTGTCCACGCTAGAACTGACGCAAATCATGGCAGTGGCCAATGTATATACTTCTGCGTCACTCACGTATGTACTGATCGCAGGCATTGGCAGTCGCCGTAAATGTTCTTGTGCATTGTAATTGTACATGTACTTGTCACGTCAACGGGCAATCACAGATTCGTGTGATGAGTATGATAAGAGCTGTTTTGTTTGGTGCTAATCGAGATTAAAATCTGCTACCCCACATGAGTTCGCTCTTTCAGGGGTGTCTGCTGGTAAATTTAACGCTTGTGCGTAGGCTTGGAATGAAGAAAAAGTCATGAAAAAGATACAAAACATATATTATCATACTACTTAATCATTGTAGCATTAATCTCTTTTTTCCATATATTAAAGAAATTTTTTTATGTGTACAAAATGATATATGGTATGTGACGGGCTTCAGTTATTTCACATATGTGAATAGACACTTACATAAGCAAATACTATTTAAGATATATGAACTTATCATTGTTTGAACAAAATAATAGCAATAATAATGAGGACTTTGTATAGCGCCTAATCTTTAGAAGCTCTAAGCGCTTTACAACATTATAAAACACCTGTAAGATTTAAAAAAAAACACACAATAATATGATTACAAAAACAAACAACATGAAATTAGAAAGCATAAAACATGCTGAAAGTATTTAAGGGAGTAAACGTTATTAGGTCTTTAAGTTTGTTCTTGCAGTCGAAATATGTGAGTTTTAAGAACACTCTTGAATGGGATCACCGTGTCTTTGTGTCTAAGTTCAGTGGGCAATTCATTCCACGTTGCTGGGCCCTGGTATGTAAAAGAACGCGGTCCATATAACTTTGTTTCGTTGTGGGAATAATGAGTATACGATTGCCAGAAGAGGAGCGTAAGTATCTTGTTGGTGTGCACAAATGGGTGAAGTCGGATAGGTATGTTGGACTAGAGTACGTCAGTGAAACGTAGCACAGAGAACAAATTTTGTGTTTGATTCTGGATCGAAAGGATAGCCAGTGTAGGGTACAGAACAGCGGGGAGGTATGCTCTGATCGTGGTACTCTAAGCATGATCCAAGCAGCTGTGTTTTGAACTTATTGAAGTTTCTGGAGCAGATATTGAGACGAACCAGTCAGAATTGAGTTATAATAGTACAGTCTTGAAAGTACTAATGAACACACAAGTGTTTTAGTGGTATCAACTGATAGATATTTGCGAATGGAACTGATGCGTCTCAACTCAAGATATGCAGCACGCATATGTTCATGACATGTTGGTGCAATGTGAGAGTACTGTTTAGAGTAACACCTAGGTTTCGTACTGATTGTGTGATTTAATTTTGGTGTTGCTGATATTTATTGCTTGAGGTTAAGGATGTGAATGAGAAAGTCTTTGTGTTCTGATAAGAATGGCCTCGTCATTCATCTGCAGCTTGTTACATGACATCCATGACTTCACATCAGACATACACCTCTCTACACATTGGATGGTTGCATCAACATCAGGTGGGTGGCTTGATTTTTATATTTGTGTATAATCAGCGAACAATTGGTGATATATTCGATGATGATCTATGACACTTGAGAACGACTGAGTGTATAGAATGAAGAGAACAGGTCCAACAACAGACCCCTGTGGAACACCACAACATAGATCAAATGGGCTGGAATATATTCCATTGCAGACACAATTTGTGTCCTGTTGACCAAGTAGGGCATGAACCACAGTAAGGCTGTATCATGAATGTCAAATAGATGCTGGAGACGGTGAAGTAATATATCATGGTCTATTGTGTCAAATGCTGCAAACAAATCAAGGGAGGTGAGGACTGTAATCTTTCCGCTCTCCAGAGAGATAATGTATTAAAAACGTTTAGAAGAGTAGTTTCAGTACTGTGGCAAGGGCGATATGCAGATTGTACATTGCTAAAAAGACTGTTTGAATTCAGATGAGATGCAAGCTGGGATAGAACAACCTTTTCTAATATTTTTGATATGAATGGGAGATTAGAAAATGGGCGGTAGTTCTGGTCTAGTGTAGGTTTCTTCAGCAGAAGCTTTACAATGGCAGATTTGAAAAATGTTGGGAATTCCCCTGACGAGAGAGAAGTATTAATAACATCAGTTGCTGAAGGCAGTACTGGATCTAAGAACTCATTTTTGGTGCACTATTCATCAGGATTGTACGTACGAAATCCATAGAGACAGGTTCAAATGCTGCAAACGGTTGCCGCTCAAATTCTTTATCCGAGCTGTATGGTGACGACGAGTCAATTGAAATTATCTTGTCAAGCCTATCTCTAATGGTTTGTACTTTGTCACGGAAGAAATTTGAAAACATGTCCGGAAGGTCTACTGGAGAGAAAGTATTTGTAAGTGGTGTAGAGTTCCTTGACATTAGCTTGTTAGTAATCTCGAAGAGCTCTTTGCAGCTGAAACTTTCCATGATCGTTTTAGTGTAGTGGGCTGATTTCGCTGCATTGACTATATTTGTGACGTTCTTCTTAGCGGCTTCATAGATCTGCTTATGAATAGTGAGTCTGGTGGAAAGCCAAAGCCTTTCAGCTTTACTGCGGTCTCTTTTAGAGTTCAAAGCTGGTCCCTAACACTACTATACCAAGGAGAACGCTTTTCAAGTGATACTCTGCACTTGTTAGCTGGGGCATATTTGTCGAGTAATGAACGCAGGCAGTTATCGAGTTGTTCTGCTGTAGGAGGTAAGCAAGTTGTTAAGTTTGCTTTGATGTGATGGATTAGTTTGGTTCTATTTATCATACTGAGGTTTCTCTTAGTAGCAGATAAAGGTGGAGGATTAGGGACTGATACGTCTAGATGGCATATAATGCAGAGGTAATCTGATGCAAGTTCATGGGATACCAGGGAGGACCGTAGAATGTTATCATCAGGTCTATGAAGAATCCAGTCTAAAATGTGACCATGTTTATGGGTGGGTTGGGTAACTGACTGTTTGAGGTTGCAAACATTAATGGAATCTATGAGTTTTGATGTGTTTGGATTTCCGAGACAGTCAAAGTGAAAGTTAAAACCTCCAAGAATAATCAGGTTGCCCCCTATCGAATTTCCATACTCCAGGAGATTAGGAAACTGCTCCAAAAAGAGAGATTTAGTCAGTTTGTTTTTTCTATTAGGAGGAGGGCGGTTTAGGATGAAACAAATGGACTGACCTTTGCTCCAGTGTGAGTGTGGTTTGGACTAGTTCAAACGATGTGTGGTCGAAACTAAATATAACGGTGTGGTTAAGACGTTTGATCATGAAGTTCTTTGTGTTGACAGCAATTCCACCTCCGCGAGAGTTACGGGAGAACGACTTGATGGAGTAAACAGTGGGTGTTAGATCCGCACACTTGGGCTCATCGCCTGATGTTTTTAGCCATGTTTCTGTCAGGAAAAAGCGTCAATATTCTGGTTGTTGATGAAATTGACTATTTATGTGTGTTTTTACGGTGGTCCTACTGATCTGGCATTGAATAATGCAATGCACAGATGTATTTCTTGGATAGTTGACACAAAGGTTGACGCAGTAATAGGGATTTGAATTAGGTTATCTAAATTAACGGTCAAATTTTTAAATTCTTGAGTCAGATTGGGCCTAAGGGAGATAACTGGAATTCTTGTTCCTATTCTGCGCCGGCCAGATTTGAAACAACGTTTCTGTTTTCGCTTCTGTTTATATTTAGGTAATGATGAATGTGGTATCAGTGCGTTTAGTCTAGAGCACAATGTAGTGTGGAGAGCCAAGAAGTGGTCATTTAAAACAATTAATGAGGGTCCAGCATAGCATAACCGGGTTGACTGGCGAGTATCACGTGATGGCGGTTTGTTCAAAAACGAAGGAAGCTGTAGCAGTGGAGCCAGACAGCTGAGAAAAAGTCTAATTGTTCTCGTTTCCAAAACAAGGAGGTCAAGAAACACATACAAACTGAACAACCAAATACATAATGAACACAATAATGTAGACGAAGACAGGCATCAAGCATACACATCATGAAAACGGCACAAAAAAACAAAAAACAAAACAGAACAGCTGCTTCAAGCCGGTTAAGCGATAGCGACTATCTTGAACTCATTCATAAATGCATGAAGCAAATTTTTATTTCAGGTATGCAATTTGAATGCATACATTTTCTGAAATGTTTGATTTGATTAGTTATATGTATATATAAACTACTGTTCCTGTTAAATAATTCGAGTCCTTATTATGGTCAAGTTCGTTTTAGTGATCTCAGACAAGACGATTCTGGATTATATTATTGTGGTACACCCAAAACCTGTTACCACATTATCACAATCCAGGTCATTGGTACATGAACCCGTTCGAGACTTCAGGCACATCATCACATTCTGTGTTTGAATTTATTTTGAAACTCCAAAGGACTTTAAGCACAACTCTATTCCTTTGGACCTGTGATAAAATGTTTAGAAATATTTTGGATTGAATTCACAATACTGCTAGTCCTTTTCAAATTTTCACTTTGCATTATGGAAAAATGAATGTTTTGTTGAATTCTACAAAACGTGTTGGTTATCGCTCCTTAATTTAGCTAATTTCTGACCATATGATCATAAGAGTACATATCAAATGACATGGTTTATTTATAAAGAAATGAAACAATCACAGTCGTAATTCAGTTTGTTTATTAAGTGGAGAAAATTGGAAATTATTGATTTGGAGAATCTGAGAAACTCTTAGATTAATTTGTTTTTCAGTGGAGTCAACATAACTATTACAAAAACAAGCACATGATTTGCACTTGTTTTCTTCATAAGGCACAAACAAGGTCGTCTCTTTGTATAATAATAACCAATAACACCAAGAGACATTTTAAAAATGTATTACTCATGATCCAAATAGACACGGATAAAACAACTGCAATGTCACATAAGGTCGCATACATATCCATGTGTTAGGAAAAGTGAAAACTGTTGAAGCATTTTATTTTCACATATCTTCAACACTTTTGTCGGAAACTTCACTGGACAACAACCATATCCTGCTACTACTTCTATTTCTATAATAATAACAACATGAATACTACTACTACTACTACTACTACTAATAATAATAATAATAATAACTATTCTTCACTGAATATGATTCTGATGATATAAATTGATGCAACATCCACATGATTGACCTTTCAATGATTGAGTAGGTTCATATGATAGAACTGTGATATCCAACCAGTTTGTTGGTAAAACCGATCCTGGTGTAGTTTTCTCGGGCCCAGCAAGGTGAACTGTAAGTCAGTTGAAGGAAGCATGTCTTGATAGTGTACATGCTATTCTTTGCACACAATGGCCTAATGAGGCACATGATTGGTTCCAACGCCGCCGATCACAAGGATGGCCTGCTTCACATCATCTACAAAATGCAAGGAAAGATGGCTGCTTTGTTGTTGGAGTTGGACACCCACACAGCCATCAAAACGATCTGGAATGGAGATTTTCTTTCTCTTACACAGAAAGAATGCTTACAAGGTCATTTGAGGACACGGTGATGAAAGTATATGCGTTGCTAAAAATGATAAAGAAAACATACATTGAACCTTTTCAAGCTACCATTGCAAAGTGTGCATGTTGTGGATGAGAGAGAAAAAAGCACCTGACTTGTGGCGAACTGAAAACCTTCTATTCTGTCTTACTTTGTGATTAAACAGTTGTACGAGTGGGCAAGTGTAGGATATTGTCCTGACTATTTTATCGTTACGAACAACATTTATGACCGAAAAATATTCGGAACAACACAGCTCATTTTAACTAAGGTACTGGGACTTCTTTTATCCGAAGATTGTCGAATGCTGCTTAGCTTAGAATGCTGTAATCTCGGAGAGCTTCTATTATATGATTTTAGCAGTTTGGACATGATTTGGAACTCAATAATCATCAGAGACGATTTATTCCAAGAAACATATCTGGACTATAGTTTATGTTTCGCGGAGCTAGTCTTTTGCAGGTATGTTATGCTTCGAGATATTCCTCAGGAATACAACATTATGACAAGCTATGTAAGAAGCATACTATATGCTACGCAACACGCACCTCACACATTACGAATATATCTACATCATGTCCTTATGATGTTGCTGTCACGAGTGGGGTTTTACGTGGTTTCTGTATGCAAACAAAATGCACATTCTCTATCCCAGGAGGAAGTGGGTTATCTGATGGCTTTCGCATCAAGGTGTCTGTCACTTGGAATTACCAGTGATGCTACATCAGTAAGACTAAAGCTGTGTGGACTTGGTACCATGTTCGGGGATTGTGATTTGACAGAGAATTTTCTGCAGCATATGAGTGATCATAAAATGAGATTTATGGTTTCGAGTAAAATTGATGCACCATACATTCCATGCTGTAATGTTGATGTCATTGGTGATAAGTGCAGTACAGAAACATGCGGTCCGGAAGATCTGCAGCAGAACCAAATGTCACTCAGCGTCGTCTATCTCCCGTCAGAGATCACCATTACCCCTACCCCGTTGAAGATGGAACTGTTCAGGAGCACGCCCGGCGTTACGGGATGCGAACGAACGTTCATGTTATGAATGTGCAGATGTAGATTCCCTTATGTGCCTGTAGTTCTTTCAATATTTAAATTTCTGCAGGTTAGGAAGAGAGAGACACCAACAGGCTGCGTTGGACAACATGATACACGTGATAAAGACAGAGCCAAATATGCCACACAGAGAGACAGAGTTGAATCTCCTTGGTTACTGTTTCATGAGAGAGTCCCAGTTTATAAATGCTTTCGTTTGCTTCAATAAATCTCTCAAACTTTGTCCACATCACAACGCTGGAAGTTCTACATTGGAATAATGTTTCACAAGATCCATGTTGCTAGATTAAGGCGTCACAGAAATTGAAAATTTACGTGGTAAATATTCCGAATTTTCAACCACTATTGGGGTTAAATCCGTGTTACGGGTGTCACTTGTGAACATTTGTCTCTCACGAATACAAGGATCGATTTATTTTACCAAAATCTAAGTAAGTCTAGAAAATTGAGCATATGAGGTACGTACTTACTTTAATTTGCAAAAATCAAAATCAAAAGAGAAAGGTTTCATTGGTTGACCTTAGCATCCGAGTGATATCTTGGAAGAAAAATCAGTAATTTTCGATAAATACTATGTGAGCGCCCATTAGAATAAAATCAATACTATATTTCCTAATTTTCGAATATTTTAACAGAATATATTCGGGTGATATATTGGAAGAAAATCGGTAATTTGTTGTAAATACGATGTGAGCGCCCATTAGAACAAAACCAGCACTTTATTTCCTATTTATCGAATGTCTTAATAGAACATTATTCCTAGACGGTAACTATTTCACTACAGCAACATGAAATCTACCGTTTAACTCGATTTTATATTTGGTGACGTTTTATAATTTAAAATTTATATTATGCAAAATTCTCTGAAAGATAAATCCATATCCAATTTATTGTAGGTTGCAATAAGAATTATTTGATTATTTATTATGATAGATATTTGCAGTAATTACATAAAACTAATCAAAGATAGCTTGTTTTGTCATGTGATGGGTTTTGGCAGACATGTTTGAGCATCGTCATGTTGCATGTTGGTCTTGTATGAAACAAAATCAAGTTTAATGAATATGACATGTAAATTGTGGCTTTCCAAGCATGAGTCGTTATGTATGTATGTATGTATGTATGTATGTATGTATGTATGTACAAACGTATGTACACATGCATAGTATAAACTAAAACATCATCACAGGACACATCGACGTACAAAATATTTTCCTTCATTAGTCGCCACCTACAGCAGGTATGAAAGTGCATCTAGTCAGTTTTACAAACACAGGAGCGCGCAGGGATATTTATTTCTGCTAATACCGATATATCTCTGCTTTACGAAGTATGAGCAATGTTGATTATTTTAAACCTTTTTCCTTTATTCAGGTCGGTGTTTGGACAATTTTAATTTTTTCGACAATACTTGTAATTAGAATTAATAGCATGATGTAATTATTTATGTCGCCATCTTTTTAGAGAAATGTACCTGACGCTGTGTTTGTACGAGTTCATACTATGTACCAACATTGACATGGATACCATTATATAACCTCAAACACGGAAAGGTGATATGTTTTACTTCTAAAAATTATAAATATGATTTCTACATTATTGTAATGAATTAGAATTCTCATTCCAATTGTGTTAAGACATGTATTTTATCGCAGAAGCTTGTTTGATATTATAGTTTAATGAAATGGTCAGATTTGTTTCATACAGTGCCTTTGATTGATTAAACGAGGTCTGTTTCACAATACTATAATTTATCTTGTATCTGCATGTGTATCTTTGTAGATCTTTTTCGTCTATGTACCTATATCTTTTCAAACATATCTGCCTGTCGGTGTATTTCTAAGCGTATATGTAATCTGCCTGGATATATGTTTGTATGTATTTATGTATGTATGTATGTATGTATGTATGTATGTATGTATGTGTGTGTGTGTGTGTGCGCGTGTGTGTGTGTATGTACAGGTGCGTTCGTGTGTGCTTGTCTGTCTGTCTGTCTGTCTGCATGCATGCATGCGTGCATGTATGTATGTATGTATGTATGTACAGGTGAGTTCGTGTGTGCTTGTCTGTCTGTCTGTCTGTATGCATGCATGCATGTATGTAAATATGTATGTATGTATGTATGTATGTATGTATGCATGCATGCATGCATATATGTATGTATGCATGTATGTATGTATGTATGTATGTATGCGTGTGTTTGTATATGTGTGCATTCTTGTGTGCGTGTATGTATGTATGGATGGATGGCTAGATGGATGGATGGATGGATGGATGTAAGTATGTATGTATGTATGTATGATCTCGAGGCAAACAGAACAAAGTAAATTGTCCAAGGGCACACCACTGTAACTGATTTGGACGGATCTGATGGTGAAACTTGAACCTATAGCCATTCGTTCATGAATCCGATGTCTTAACCACGTATTTAAAAGGTATCATGCATCATACTTATAACCAACCAGGCTGTAGTATGATATATTGATGAATAATGAGCCAATAAATCTTGATTTACTTTGATTGAAACATTTTTAACATTTACCACATCCAGACTAGATAGTTGAACTAAGAAATCAAGAATGCCGACAGTATCAACACAACTGAGGGGTTCGGCAAATGTTTAAATTAAATGCAGATAATTTATACCAAAACAATACTATTTTGCTGGCCCTTAATATATGCTGATTTTCTTTACTGTATAGATCGATAATGTTTTTCTACTAAGAAAAATACATTTTATCTTTTGTTGCTTAGTAGAAAAAAACTAACTTACATGCAAACAAAACCAACAAAACCCCATAATCTTAAATCTTATGTTACCGATTTCTTCTCCATCTTCTTGTATTGTGGTGGTAATGGTGATGGTGGTGGAGGTCATGGCTCTAAATATCCGTGTTGTGGTGTTTACTGCATGAGTATTGATCTCTGTAAGTACCCTGGGTCAGTTTGACCTGTGAATTTTGAAGTAAGTGTAAACTACAAATAGTGTTATTTTGTTCCTTACCTTCGATATCTTTCGCGATTAACACTGGCTTTGTAAAAACACATTGCCGACGAAATCTAAATTCCTACTAATAACTTTTTAATTGTTTCGTCTATGATTTTAATCTTTAAAGACTAAAACCTCACTTCTTTCTAATACGCATTTTTGTGACAGTTTTCCACCATTTCAATTATATTTGCCCTAGTTTCACCCACTTTGCTTTTGTTTTTTATTAAACCTACCATAAATTCGTACACTGATATACATGAATGAACGCCTTTGAACATCGACAAGTAAATTCGTGAAGACGAAAAACTTATTGATTGTTTTAAAATACATTCATTCCAAGGCCATAATTGAAAGGGAAATTAACTTAAAGGGTATTCATTCAGTATTTATTGCATAATCATATATATCCAACATATTATAGTTATTGATTTATATACATGCTTTACGAGGTAAATAGATTCTGCGATTTTTCACTTGTTTCGTGTTTTGAAGCGTTTTTATTTGGCACATAATTGCACTCAAATAAATCGAAAGAAACAGTCTCCTAGAAGGCATGTTACAATCCTAGATTTCGACCATAAAATAGCCAAAGAAGAGGAAAGGAATGAAGTTACGAAGGATATAAGTGCAACCGTCGAATCAGTACTAAATAGCTCACGTTTACCGTGTATATAAAATAAGGTATATTAAGTACATGTTACTGCATCATGTATAGAACATATGTACCGCATTCAGAAAAGGCTAAAATGTGTACTTGACCGACATGCATTTGTACCCCATCATAAATAAACAGCCAATGTACAGTTGCATTGATTTATTAAATACCTGTTTTTGTTTAACGTTATTTATATTTTTCTTTGCATTTTGCAACTGCTGTGGTGGCCTAAGTGGTTAGAGCGTCCGCCTCGGATCGGGTAGGTCGCGGGTTCCAACCCCAGCCGAACCATCACAATGACTGGTCGGCCTGGTGTCAGGATAATGGACATTCCAGACAGCTCTACACAGCTCTACACACTCCGGACTCTGAACACTTCGAACACTCGTAACACTCCGAACATTCCGAACACTCCGAACATTAGACCCTCCGGACACTAGACACTCCGGACAAGCCGGACATTAGACAGCTCTACAGCTGAAATGCGCATGTCCTCGAAGTTTGTGTTGACACTCCTGGTTCCCGTCCAAGCACATACAGCTGGTAAGGACACAGATGTGGCACCCTTATTTAGCCAAAACAAAGTGTGTGTAGATGCAGGTTTCCCTGTCCACCCAATTGTATTGTTTGTGTTTTTGGTTTTGGTTAGTTGAATAATTTTGTAAGGGTTTGTTTCAGTTTTGTTCGTCATATTTCTAAGTTTCTTTATCCCAATATAGGTTGGGTGACGAAGTCCCTTCCTTATGCATGAGCTGGCAATGGGCCTGGGTCAAGGTCATCCGAGCCTGGAGCTTAGGTTGGTACTACCCCCCCACACACACACACATACCTTTTGGTGTGGGTATTATATCTTTGCGTGGTGACTTTGCCAGAGTCATTTTTGTTCATACGTGGTGCTTGGTTGTGAGTTTGTTGTTGTTATTGCTCCCAGTTTCTAAGTTGGACAGCACTATTTAGTTCAAATTCATTTTGGTTTTATCACCTGTGTAATCCTGGTGTATAATTTAAAAAATGATTATTACTACCGAAACAGTACAGTTTAGTAAGTTGGTGCTATTCTCAAGTCCTATTTCTATTTCTAAGATGTGGTCATTTAGTAAGTAATCAGGTATTATTTATTGGTATAGTTCATCTGTTGTCTCGGTTTGTACTTATTTTCCTTTCTTTTGGTTAGTCTCGTCCAGGTCTCGCTTGCGGCGTAGGTTGTAGAAGACCTTGTTATCCATTATGCATGACGCAGTCTTTTCCTCCCTTGTGTCGATTTTATTTTTCTGTATGGTTTATCTTTCCCCTCTGTTTGTGTGTTGTTAATGGTTTATTTGTGATGCTGGTTGCGGCTCCGTTACAGAGTGTTCGTTAGTGGTTATACCTCTAAGAGGTACTATCAAATGGTTTTGTTTAGTATTGAGTTAGTTCCTTTCATATAGTCAGTCCGTGTCTTCATTCGTAGTCCATTTTCATTCCATAATCATTGTTTTTCGTTATAAAAACTTTGAATACATATAGTCCGTGTTTTTTATTCGGTTGTTAGGTTTTTATTATTAATAATATCAATTTGTAAGTAAAGTCTACGTTCACTTCAGAATCCAATTCCATTTCCAAATCGTAATTGTTTTTATCAGTCCATTTTGTTTTAGTCGGTTTTTAATAGTATCCACGCGTTGGTAAATTTCATGTTCACTTCAGAGTAAAGGCCCATTTCCAGGTCGTCGTTATTTTTGGCAGTCTATTTTGTTTAAATTGTTGGGTTTTTTTTGTTGGTAGTATGAATGCGTAGGTAAATTCCATGTTCACTTCAGAATCCCAATCCATTTCCAAGTCATCGTTGTTTTTGGCAGTCCACTTTTTAAGTGTTTATTTTTGTTAATAATATCCATATTCACTTCAGAGTTCAAATCCATTTCCAAGTCGTCATTGTTTTTAGTAGTCCGTTTTGTTTCAGTGTGTTTTTAGTGAATGATATCCATCTATGCGTTGTAGTCCGTAGTCATAAATCGTTGTTCGTGTTCGTGTCCGTTCGTTGTGATCCTATTCATTCCTGTTTGTCTGTGGTAGGCAGCTACATCATTTCATGACTCCCTTGCTACCGGCAGACTGTTTAGGTGGCATTTTCTATGTATGCACAGGAATGAATCGCAAGTCTCTGAGGCAGACTGCTGGCTGACAAGATTTATCCGTATTGTAAAGAAATGTACGTACGGTGAGGTATTTATGCACAGACATCGTCTGTGCATTGTAGGCATTTCACTATTTCGAAATACGACACAATATACATAAATGACCATCATGTAACGTTGTACACAAAAAGCGAAACCCGAGTACATGCATTCAGTAAATAAGATAATTTATACAATTCCGTGACACCGAGAGTTCTATGGGTCCAGATCTAAGGTCATCCCATACAGTTTGTCGCCGATGCTGGAAGTAGTTTTTTGACCTGTTCTTTTCATAATTTAAAAGGTCAACGCCTTACCTTGCATCATTGAAGAAGCAGTATTCTTCGGTATTCGATGACTGTCAAGCGTTGACGAAGCCTTTTCTTGAAGCTTGAGAGAGAGAGAGAGAGAGAGAGAGAGAGAGAGACCAAATATCGATAGCATGATCATATTGTAGATCAACTTGTAAGTGTACTAATTATGATCTTCTACCGAAATTAAAAATTCGCCCCACAGATTCATTTTGAGTAAGACGTCACTGTTTATCTTCACCTGCCATAGGTTAAAGTCCTTGGGTCGTAGAGTAAATATGCATTTCTAAGTGTTGTTATATATACATACTTTTTGTGAAATTCGCAGATACGAATGGAGATGAGTCGTAATTGAAAAAGCGTCATTTCGCACTTACGTCTTTAGGTTTTCATTCTATATATCTCTCTCGCTATCTCGCTATCTCTCTCTCTCTCTCTCTCTCTCTATATATATATATATATATATATATATATATATATATATATATCTGTCTGTTTGTATCGTATGTCTGTATATCTGTCTATCAGTATGTTCTTCCTGCATGTCTGTCTGTCAAACTGTCAAACTATATATATATATATATATATATATATATATATATATATATATATATATATATATATATAAGAACTTAATTCGATTGAAAGACAGCACCATTTAGAGTGACCTGTTCAGTCGTAGTAATCTGCAATACTGTACAAAGGTCTTGTAAATATACTGGCGCACAGTCCGACTTATCAATAACATGCAACTCAATAAATTAGTTTAGATTGTGCTATAAGTTGATGTTGTCTCTAATAAGCTCAAACGATCCATCAGCTCTCATACCACCGTTACCAGCGTCAGATCGAATCATTCTGAGAGGTTTATATAGTCTCAATATATCAGCGATTGTTTTCGATTATTTGGACTTTAGAAAATATTCCCCATCGGTATAGCACCGTTGTATTGATGCTGAATGCATCGTCCTAATTGTTAGGGTTACAATGATTAAGTACCAATAGTTTGGAGTTTTCTAGCAGAAATAACACTTATGAGTATTAATGATTTTTGTTGTATTTATCGCTACGTTTATCGCCATTATGCTCTACGATAACTTCTAAGTCGATCAGTTGAAGAGGATGATACGGATGTCAGTTTGAAATATCATACATCTTTTCAGACTCTTTGATTAATCTGTGGGGAGTGGGAGTGGGCGTGAGAGCGAAGTATGATGAGAACGACGTCATTGGGGTGGATATTATTATCCGTTCCATCCATGCAGGTTTAATTACTTTTTATCAAAGTTACACACATATTCTCATGTGTACAAAGTCATATTCGGTACGTGAATCGAGCTTGATTTATTTTCCAATTGTTAAAGAAAAATTGCGTAAATACTATTACAAAATGAAAAAAGTTAAAACTTATTGAAAGGCACGTTATACACCGACCTTGTGTTTAACCTCTCATGTGTCAGCACTTGCTGGCATGATTGATTTATTGAAATTAAGCACGAGTTGATCTCAGGTCACAAAACGAATCAGTAAATATGTAAAATGAGACTCTTTCCCATTCGTATAAAAAATCTTACAGATGAGGTCTACATTATAATAACCATATCACACAGGAAATCGCTGAGCGGTAATGTTCTACTAAAATAGGTAGATATAAAAGTTGGCCATGTTATTTTAATTGAAATCTAATTGTGTGAAAATAAGAACATGTGCTAAAATGGCTTCCCCTTAGATTACTGTTGTGTTCCTATTTATGACATTGCTTAGTTAGCATCAATGGCTCATTGACTCATTACTGATTATTTGATGTCGATGAAATGGAAGCTATGGACACACCAAGGCATCCGATCAGGATTGGTCTTGGTGTGCATTGACTTGAGCTACGGTCAAGCTCTCTCCCACCTAAGCTATAGCATCTCCCTTTTTAAGGCATTTACTTTTACAATAAACCATGCGTTAGGCAAGTGGAAAGGTTGTGAACACTAGCCTTCGTGTGATAGTCACGACTTTTATTATCCACCGTCTCCATACATACATATTAGTCTCGTCAATCTGACTATCCATTTACCCTGCTTATACGATATATAATGTATTACCAGTCCATTTCATTTAAGTCTGTATATTCAGCACCGTCCATATGGAAACGTTTTTTTTATGGCTATAGTAAACGTTCTAATCGCAAGATTTAATTATAAAGAAATGAATACAACATAAACGCAACTCAGTTTTTATGTTATTAATAAGAGGGGCATATTGGAAATTTGTCGAAATATCGTGTGTATTGTTGTGATTTTCTGATGATAGTAGCTGTTTTGTGTGTTGCATTAGAGGCAACCATAATTATCACAAAAATGAATATACGATTTGCAATTTTCTTCATCATAAACACAGGCAAGGGAGACATTTGTAAACTTCATTTCTCCTGAGCAAAATAGACATGGATTAAAACAGCTATGATGGCGTACACTGTCCTTTACATCCAATCCATTTCATAATGGCAAAATAGTGAATGTTTTTCTATTAACTCATAACCAACATATTTAGTAGCACATTCCCTGGACATCAACAGCAGCAAAAACAAAAAGGTAATTTTACTAGTATAAATAATAATATATACACTATATAGTAAACTGAATAATATTTAGACAATGTAGGTTTTTGAAACATCCACACGCTTGGTTTATCAAATAATACTCATTATTATTAGCTAGCAACAAAAATGATCCATTCCCAATATGTCTTAATGATCTACGTTTATATTGTAATGCTGGGTTGTGCCGCCGAAGCCGACATCGACGACTATTATGAAGATGATAGTGGCTGATAGTGGATAAATAAAAAAATTGCATAGCTTCAATTTCACTATAGAAATAGTTTAGATCGCAGCTATAATAAGTTTCAGAATATCATTGGGTTTTATATGAACGGGTATCAAATATACTAGATAGCATATGCTTCTCACAGGAAGATCACATCTGCTTTTTAGTCAACATAACAAACCTCTTTAAACCAAATACAACATTCTGGGTAAATGTTTGGCGATAATGGAAAAGGTTCTACAAGACCTGGACTAAAATCAGAAGATGACGGAATACATATAGTCATAACCCTAACCAACAATGAGACAAGTTCAGTTCACTCCTGGTCCATGATCACTATACTCATCGGAAATGTAGAAAACTACAGATATTAATATTAAACCGTGACAATCCTTTGATCCAGTATCTCATCATCAGGACGAGCACGCAGTGGTAAAACAATGGAGTAGATCTGTGTTGTCCATCCTAATAAATCACCATCGGTATCCTCCTGGTTTTATCTCTGGCCCAGCAAGTCGTTATGAACATAAAGTTAAGGAGCTTTCGTGCGATTGTGTATTTGCTGTTAAGTCCACACACTCGTATAATTAGGCATATGAACGGTTATAAAGCCGCCTACCGCATGGGTTGCCAAATCCTTATCGTCTAGGAAACTGTCTTGTTGCTGCTTTTGGACACCCCCACTGAAAAGAAATAGATGGAGATTATGTTTCTCTTTCACACCCGAAGAGATAATTAGATCATTTGAGGATTGTGATGAAATGATATGGTTGCTGAAATGATAAGCATCACACATATAATCTGTTCACGGTGAGTCTTATTCAAGCTATGTTTTGGGTGAGAGACAAAAACCTTCCTGAATTGCGGTGCACTACAAACTTCTGTACTGTCTTACTCTTTGCATCAAACAGTTGTACTAGTGGGCCTCTGTTGGACATGGCCACGACTATTTTATCGTCAGAAACAACATCTATGATAGAAATATCTTTGGAACAATGCAGTTCGTTTTAACTAAGCCACCTGGAATTATTATGTCAGAGTTGTTTGGAATGCTGTAATCTGAGACAACTAATATTACATGATTGTAGGAGGGTGGACATTATCCCAACCGAAGATTTACCAATTCATCGATGGAAACACCTTCTGATAGCCTAATATACCTCTAAGGGCAGGCTGTTGAGGAGATAGTATGAATGTTGACATTCCACAGGAATATAATATTCTAATATAACATTCTTACAAGTTATATAGGAAGTACAATTCATGTTATGCACATACACCTCACGTGTATCTCCCTATATCATATCCTAATGATTATGTTGTCACGCCTTAGGTTTCACATGAATTCTGTATGCAAACCAAATACACATTATCTATGCCCGGAAGAAGTAGATTATCTCACGACTCTCGCATCAAAGTGTCAATATCATGGGATTATCAGTGATGCTACCTCACTGTAACTAAGACTCGTGAACTTGTAACCATGCTTGGGAATCATGATTTAACAGAGATTTCTCTGTAGCCTATGAGTTACCAAAAAATGAAATATAAGTAGGCGGGTAAAATAAACTAAATATATAGGTGCAGTCGTAATTTCACTTTGTATAAGATTATTAGAGAGATATACATTTCTGAGGAATTGCTGCACAACCAGGTATCTTTAATGTGGTGTCTCTCCCGGGATATATATATATATATATATATATATATATATATATATATATATATATATATATATATATATATCTATATATATATTATCCCCACTCACTTGAAGAGGGAAACATTTAAGTTGATTCCGGCACTCCCGATATTATGGAATTAGAAGAACTATTTCCGGTATGACTGGGTCATTGTAGTTTCCCTTATGCAGCTGTACTTATGTCAGTATATGAATTTCTTCAGGCTAAGAAACGAGAGTCATCGACAGACTGCCATGTACATGATCAACGTGATATAGGACAGTGATAAACATGGAAACGAAACTAAATCTCCTTGGTTAGTGCTTCACGTGATAGCATCCAGCTAAGAACTGCTTTCATGTGCAGCAGTTTCCACATTGCAACGCATCAAAGTTTCTACCTCGGAATTTGATTTGCCAAGATCTATATTCATTGCTTAATAGGTCATGCAAATTTTTTTAAAAAAAACAACAACATCTGACATTCAGTTTTAAACGTGTTTGATCAATATAATCAACAGTTGTCAATTGGTTGAAAATATAAGAAAGTATACAAAGGATAAGACACATTTGTACTTAACGGATTGATATTCTTCTTAAAAAGGGCACATGCTTGACCTCTGGATTGAACAGAGTTGCAAATATATTTCTTGTTTAAACAAAGAAGTACAATAACAATTATACGATAATATTTAAGGAACTCGATCTCTCCCTGTGTCTGTCCATCTCTCTCTCTCTCTCTCTCTCTCTCTCTGTATTTATGTGTCTCTGTCACCCTCTCTCTGCCTGTCAGTATGCCTGACTGTTCGTCTCTGTCTATGTCTCTCTCTCTCTCTCTCTCTATATATATATATATATATATATATATATATATATATATATATATATATATATATATATATATATATATATATATATATATATTCTTTTTAACAAAAGCATTATATTTGAATATAACAAAAATAGCTAATTAATCTGTATATCATGATCATTTAGTACCAAAACTTGGGCTTCATCACAGCATGTCTCTCATCTTTGATGTTTGTAGTTAAGAAGGGTCACTAATAGCGTTTACATAAATCGTAATCTTCACATGTTAGCACTGCTAGCATTCGGGTTTATACATAGTTTGATATTCACAGATCAGTTGTGGTAGCAGTCTTGTTCATACAAATCTTGATATTCGCAGTCTGTCAGTGTCAGTGGAAGACTTTGCAACATTAGCCTTCAGAAAAAAATAAAATCAATTGTGTGAAATTGAGAGCAAAGACGATACATAGACTAGATGCAATATTCAAATTTATATGTTAAATTTTAAAAGAAGGCAAGACTTATCAGTTTTAAATTAGTTAATTACAACAAAACAAGCAGCAGGGAGGGCGAACAACCTCTAATTGGTTCACCTGTATTTTCGCAAATTAAGACCTCCTGGGTGATCGCAATAATCGTTAAAAAAAAATGCGATACTCCGCGTAAGACAACTCCGTCGATGACAAATTGGCTTACCTGTTATCGCTGATAGTTTTTGTTTTCTTCAATGCGATTTAAGGAAATACGCGATAAAGTCGGTGACGCGTTGAGAATGTCGCCCTCCCCTGCTGCTCAATTAAAAAATTCTGTAACAAATAATGGCTAACATCGGATAATCACATTCCGCTAAACTAGCTCGAGAGCGATTAGAAGCAATCAAAAAATTTCTTCCTGTGAGAGATTCTGTAAGACAAAAATTACAAGCGCTGCAAGAATCACAAGTTGAATACGCTACAGGTATGGAACAATTGTTTAAACCCGTTACAACAGCTACTGAAAAAGCTGCTGCGGTCACTGAAAGAGTTTTATTGGGGGATATTAAAGATGATGAGGAAAGAAAAAAAGGTATTCTTCCAATATTAAAACAGACCGGTGAGCAAGTTGAAAAAATAGCAGCTCAACCTCAACCCGGTGAAGAAATACTTAGAGGAATCAGTGAAATTCGTGCTGAAGTTGCCGGTGTGAAAAAAGAACTTGCGCCTAAGCCAATAAGGGAAAATGTTAAACTGATTGCAAAATTTAGGGAGGATTTTGTCGAAGATATTAAAACTATTAAAAGAGAAAACTTACCAAGAAAAATATTAATTAGTATGTTTAATAAATCTAATATCTTAAAATCCGGTTTTGAAAACGTTATTGATGATAATCTTATTAAATGGATATATCGCATATATAAGAACAAAAAACAAGCCAGAGATGATGATTTAGAATACAGAATTCTTGATGAAGAAGTAAAGAGACTTTATAGAGATGCTATGGAACAAGCAGAACAACAACAACTCTCTCAGCAGGAACCTTCATATCAACTTCCTTCACCTCTGCAACAGACAGAACAACAATCTTCTTCACCGCAGCAAAACCCTTCACCCCCGCGGCGATTATATACCCGACAACGTACTATATCGGGGAGTCCAGTAGAAATAAAACGGATGTTAACAGGAAGGGATGATGATGATCCTCCTGACACTATTGGCAGTGGTTTGGGAAGTGGTTTTATTGAATGCCCAAACAATATCGTCAATGATATGCAACGGCTAGACGTTCTCATAGGAGGAAAGCGAGCTGGGAATAACTCACCAGAAATAATGAAGCAGCTGATATTTGCAGACGATTATTTCAAGGTGATATCATGGATACTGGTATCTACCGAGAACTTATTAATGAGCTCGTTGATGACTATCACAGTGACTAATTGTTAGGTAAATGAATGGTTAAATAAAATGATCATACACGAATCGCATCGTAGGCCAGTTAGGGTCAGGGTGGTAAATGCACGATTGCCAGTATACAAAATAACCTACGGAGATGGATTTGGTGATGTTGTTTAGGGTTTATTTGCGGGAATGGCTCCTAAAGCAATACCGATCGCAAAACAATTGTCAATGAAAGCTATTGACGTTATTCGTGATAAAGCTACTGGTGCTGTTGGTAACGTTGCCAGTAAAGTATTCTTGGCAATCAAGGATAGACTAGCACGATTAATACACAGGCCAAAAGCGGTCCAGCCACCACCGATGAAATTACCAAGCACCGAAGTGATGCCAGCAGATGTTAGTAAAGTAATAAATCAAGCTGCAAATCAAAAACTAGCAGAATTGATAAATCAAGGGGCTGAACAAATAGATACAAGTTTGGTGGCGGGAAGTGGTCTTCGTTTTAGACGATAACTTTTATAATAAAATGTTTAAACGTCAATCTGACCCAGCGTTCGACATGGATGCACCAGTACCCAAGGACGAATCAGTGCGTGATTTTCAGCTTTATTCTTATGGCATAGAACATCCAAATCAACGAGGACGAATTGAATTGCAGGTTCAAGACACAAGTAGATATTTCTTGCCCGCTGAAGCGTTTATCGAAATAGAGGGTGAAATTTCAAAAACAGATAATACAAAGGATTTAAAGTTAATTGTGTCAATAACGGAATCATGGCCTTATTTGAAAGCGTTGCGTATCTCATTGACGGAAAAAATTGAGTCAATTGAGAACAATGTTGATGTGGCTACAACAATAATAGGTTTAGCAACATACTCTGATGATTATACAAAATCAGCTGGCCCATCAATGATGTTTTCCAAGGACACTTCTAATCATCCTGACAATAATTAGTACTATATGAGACGACCAAGAAACGCTGCCGACAACGCCGACGATGATGTGTGGCCGGTGGTTCACGGTTCTAATAATAATTTTAATCTAGGATTTCATACACGTGGACAAATGTTAAGTGGAACTGATAGAAAAGTTTCTTGTGCCATTCCGCTGTCGCATATATTTGGATTTTGTAGATATATCAAAAAGGTAATTTATGGAGCAAAACACACGGTTATGTTTTTTAGAAAAAATGATGACAACGATGCCCTAATGCGAGAAGCTGGTGTTGCTGGTGATGAGGGTAGTATATTAATAACAATATTTTTGTTGTGGATGCCGGTAATGACTCCGGCAATTGCTGAAGAACAGCGACTGCTTTCTTTTATGGATCAAGGTGGTAAATCGTTGTTATCATGGCTTACAACAACCACAGATAATGTTCAGAGTACCGTTAATGGTTTATTTACATGGCATGTAGCATCACAGTAGGGGGTTTCTGCACTGCAGCATATTTTCATTGCTCTTCAGGATATTACACAATAAACTCACAAATACGGAGTCATATGATATTGACAAACTCGGTGTTACTGATGTTTCTTTAAGAATAAACGGGCATCAAGAACCATCAGAAAATATACAATTAAATTTCGCTAATTATCATGTTGCACGTGTATATCATCGCTTGATGAAATATCTAACGCGTGATATAAATATCGATACTGGTTTGCAAATATCACATTTGGATTTTATGTCACATTATCCAATCTATTACTTCTCACTGGAGCATCTTGATTTAACTAGACAGTCTGTCGTTGATGTGCATTTCAGAGCTCACGTAAATAGAGGGGCTATAGCTGAGTATAGAGCAATTGCTGTTATACTCATTGATAAGGCGATGTTGCTTGAAGGTGTTGGTGGCCGAATGAGAGTTATTGATGCACCAGTAGAAAACATGTACTTTTCAAAGACAATTAGATCAATCGTGTTTATTATAAAATGTCATACAGTCACGTTAATGTTACTTTGACTTCTGGTCAGGTAAAGAAATTACAATCGAAAAACGCAAAAGTATGTGGGGCGGCGATAACACTAAAAAACGATCAAATCTCTTGCGGCTATCAAAACAGGTTATCGCTGACTAAAACCCAACTAAAACATTTCAATAAAGCGAAGCAAGCAAAAACTGGAGTTCAACTTGATTTCGCTCCAAAAGCTATCAAAGATATGATTAAATCAGGTGGTATATTTCCACTTCTCGCAGCAATACCAGCGCTGATAGCTGCTGCTGCCCCAGCTATCGCTAAAGCAGCCGCGTTGGGAGCTGTTGCAACAGCTGCCGGAATGGCATTAAAGAAAGCAACTGGAAAAGAATACAAAAAAGGACGAGGTCTCAGACTTCCAGGAACTCCGCCTTCATGGTACCCAAAACGGTTCTAAAAACACAAAGTGTTTTGAAACACAAAGTGTTTTCACCGATGTCAAATTTTGATTTGCTCGATGCTGCTAAACAATTAAATATAAAATATTTCAAAGGCGTCTTTATGCGAGATCAATTACCACAACAACCGAATAATCCAGAAACTGGAATTATTAATCTCGATAACAGTAACGGTCCAGGAACTCACTGGGTTGCTTACGCGATCGATCCACGTGGAATTATCTATTTCGATTCGTATGGGTTAGCACCGCCAGTTGAATTCCTGAAATATGTGCAAAGCATTCCAAACCCAGTTTGGTACTCAACGCTACCAACACAGACACTGAACGATCCTCCGATATGTGGCCGTGAAGCATTAAATGTTCTCACCGCGATATCAAAATCAACCAAACCGCCTCATAAAGTCGTGCATGAGTATACCGCAATTCAGTTTAAACAGTTTCCTATCAAATAATGGTTGATATTTACGGAAGATCTCTTCTCAACAGAAAAGTGAAACTCACTGATATAGATTTATCAAAATATGCAACCAAAGATGAAATTGATAATCTCTTAAGCCTGATTGGGATAGACCCAGTTGAGGTTGTTATTTTTCAGGACCGATACGGAAAATTAAAAACCAGCAATATTAAATGGAATGACATAGTTCGCATGGTTCTTGGAGCTGTACCGGATAACATTCCTTTGTTTACTGACAGCGGAAAAATCAGAGACTCAAGCATGTCGTTTATAACCATCAGGGATCAAATCACAGCAAGTGTAACAAATCGCCTAAAAAATACGGGTGACACAATGACAGGCGAACTCAACATGAACGGGAACAAGATAACAGCGTTAGTGGATACAACATCTCCCGAAGATGCAGTGACAAAAAGATACGTAGATATTAACCACGACGCTGCGGGCTGAGCACGGCACCATTAACCGTGAAGTATCCACGCTGCGTCCTGATCGTTATGATCACGTAAATGTGTTTTCAAGATTTCGTACAAACTCTCAAAATAGCCTGGACACAGTCAGAAAAACACTTGAGGATGTTATAAGTGGAATTCCTGATATCGTTAATAAAACTAATCTGATTAAAATTCCATCTGGGGTTGCCCCTGCGCAGATTAAAAACATGGTTTACACGATATCATCCGGAAAAGCAGCATGGACCTCGGAAAATAATAGTATCAAATATATCGCAGCAGTCACTGGTGTGCACAGACTGTCTGTGTTTTCCAAGGAGGAGTTTGAGATTTTCACAAATTATCCCTGGCGACATTCCACCGACAGGTTTTCTGGGGTTGTCACTGTATTTATTAAATAAAGGAACCGAAGAAATATTTATACTGGAAGCCGTCGATAATACATTAAATGCAACATCTTACTGGTGGTGTTTGGAATTCGTAGCTGAAACACCTGAATTGGTTACTGCGTAAGATAATAAATGACCCTCTTGACGAAGTCAACAACAGCATAAACAACAACATTGGATGCGCAACATTATAGATACGATCAAGTGCGCGAATGGCAATCAGAGTTAAAAACCCTCATCGATAAATATGACCTAAAAGTTAAAAATATAAGCGACGAGTTGTCATCCTGGATGCGTTAGTGTACTCGGTATCCGTGTTAGTTGCATCCACCGTAGTAGTATTATCAGCACTAACACCAGTAACAATTGTAGTAATAATCGTCTCTTCATCAACTGCCATCGCAGGGTTTTTTAATATAATCGCGAAAAAAATATCCTCGTGCACGAGCACAAAATACCACGATTATGTCACGCAACTAAACACAGCCACAGCCGCATACTCAAAATTATCGTTGCTGATATCGTCAAGCATTGATGATACAGCAATATCAGATTCCGAATTCGCGTTAATGGTTAAGATATACAAAGACTGCACTCGCCATTTAAAAACAAAAAAAATAAATAATGACAGAATTACTTTAACAGATAATCGAAAATACAACCCCGAGAAGAATTTCGATGATAACGGTAAGTTCGACTAACCCTGAATTTAGTATTAAGTTTCCAACTGCTATTCCCGTAAATGAAATCGCACTAGCACAATTACGAGTATATCACAGTTGGCCCAATATCAGATCAAAATCGTTCGGTGGATTACCAGCGAATAATTCCTTCGTGTTTGCACATAAAAATAAACCCGATGGTACTCCCGACTGGGATGTCATTTGGATACCAACTGGGTCTTATCAAATCGAAGAAATCAATGAGGAATTACAGCGTCGGATAAAAAATATCACAGGAAACGAATCCAAAATTAAAATAACTGTTCATGAACCAACCCTGTCTTCTGCGATTGAAATAAGCACCCCAGACTACGCTGTGGATATATATCAGAGTTCGATCAGAACAGTGTTAGGATGGCCTGAAACACCACCAACACCACCGATACCACCAGAACCAAAAAGGTCTGATTATGTCACGGATAATAAGTCATACCACGGATTTCAACCATTATATGAGGGAGTTTTATATGGGTTACAACAAGCAACGTTAGGTAGTATATTTGAACTTCGCGGTTATGGTTTCCAATGGTTCTTTGCTTATGAACACGATCGACAGGGTTATAATATTGATCTGAATGTGATCGATCGATATTTTATGGTTGGTGATCGGGATCATCAAGCACAACGGCGGCGACTACGGCAGTATTTCCAAGAACATGTTTTTGATATAACTGGTTCACGCAGCGAAATCATTAAACAAATTGAGATAATAAATCAGATTATATTTGATGTGGAATATTTTAACCAGCGATTAATTCAGGCGATAATCGATCATGTTGACAGCGATAACAATAATTCTAAACGACAATTTTTAATTGCATACGGGTTGACAGAAGTTACACTGCCGAATTTTACATTTCCATGGTATAATATCCCCGAACAAAAAAAAAAAATCAATCAGCGATATCATTGATGAATATTTTCCCGACATACTCGCACAGTACAAAAAACACTACCACCAGCAACTATTCTCCGGCACAACAATGACCCCGAAGGGACAGGCCGGCATGTATCCCCGGGTATCGTAAATATAACCGAAGTAGTCGCGGTCAATCTTGTGTGTGATGTCATCGATGGCAGCTACAGCACGGACACCACAGTATCAAATCAAGCCCAGCAAGGATTTGTTTTTTATTCATTTACCCCGAAAGAACCGCCTGGATATTTCATTGTGCAAGAGCCGATCAATCAGGTTTATCTGCAGTGTTATAATCCACTGTTATCAGAATAAATTTCGAACTAACAGACCAATTTAATCACCTTCTGGATTTAAGACACGAAACTCTGCATATTAATTTGCTTGTGAAATTTTAAGGATTTTCAATCTTCAAAAAAAAATCCTGACAGTCAGGGTGTTTTACTATCTAAGAAATTTATTTTTTACTGAAAAACTGTCAAATTTCTCAATTCTGCAGGGCAATATACCTGTCAAAATCATGAAAATCGTCCGATTTTTGCTACGCGGAAGGGTAATATGCCTATCAAAATCATGAAAATCGTCCGATTTGCTAATTCCGCAGGGTAATTACCATATCAAAATCACGAAAAATCAGTATTTTTCATAAAGAATAAAATTTCTTATAATAAAAAACTTTGATGATGTTGATTATCTGACAGGGATTTTTTTTACTGAAAAATCGTCCGATTTTGCTACGCTGAAGGTAATATGCCTGACAGAATCATGAAAATCGTCCGATTTGTTAATTCTGCAGGGTAATATGCTTGACAGAATCATGAAAATCGTCCGATTTGCTAATTCCGTAGGGCAATTACCTTACAGAATCATGAAAATCATCCGATTTGCTAATTCTGCACAAATTCAGTAAAACAGATCACGAAAATCAGTATTTTCCATAAAGAATAAAAAATTTTATAATAAAAAACTTTGATGATGTTGATTATCTGACAGGGAATTTTTACTGAAAAATCGTCCGATTTTGCTACGCTGAAGGGTAATATGCCTGACAGAATCATGAAAATCGCCCGATTTGCTAATTCCAAAGGGTAATTACCCTGACAGAATCATGAAAATCATCCGATTTGCTAATTCTGCGCAAATTCAGTAAAAAAATATACCTGTGAAGAATTTTATTCCTGACAGACCCTGATTTCTAATTAATCAAACGAGTATCATATATGTACTAGCATATGAAGGTTTTCATTCACGACAAGCAAGCGCTTGAAAAATACATCAAGGAGGTGTTTATGCAATCCCCGGTCAGCACAGTTAATTTGGTTATTGATGTATTCGGTAATGAAGATTTTATATTAACGCAGGGACAGTTAGATGAACTGCAGCAAAAACGTATTTGTGTGATCACATGTGACAGAGATCAGATTTTAAATTAAGCGCATTCGTGCATTACACTTAGTCAGCTTAAGGAAATACTATTTAACCCTGTGGATCAAATTGATCCAAATACAGATGCAGATGATACAAGTGAAAATAACCTATCGGATTGATGCATGTCAGATTAATGTGGGTTAAAAAAATGCGGGTAAAATATTTTTTTTCCTGTCAGTACGAGACCTCTACGTTCGATTTCATTTCCACGTACCTGACTTCATTTCCCAGTAATTTCATCCTTGAGTTCATCCTTGATTTCATCAAAGGGGTTTAACTCACGGTCTGACATAATTTTGTTTAGTTGTCTTACGCGCGTACCGATTAGTTTCCTGGCCTCGTACTCTTGGGATAACATTAACCTGATTTTTTATATTGCACGGGACAGAGAGACAAATTCATCTAGTTGCTGTTCTTGTATTGTAGCCAGTGATTTATACAACGCTGTTTGCATTCTCTTTATAAATTTATACTGAGCAGGCAAAATATATCGACCTTCCAATGTGGCTTCGTGTAACGCTTCAAAATCAGACATGATTTTTTCAGGATTTAAGTCATCAGATATATTAATTTTATTTTCTTGTAATTTTTTAATAGCAACAATTACTTGGTTGATATTTTTGTAGTTCATATTTATATAATTATAAATTTAAAATTAAAAAAAAAAAATCCATTTATGTGAACTCCTAGGTTGTTTTATAAGATCATAGCAAGTCCAGAAATGGTGTGTTTGTTTACACTATTGACCGTGCCTCCTCCAAATTGCCATTCTGACATTTTGGCAGGATTTGACGGATAGTGTGGGACAGCACAAACATATATTTACACTACTGATCGTGCCTCCTCCAAATTGCCATTTTGGCATTTTGGCAGGTTTGACGATAGTGTGGGACAGTACAAACATATAGAGGGTTATATTCTACACTCGACAGGCTGCGAACCCTCCACGAATCAATCCCGCGGGGTGCAAAATGTCACCCCGAGAGGGTGATAACGCGGAAGGTGTGCAACTTTATTGGGTTTCGAAACCCAAGTACATAATTCGGATCCTATAGTATATAAACTGACTGATACTTGGAAACTCAAAAATAGCTCACACGGTGGGCGGGTTTTCGTATTTCTTATCTTAAATATACTCGCGAAAAAAATGCAGATGAACCAAGAAACCAAACGAATTCACTAAAACAAAGATATTGCTTGTGAAAAAAAGAAATAAACGATTACACCTGCCGTTATTGATAAAATTCTCTCACTTTTGTCACCTCTCAAGGGAAATAATTGGAGATATTTACTTCCGTGTTAAGTAGCAACGGAGAATTGTTTACCTGTTGTAGTGTGTATACAATAAGACGGTTACAAATGGCTGTGAAAAACTGTACACAGTTCTGCCCGCCGCTGGATAATGCACTTTTACAGGTAATCATATGTGTTGCGTAATCTCCCTGACGAAATATTTATATGGACTGACAAACGCAAGGTGAAAATAGACTGCTGCTACAATTGGCTGTGTAAAAAAACCTATCTATAGTTCTGCTCGCTGATTTACAGGTAATGACCTTGACTCGGGATAACTGCGTCATTGACTTTTACACAGTCGCTGCAGAGTTATCTCCGTTATCTGTATCTACATAACGAAATGAAATCCAGCTATTAAATTTGTATGAAAAAGTTGATTTTATTTTATTCTCTGCAACACGTTGGACTGACATCGGGTGAATATCAAAATACCTGCCAGCCGCGTACATTGACTTAAATATTTTTTCTTCACGGGTCCTTGTGTTGAAAGATCTGACAACTTTCTTTGTAACTTTCTTAAATTTACCAGTACCCCCTCGTGCAGAATATTGGCTCTGTGAGATGGCTTGTAAATTTTGAAGATAGTTATTAAGTCTATTTTTATCTATATGATCGATCACAAGACCATCTTCGATCACCCCGTTAAATACCTCAAACACGAAGCGATGACAGAGATAACTTTTATTCCCAGCACTAAACATTAGATAGCCAGAATTAATAACAAAACCAACTTTTCTTTTCAACCTGCAATTTCTAATTTCACCATCGCGTGACGCTTCGTAATTCTTGATGATAAGGTGTCGGACAAATTCTATGTTCATTATAACAATGTCATTGTTCTAATTTATATTTGTCTGAAAACTTAGTTATATAATCGCGCTCGCATCTCAACATATCATTTTTATTTTTTTTGTTATAATATCTTTTAAGTTCGCGGTATCGTTTACCCCCGCAATTTGCGCATAATTGTGTTTTACTTCTGACCCCAACACCACATTGCAGACATGGTATTGGTCCTGAACACCCTCTCCGGATACTTTGGGAATGTTCTCCGCAGAATTCTGTTTTGCATGATTTGTTACAGACAGTCACAGATCCTACCTTGAACCACTTGCAATGGTTCATTATATATATATATATATATATATATATATATATATATATATATATATATATATATATATATATATATATATATATATATATATATATATATATATATATATATATATATATTATTTAAATGTTTGCCTTAAATATAATATGGAAAAATTTGAGAGAATCCCAAGATTTGATCTTGACAGACTAACCCCCGATTCGCGAAGACGAGCCTCAACTGATCTGTTTGATATTATCAGAGATGCTAAAAACGAATTTCGTAATGATGGAGCATCTCATGTGTGGTCCACATTCAAAATTATACCCGACACTGATGAAGTCAATGTCAACGAACTCATTGATGCTACAATGAGCGATGCACGAGCAAAAACAATTATCGATTACCTCAATCAGAAATACCATTTCAGAATAAAGTTTATTGTGCGCTCAGATGATGGTAGCTGGATTATCCGTAACAAACGTGACCCTGTCCTTGCTGGTGGAAAAACCGCTCTGTTAAGTAAAGGTTCCAAACCAGGAATGCTGACTGGGCTTGACAAACCATATTACTCTCGAGCGTATCCTGTAACAGCGGTCATTTATAGAATTTATCCGATAAAAAAACCCAACATTAATAAACTTACCCCGATGAGATTTTCATCCTTGACTTTGTCAAGGCTGAATTGTGTAGCCGAGCGAGTAATAGAACATTTTAAAAATGCGAAGCGTGGAAACGGATTAACTGATCTGCGACGTGAAAAAATAAACAAATGGGCTCAATCGGTTAAGGACACAGGAGAATCACGTCGTTGTGGTAGATTTTTTTGGTAATTGCATTAATAGGTTTCATATTGGTTTTTCGAGTAATTTCATTATTTAATGCAGCTATCACGCTTGGTAATCTTGAATTCCTTGGCGTATTGATATCCAAATAACCGCTCAGCAAGTGTTCGATTAAATCGCTCAACATTCGCCTGATCACGGTGAATTTCAGTATGCCCTCGTCTGATGGTAACGTTATGTTGTTTCATCAGTGATGATACTGCACCCTGAAATTCTTTGCCAGGATCAACCTGTAATAAATGTGGCCATCGTAGAGGTCCTCGTTGATAAATTCTTTCAAAAGCATTGGCTACTTCAGATGCTGTTTTAGTCGTTAAAGGCTTCGCATCTTTGTATCTACTTGCAACATCAACTACAGATAACGCGTATTTGTATGTGTTTTGACGTCTTCGGATTTTGATGGTATCATATGGCAGAAATAATATATCAGCTTGGTGAACTTCATTTGGCACACTGACATTGAAATGCGCAAAATGAATTTGTTTAGGACGTGGTAGATAAATTTGCCATATTGCTTGTTTGGATAACCAATTTTTAGCAGTAACTCGCGTAACTTTTGCTGCTTCAGCTAGTTTACTGATTGCTGCGCTACCCCTCCAGTATCCTTTTGATGAATAATAAATCGACTCCATTATAATTAATTACCAGCACCTAGCGCTAATTTACCTTTCATCGCGGATTTTATTAACCAGCTAGCTAATTTCTCCTTGAGAGATTTATCAGTGATGGAATTTAAGCCGTGAATTAATTTCACATCTGCTAGGTGCCTATCTTGTAGATTTTTACTTTTATAAGCTACATCATGAGCCTGACACGCTTTATCAACAGCGTTTATCGGATGCTCACCTAGTTTTGGTTGATCCTGATCATCAAGTCTGATATCAAGTCGGGTTCCAGGGCCGCAGTAACTATATCCTGGGAGGTGTTTTTCTCCTGGATATTTAGCCCACGGAGTTCCAGGTAGTTTTGTTAATTTTGCTGTAATATCACCTCCGCGTTGCTTTTTTTTACTCGATTTTGGCCTTGAACTTGGTTTTGGTTTTGACTTTGGTTTTGGTTTTGACTTTGGCTTTGGTTTTGACTTTGGTTTTGGTTTTGACTTTGGCTTTGGTTTTTCACCTGACTTGCCAGTGGAGATAAATTTAAATTTCTTTGTACCCCATCGTTCACACTTGCCCGTAACCGCAGATCTATTATTTTTTGTTGTAATGGTTGTTAGATCACTTGTCGGTGTGCGCGCCCTACATTTCACACAATATAAATCCATATTCTTTTTATATATTTTCTAATGGAAATCACAGACTTTTCTGCTACAAAACGACGAGAACCAGTTAAGCATCACGCAACGCTACCAAATTCTGTTCGTATGATTATTATAGGACCATCTGGAAGTGGCAAGACGCAGTTGTTACTTAATTTAATAATGAAGTGGATGAAGTGGGATAAATTATATATGGTAGCTCCATCTGTAGACGATCAACGATGCTATGATGTAATAAAAGATTTTAATGAAAGCGCACAATTGTTAAATGAAAACGGCGATGATGTTGTTGAATTTATAACTGACATTAATGAAGCACCAAGTATCGATTCCATTGATGGGTCAATTAACAATTTGGTCGTATATGATGACGTAATGTTGGACAAGCAATCAAACTCTGCTCGGATATTTTCCAGAGGCAGACACAAAAACACATATAATTTATGTAACCCAGCGGTATACACAGATTCTTAAAGTGATCAGGGATAACTGTAATATTCTTGCTGTCTTTAACGGAGTTGATACTCATACACTGAGAAATATTCATCAAACTTGGTGCAGCGGTGATATGAATATAAATAAATTTAAAAATTTCTTTAGTCGTGCTAAAATAAACCCGCACGGATTTGTAACAATAAATTTACACGATCCTCGAACACGGTATCGAGTTGGTCTTGATAAAAAATTTTAATTGAGCAGCAGGGGAGGGCGACGCTCTCAACGCGTCACCGACTTCATCGCGTATTTCCTTAAATCGCATCGAAGAAAAAAAAACTATCAGCGATAACAGGTAAGCCAATTTGTCATCGACGGAGTTGTATTACGCTGAGTATCGCATTTTTTAACGATTTTTGCGATCACCCAGGAGGTCTTAATTTGCGAAAATATAGGTGAACCAATTAGAGGTTGTTCGCCGTCCCTGCTGCTAAAGAACATTACACAATTTCCTTTTCTTATGCATCCCTTCAAAATTAAGATTGAACTCGTGATAGTTGTCTGATTGTGAGAAGTGATAGGTATCTATGAAAGAGGAATTAAAAGGAAACCTATTAGCAGTTTAGACTAACGTAACATTTCCGAGGTGAAAGCGATCTCACGTATATTTACTAATCGATAATGATGAAGTAAATGGGCCGTAAATGCTTTTTTCTACCTGCAAGTCTTTTTCTACTTCTTCAAATAATGTGCCGTGTTCCTCTGGAATATAATCACACCTAGTGTGAACTATGTATACGTTGTGGGAGGTCCAAGTGCAGCTAAAAACAGGTTTAAACCTCGATGGTCTGGAGCCGATTGATTTCCATGCCAACCCCTTCTCTAAAAGAATCGATGGAACTGGCGATGACTAGTGTGGCTGGGAATGGAATTCCATAGGCGACTTTCGGATCGGAAGAAGGATACTTTGCGCTGAATGTGGCGAATGGGATGAGAGATTTGTATAAATCTCCTCTAGAATAAGATCTTGTCTGGTGGAGTTATAGTGCTGCTGGGATATCAGCTAGTTGGTAAGGTAAAACGTTAAAGCAAAGATTTAATATTATAAAATTATAACCTATATTTCAAGAAGTTACAGACTGACATTCGAAGAGATAAGCTGGACCTTACGTCATGCAATATAGTATGTAGTCGGGACAGGATAATATGTTTTGAGCACATAATCATGAAAACAGAAATACTTTGTATTTCGCACACTCCAACTAGTATGAGTTTGATAAGGGTCAAAGTTCACAGTTTTATATCTCAGGCAGTCAGTGAAATCAGACATTAAAATTGTTAAGGCTCAAAATGTTTGTAGTGTTCCTTTAATATAAAGTACAACGTAGAATAAATGTATCTAAAGTGGTTGCTATCCATCATTGTCAACAACTAGTGGGACTGAAACAGGGTCAGGAGTGTCACCTCTGGTTGTTTACCCCTCACAATGGCATTGATAGATTTATTATACAAAAATCTATGAAAGTCAAGAAAATCGAGGCGATTGCAATGCTTATACTGGATTTAGTCTGCGAAATCAGGAGAGTCTCTGACAGTTTTACAAGCTTAAGTCTAACACATACAAATGCAACGGTCATCGGTCATGGTTGAAACGTCAGAGCAATTTTGGAATTATAACCATGATAAGACTTTTAAGTTTAATCTTTACTTTGTATCAATATTACATTCAATACTTCCACCTTTGTACATTACTCTTTTATTGGCTACATAGTGGCGTGTGTTGTTTTGAATGATGGAGTAGACCGGAAGATCGGGCGGCGGTAATGACGTAAGAAAAATAGCTGGAACCCGATATACCATTAAGGAAACGTATCTTTGTAACTATGTATGTATGTATGTATGCAGGCATGTATGTATGTATGTATGTATGTATGTATGTATGTATGTATGTATGTCTGTCTGTCTGTATGTATGTATGTATGTATGTATGTATGTATGTGTGTTTATGTATGGATGTATGTATGTATGTATGTATGTATGTATACACGTACATATATATATATATTTTTCTAAATTTATATCTCCATGTATCATTTAAAGCTATTAACATAAAGTGCTGGCGAAAATTACCTTTAGTAATAAATAACATTAATCATTTGATATGGAATAAGTTCATTTGTCATTATATACCGCCCTATCAGTCCAAACGCATTCATATGCAGTGCATTTGTTATTATATACCGTCAAGTTCTCATTATATACATCGCACAATCCTTTATATGCATTGCAATCGCCTTTACTTGCAGTACCATGAAAATGATCGTGATGAGGTAAACTCGTTCGAAAATCTGTCTGATATTACCGATAAGACCCGAAATAGAACATATAGAAAAATGAATTTTTGAAGGAAACATGTAATACGCAAACACGATGGAGGCCTTTAAAAGTTTAAGAAAAAAAACTTAGCTTAGATTTGCATGTGTCCACTTTTAAAAGTGAAAAGATAATAACCCACCTCATCTGTAAACTTTCGATGTATGAATTTTGAATTTTTGGTTTTGAAAGCCAAAATAAAATTCATGGATCTGCGGTAGATATAAGCTGCATATTTAATGTGTCAGAGAGTACAATATGTCGTAAGGTGAGACGGTTTAATCTAATTAAATTAGAGTTTTCGGACATAATTGATGAAGACAATAATGACAGTTTCACGTACTGCAATGGAGTTTGCACATTGCGAAGATACGTTGCTGAGGAAAATAGTAGCCCTTTTCAGTCGCTTACAAGTATTGTCTGTTATGCAAGAACAGGCGGTTGGATACAGACAAGTTGGAACTTTATGTTTCTAAACGTGAAACATTTTGTAGATACGAAAACATTAAGATTGGCATGTGGGCTAGGCTCGAAATAAATATCTGCCAGCGAAGGATGGGATATGCTCGGTTTTAAGCATTTTGGGATTTTATTTAGGACCCGCAAAGATGTTAACTTAAGGTCATGTAAATGGAATGACAAAGTTGAGACAAACCAGATAAAAATTTGAATCATTTGAGATAAGTTTTATAAAATGGGATTTTGGAGCAAAGTCATTAATAAAGGTTGGCTAGAGAGAATTATTCTGAGTTTGATGGGAGGTTCAAACTGTGACGGCTAGAAAACGTTAATCCTGATTGGCTAAGTTAAACGAGAGTGTTTGTGTTCCGATATGAAATCCAAAGGTTCACATCACGTCTCTCGTGCACGAAGGCCGTCTACGTTTCTGTCAGAAGCCAGAATTTAGCTCCGGGAAATACAAAGTGTTTCTCGTTAAATTCTCATAGGAACAGGTGAATAAAGTTGAGGGATAAGAAAAGAAAGATTGGGCTTCAGAGTAAAGAAAGCACGTCCAAAAAAGCAAAAGGAAGATGGTTCCATACGTGCACCACGTAGAGATACGGACAGCAGACGGATGATATACTGTTGCTATCCCGAGGGGTACGGAGAGAGAGAGAGAGAGAGAGAGAGAGAGAGAGAGAGAGAGAGAGAGAGAGAGAGAAATATCGGCAACTAAGAATTGTCACCAATAACTATTTGTGAAAAATCAGATGCAATCAGCCTATGCTTGCGTGGAAGCAATTTGTGATGGATCTGTTACTCGACATTATGATGAAAATTTCCTTATTCGTATAACAGAATGGTTAATAGCATCTCGCACAAATTGTGCAATTCAATTTCTAAGAGAAAGTTTATCATTCAAATGTCATGTTCAATTTCATTTCGTTTTGTAATTAATCAAATTGTTATAGTTAATATACGGGGGCACGTGTTGTTCGATTCTCAGATCTCTGCTATTCCACGCATTAAGTAAATATTGTATGTATTTAATACTCGACCCGGTCAATAACACAGTGGTCGATCATCTTCTAGATAACGATAACCAAAGTACCATAGCAGGTGTTTGATATAACATATATCTAATATTATACACCAATACCACATAACAATATTGTTCAGGATACTGAGTGATGTGATGTAGATGTTCTGGCATTTTACCACGCTTCTAACAAACACACTTTATTTATTGGAACAAACGTAAACAAAAACTGGTCGACGCTGACGTTATGATGAAGACCCCATATCAAATCTACTGTACAACACTGATTTGCCTATTAACTTGCCCCAGATTCAAGATATAATTTTGAAGTACCGCAAACTGGAAGAGTACCGTCGCCAATCTGTTATATAATATGTTAGCTGCAAAGCGAAAATGCATGATCTCGATAGTTATTGCTACAACTGTTTAGTAGTGGTCAACTTTTTATCAAAGTTACAAGTCTTAAAATTAACCTTGAATCGCAAATTAAAAATATAATCGGACTATGTAACATAGACATACGCTAGAGGCATAAATAAGTCTATTACATAACCAAGAGTGTCTGGTTTTATTACAGGTCTCTCTGACACAACCATTAGGAATGTTCACATATAGATGAATTAAATGCAGAGTTTTATATGCTAATAGACAATTATATTGAAACTATTGCAGCGTTTCTGAAATCTGTGTGTTGAAACATAAACAAAATGATTTACCGACTTTGTCATAACGAGTAAATCAAAACTGGTCAATGGACAGGTCAGCTTCAATGCTGTCTGGAACTGCTTCAATGTATTTTATACGAATGGAAGAACATCCACCAACAACAATATGCCTGCATAGGTTTCACAGTTTACTAACAAAAAGCCTCAGTTAGAAGAAAGAACATAGTAGTATCCTACTCTTGTAATTGAAACATAAGGTAAAAATAACCTTGTAAATCTCGGGTGCTGCGAAATACCAACAAAGGCTCGCACATGTCAAATAGAGCATGACATATGTTTTCAAACCGGATCATTATATGCACGTAATTGGTTTCGTCTAATACCTTTTGTGGAACAACTGTTATCAGCCTCGTTTGGCAAATTTGCAATTACCAAATCAGATGATGTTGAACGGCTTCATTGATAACGTTAATAACTGGAGCTGTCATTGTCGCTCTCGACGGAAGTGTAGTCGCTTTCGATGCTACTCAATTAACTAATCGTGGTAGTCGATCTCAAATTTGATTAACAACATTATTGATAATCTAATTTACTAACGATGCAACTTGACTAACCATTGATACAGAGTGCAAAGATATGGCAGCGAACAAATCTGATGCCTCTGTAAACAATCCACGAACAAGATCACCAGGACCATTACCGTAACATGTCATATTTACGAATTTTCTCGGGCTGACAACATGCATTTATCCCAGATCAACGTAAGACTCTGATGGTCATTAAGTATCTGGTTGATCTCTATTTTACAGTTTATTTTCAACATCTCCTAGCGCAGGTTCTAGTCCACTAGTGTACAACGAATATGTTGATTGATTGATTGATTGATTGTATTTTCTACGACGCATCAGCGCGATTAGGCTATTTAGCGCCAAACAAAAGGTTGTATTTAGAGTTTTTTTTTTTTTTTTAAAGTGGTAAAAGGTTTCGTATCGACCAGCGATATAAAACCAAAGAATTTGGTGTAAAACGAAAAGATGAAAAAGGTAATAACAAAAGCTTCCTAATCAAAAGGAAAAGGTGTATCTTAATGATGACAGATTAAAAGGTGTTGAATGTAAAGGACGGTTTATACATTACGTATAACTTGTCAACGTGCTGGCATACAAGTTATAGTTTAGAAAAAATATTTACTTCTTTTAAGAAGTCTAGAATAGAACTAACGTTTATTGTAACCAAAAGTTCATTTATGTCATGCACATTGTAGTACTGATCAAGCGTAGGTTGCAGATCAAAACACTCCGTCATAATGTGCTTAAAAGTGAATGGTTCATTACAAGTAATGAATTCTGGTGGATCTTCACCTTTTAGTATGTGGAAGTGGGTTATATAAGTATGTCCAATTGACCTCTTGCAATGATTACCTCCTCTATACGGATGATTCCGTAGGAAGGAGTCCATTCTCCTACAGCTGGATTGAGTGAATGAAGTTTGTTATTCCCTTATCATTCCATGATGCCTGCCACTTCTGACGTAAGGACGTTTTCATTTTTCACGGTATTTTAAAATCAGATGGTTTCTGAGTAAAGTCCATTTTAGCAATGGGATCTACGTTTTAGTTAATTTTAATACCAGTAATGCTGGGTAACCAACAGTATATTATATTGTGGGATACACACAGCTCGGTATTTTGGACGAGTATGTTTTTCAAAAAAGGATTCTCCAACTTTACATTGTGTAGTGACTGAAGTACTGATAGTGAGTCGGAGAAGATGATGCTGTTTAAAATACGTTTGTTTTCGATATATTGCAGAGCAAGGTCTATTGTTCTGATTTCGGCTAAAAATATTGATGTACCATTTGGTAAGTGAATATGTGTTTTGTGATTTCCACTAAAGAAAGGCTTCAGCAGCCTTTTCCTCATACTTTGATCCGTCGGTATACATTCTTGTGTAGTTTTTAAATTCGGTGAGGAGTTCATGATAAGAGTTGTGGAAAATGGATGGGTTTGTCTCGGATTTTTTCTCATTATGTAGCGTAAAAAGTACTTTTGGTTGTTTAAGTAGCCAGGGTAGTGTTTAGGGAATGGTCATTTTCTGAATTTTAGAAAGTTCAATTTTTATACTGTCAGGGCTGGATGATATTCTGATTCCAAAGGAAGGTATGGTGTTTGGTTTATTTTCGTATAAGGTTTTGTATTTGGCTTGAAAAACAGCCAAAAAAGCTGGGTTCAGAGGGTTAGATCTTAATTTGAGAGCATACTGTGCAGAACGCATTTCTCTACGATGTGATAAAGGTGGTTCGTCTGCTTCAGGTAGGATGCTTTCACACTGGATGTCTTAAATGCTCCCAGAGCAAGTCTTATACCTTGATCATGAATTGGATCAAGCATTCTCAAATATGACTTTCTTGCTGAACCGCAAACAAAGCAATCATGGTCCAGTTTGGAGCGAATAAACGTTCAATATACATTAAGGATGAATTTTCTATCAGCACCCCAGTCAGTGTGAACTACTACGTACGTTGAGTAGATCTAGCAATTTTAAGCATTTAGCGTTCAAATTCTTCTGGTGTGGAATAAAAGTCTGTTTTCTGTCGAAGATGATACCTAAAATAGGTGTTTCGCTAGCGTGAGTTTAGGATCATCGTGATGTCTTCGTAACTGACAGAAGTGCGTACATACCTTTTGGATTTCGAGAATTTGAAACAGTTAGTACTGGCCCAATTTTGAATTTATTTATATTTTGCTGTACTTGTCTTTCAATTGTATGCATGTGCTTTGATCAATAACATATTAGAAAATCATCAGCGTATATCGAGAAATCCACACCAGGAGCCAAACACTTGGTGATGCTTTTAGTTTGGAATGTATATATCAACCATCATTTGCAAGAAGCCAACTTTGACCACCCTGGGTACTGTTGGTTGGTTGAAGGTGAGTACAATGGTGTCCCGCAGGTTTTTATTACCTTTAATACGTATTCTACGTACTGCAGCGACACCTTCATTTTTCATCCCTTCAATGATAACTGTGTCGCTGACACCAGCCAAGCCGCTACAACGAATCACGCCTTTTGGATGTATTGAGTGTGGCATGAGCGAATGAGGTCACTGGAAAATCGAAGAAAAATTTCATTTTCTTGATATTTTCCGTCTGACTTCGTCGCTCGCAATCAACAAGAAGGCAACCCGATTTCATTTTTATGACGCTTTATGGTGACCCAATCGATAATGTGATTGTCTTTCCGATCACAAGAAGACGTAGTGCTGTAAGCAGTTTTGTGGCATCTTTTGATTGTATGACCACGAAGCGTGAAAATGACTCCACACTATATATTTCATCATCTGACTCAGATCCAGTTTTGGTGCGTTTATGTTGATTTTTCTTTTGATTTTCTTTATTGGATTGTATATAATTCAGCACCCTTGCTCGCCGCCAACCATGGAGCCCATCAAGGAGACACTTTGTTAGTGCCAGTGATACACATATGCTATAATCAGTTGAGACAATTACATATGAGTGACACGTGAAGCAACTGCATAATAGGGTCGGTAAAATTACCTCCTGATTGAACCGTTAAGCCACCGCCTTCTAGGAAGTCGTCAAAGACTTGGGAAAGGGAAATATAAAGGAATAGACTGTTGGGGCAACGGTATTATCAAGAGAGATACAAGAAGAAAGATAAAGAAGGTGAGCGAGTAAATAAAAGACTTCAATGGACTCCGAGTGATCAGCCGAATTGTCGAGAACGGACACATCCCGGCCACCTGTCTAAGAGTCGTAGAGACCAAAGTAGTGTCTTGCATCGGAAAGCCTCTGCTCAACTACTAGGATCCTTTCCTCCCCCGATATATGACGCAAACCACTGCAAATAGGTTGCCTCTACTTAGTCGCCTCTTAGTAGTGAGGCACATTGGGCCAATTCTACTACCCAGGACTCTTAGGGAGAAAAACGAATATGTACCAAACGACTATAATTACATAGAAGACACAAGGGCACTGTGGGAGTGATCGATATCAGATCACTGGGGGCCCTCAGGCGTGGCAAACATAAATTATACATAACCCTACACCGGTTGCATCGTCGTGGATGAAGCTTCATAACTAACGTTGATGGAGTGACAGAGTAAGCTGAGTAGCTGATTAGGCTGTGTAGCGGCTATGATCCCGACAATGGAATTGTCGAGTCAACAAGCAGAATTCTAGAATCCACGGAAATCTTATTAATATTTACAAGCCAACTAAGAACTATTCTCAACGATGACTGTGTTATTTCAAAGACATACTTTGGAGATTCAATCGAGATCGCACAGATTAGTGTAGGTTCAAATACGCGTACGCTGTTGATGGAATCGCGCTTGGTCACCAATTTGGTCTTTCTTCGGATCTTTTCAGTGTTTGATTTAATCTTCTCCGCACACGAAGAAAGTCCAAGAACATTTCGGGTGGTGGCCATGTCTTACGAAGAAACGAACGCGTTATTCGAGGGACATCCTCCGATAGTCAAAGACTGAATATTAGATAAACTGTGATAAGCGTTCATTGATGCTAGTGTGATATCCAATGTGCAACAATTCTCCGGAGTTATAAGTACAACGATAATCAAATACAACTTTGGTTCCATTTATGAGAAGGTGATCATCGAGGTAAATCAAGAGATGCGTTTGCAAAGGCATGCTGTATTACATCATTTATTTCTCGAAGAATACCTTCAGAATTACACATGAATGCATAACTTTAGTTCGGTATGTACATCATGGGTATCAGCAGTAAGTTCATGTATCAACGAGCAAAGTCAGCCCATGAGTTGTTATAACCAGTGAGGAAGGTTACGAAGATCACAGTCCACCAAGCCGATTCCTTTCTTTTCTCTTCGGTTAAGCCATCTCTTTTCTGTTCTCTTAACCATTAGGTTTTTTCTTTGTATGTGCGTTGGAGATGGGTTTCGCTTTGTTTTGGGCAAACCTTTAATTGCGTACCTCTTTGAGCACTGGACTAGGTTGTTTTTCTGTTCTCATCAGCGATACCATTTTCTTCACACCTTCTGCAGTTTCGCTCATGATTTTGTGCAATGTTGCTAACGTTTGTACAGTGCAAGACGAGCAAATGAGTATCATACTAAATGTAACTGTGTCTTGGTAGTAGGTTGCAGGCCTTTATTCCGAACAAATACAATAGCAGCGATGCAGAATTAAATCACTGAACTTTACTCTAATTATTACTTTGTTTGGCAAGTTCAATGTTACCGTACATACGTTTACCCACGCGTTGTTTGTAGTTTTTCTGGGCTGGTCTTGATATTCGCTCGCGGCATACAACGCAGGCAAGAGCCCCCACTGAAAAAATTAATTATAACCACCCATTACAGTGGTTACAACGCGCCGCAAAATACATGCTGGGTTGTAATATAATTTTAACCACGGTTAGGGTTTAATCTGGAACTATACAACTGGACCTTTACTCATCGATTTACAGCCCATCCTTATCATTCTCTGGTGATTTTGTCCAGCGTCTCACAAATTCTTGCAAAAGGTTTGTCAATAAGGATCTCAGCATCTTCAAATTACACTAATACACGAGCACTACTACGAATTTACGGATTTGTGATTTTAAACTGTAATCGTTGTTACAGTTAAATTTCAAAATCAACTGCATTAAAAATTATTTGCATCCTGACTGTGGAGGTAAAATGCGCTTGATAAAGGGAGCAACGGTTCCAGGACACGTCTTTGAAAAATGTTTTTGTTTTCTTCGTCTGTGCTTGGCTCGTATTTAAACAGAAATAAATGCGTGGTAATATGGTAAGTCACCGTTGAGTTCTGTAACCCACATCAACTCAGTAGTGCTGTGCTTTCAAGGCAGCATCAGCAGCAGTGTTATGTGTGATACAGCTACGACACTCTTTTTCATCACCAACTATATTTACTATTTCATCATGCTTGGCCTAGCATTCATATATATACTGAATCCATTGCCTAAATAAGACTTTTGTTTTATCGGTTTTACCATACCAGGGTTAGAAACTGCGATTGTTTTAATCCTGGTTATTAGTTCATTTACTACTGCACGGTTTTCAACGAGATTATGTGTTTAGGTTCAAGGTGTTTGGAGTGATTTGCTACCTAATCACATTAACCGATATATATTTCGTGATCTATTTATCTTGTGTTCTCATTTGTCAGTCGTAATTAGTTTGCTTAGAAACAATCCCATCACCTGAAAAACAGCAGTTAGGTACATATTCGCGAAATGTTCTAACATTTTGGATTGGAAGTTTAGGGGGTTGTATCAGTCGAGTATAAAAGCATGCAATGTCTTAAAAGCCCAATGTATCCGTTAGGTTTGGTGAAAATATGTTCATATCTTTGTCTGACCTGCTCTTAAACGAAAAATGTATAAATAAGAAGAAATATGTAATATGTTAAAGATATAGTCGTTAAAGTATGGCACATATACCCTTGTATAAACAAGTTTATTTATTCATCGTGTGCAGTGCATGCTCAGCCCTTTAACAGCGTCATCGTCTGCAAGGTGAAGAGCCTCCAGTCCGCTGGAGACTTTTGTCACTGGACAGTTGTTCACAATGTGTTACATGGTCTGTAGAGCTCCACAGCCACATCAAGAATCAGTGGCCTAGCCCCTTTGGACAAGGAGGGCACCCAAATGGCTCAGCTAGGAGGGAGTGGTTTGTAACATCTGTTGAAGAACATTCAACACTCCATGCCGAAATAGATATCATATCCTCCGGCAAAGGACCTAACCAGACTCGATGCCTCGAAGTCAAACAGACTATTGGATGTGAAGTGATGTTAATTTACATTGGAAGTTTCTCACTGGCATAGACCGTAACCAGCACTTTTGTGGTTGGTTGCTGGCGACGCTGATGTGGAGGAGCAATGTTGCCGAGTACCGGCTGCCATGTTAATTGAGTAGAACGTAGTGTTCCATAGAGCATGCGCGTGGTCGTTATTTAACTTAGTGTGGGATGATGGAGCCCCAGACAGGAGCCCAATAATCGGCTGTCGCGCAATAGAGGGCCAGTGCTGATGTTTTGATTGTTTGAATGCTAGCATCCCAGGCTGAGCCAGCCAGATTGCAGAGTAGGTAGTTTCGAATGCTTCGTTATTTAGCAGTTTTTCAGGTGTTTGTAGAATGTCACTTATCTTTCCAAAGCCACACCAAGGTATCTTGGTGTCGGAGAGTTTTTTATTAGCTGCCCATTGAGGATGCTGCAAAGTTCACGGTTCGCATTTGCATTATCAAGGTAAAATACGCGGGAGACTGTATAGCAAAGTACACTGTAAAAGGTACACCGTGCACAGTACAGTGAAGATAGAGCAATTAATGCGTCATCTCGATTCCAATTTGAAGTTTATTTTTGTGGGAAATATGGCAAGTTATTATAACTGTTACTTCTCCAATAGTGACGAAGGGTGACGTTTTACTTATATGTTGGTTCAATAGTTATTATTCACTGTATATACCGATCATTTAGAATCTATCTTATTTGAAAAAATGTGGGTCACCGAACCTAGACAAAACATCTCGAAGTCATCTACCTTGACAGTGAGCCAAAAGGTATGTGCTGCATAATTTTCATCTTCAAAAATGATGTTGCCATTATAAAAATGATACATAGGCATATTACTCTATACCCCGGGGCTATTTAGTATTATTTATGATTTTGTTCATTACTAAATATCCCTTAAATCTAAGAACTGGATTCTGGTGTTATAATTGGTTTAAATATAAAATGTGCACAACGTAACCTGATCCTAAACAATGTTTCTGTAGCAAAATGCAGATTCCACATACATTATAAAACCTCCAATTAGTACTAGGTTATCAGAACATTTCGTCAGTCTTTAATGTTGTACAGCAGAAGAAAGACTATGGTGAAAAAAGAAAGGATAAACGTCAATAAATTAAATTATTTGCAATTCACACTCCATGCTGCATATTAGATTTTACTCAATAAAAAGAATGATTTTTTTCTTCACTTTTTGCACCAAGGGTATCTGCAATAAGTATTTACTATATGACAAGTTTTGACAAGGAAATTATCAATTGTAACGGACCTGTTAGAGAAATATCCTGTTGTTTCAATTAGTGTTAGGTCTGTCTAAAACATCATGTATATTTCGCAACATATTATGATATAAAATCCAAATGAAGGTTGTATTATCTTCAACACTTTTTACTGCAAAAGTGTACAAGATCACGTGATATAAGCGAACCTCAGACGTGCATACATTACGCTAAATGGTCGGGAAGGTCGGGTAAATGGATAAAATTAAAAAATAAAATACGCCCACCATCAAGCATTGCAACAAAACTTCACACTTTTGTATATAAACACGTATGATTCTGATACAAGCATTAAAATTAACTCTTCATAATGGCTGCATTCAAATCAGCTAAAGTTATTCGTACTAGGTTTAGGTTTGGTATTTTATTTAATGTTAGTATTTGGGTCCTTTTCTATGCATAGTGAACACATGTAGAAACAGTCACACATCTCAACAAGACAATCCTTCCAATGAACAAATGTAACAACGTACAAAAGTTAAAAAATAATCTCTGGAACTCGTTGAGGTATGCATGAAGCATAAACTAAGTGAACAACGATTAATAAAGACATACAACCACGTATAGATTGTTATTTATATCCATATTATGTGTATCAATTCATAATTATAGATTGTGAATGATCATTTACTTAATGACATTTTTAATGTTAATAGGTTATGAATGGGTTCGCACTGTGAAGATGAGTCATGTATAATGCTGACGCTGTTTGATCCACATGTTTTAAGGTTCAATATATTTAATTGTACAGATAAACACCGCGTCATCAAAAAGGACACTAATTCTAATGGTGGTCGGGTTTATTCTTTGAAAGACTCAAAAGCAATTTCCTCATTAACCAGAGTAAACTGTGTGACCCTTGCTTACTGTAAGTATTTCCAAATACCAACATTGTTTTATTCAAAGCCTTGTATTCCAATTTTTCTTCCGTGTACAGCTTAGTGGAGAGTCATTAAAATGTAGTTTGCTTTTTATTTGGCTTGTTTTCAGTTTTACTACCGCTCACTCGTTCCAACGTCCGTGTTAAAAACCTCTAAAATCTCTACCGCGTCCGAATTTTGTTTTGTTTATATTTGTTAAAAATCCAGTGCTGCTACATCCCATGGAAAACAATTGAGAGCACACTGAACTTTCATTACTTTTACAATTATGCCATATCATCTGTACCAAATCGACGACCAAATGCCTTTCAAATACTTGAACATTGGTTGCATTATTTATAGTTTGATTGTCACCAAATCAATGTAAATCTTTACCGGATCATATTCATTTATTGGAATTCAACAATCAATAGATTCAGACCCCGTTTTGGGAATTATGACCTATATTTTTGTCGAACAAAATACGCATTAGAACTGCGTGCTAGCAATCAGACAGTTTGATGCTGTTTTACCTAAATATGCGTTTAAGTTTCATTGGTATAAATTGTAAATTCATTCATTGCCATATATTGGTCCTTATAGTAAGGTTTGAGAATCGAATTTCTTAGATCCTATCAACTTAACTTTGTAAATGTAAATAAATATTGTGTGCTAAGTTAATTAGCAGATGGAAATGCAAATAAATATATGCTGCTGTGATTTTCAAATAATATTAACAAATGAAAGCAATCTCGCAAACTCCTAGTGTAATGTTAAACATCGACGCATCCTTAAAGTTTGCATGCCGAATTTATGATTTTTTTATTTATGGAGTTGCCGCGTTTTTAAATTTTACTGTTTTTTAGTCCTTTTATGCTTTCATAAAGACAAATGTTTTGGAGATTCTTGTCTCCTACTACCAAACGACCTTTACGGATCAACAGCAAAATCTTGAGAGTTTCGGTTTCGTTTCCTGTTTGAGTCGATATCGTGTATCAGACAAACAAAGGAAACACGATTGTAGGATGGTATATATTACGGATGCTGGCTATTGAGATAGCAAAGCTGAATGTCGCCTCATAGAGCTTGATACATGTACACACATTACTATTCTACATTTCTGTTCATGTGATGATGCCAGTACAGTTACAAAAGTGGTCTTAGGTCTTTGTGTATAAATAATCATTATCAAATGGCAAGGAATACAAAATATAATTATTGAAACTTTAATTATGTAAACATCTTTACTAGCCTAACAGAGAAATCATATATACTATGTTTCAGTAGCGTTCAGTAAACCAACAATGTACGTCTAAATGAAAATCTGATTTATATATGTTGTGCTTGTTTTCAGACTTTGGCTATAGCCCTCACAAGTTGTCATACCATGCCCATATAGTGCCATTAGCTGTACATCTCGACAGTCTGGATGAGTGTCAAAATACTCTACCAGCAGTGTTACAGACAAACAGACAGACATACAGACTCACAGAACGGACTAACAATTTTCTATCTGGACAAATGTAAATCTGACTTGATTTACATAATGCTTGTACACAGAGTATGTCAATGATGCCACCATATGGAATGTTAATTTCTCCCATCAATAGGTAGGGATTCTGGTTCTCCGCTTGTCTTACCTCAGACGATCTCTGCTAGTTGTGCCGTCCGAGAGTACGTGGTTTAAGCTGATTGTCGTAAAAAGGTTTATATCAACAAAAGGAATATTATGTATATTACGTTATTTGAAAATATGAAGATTGTAAGATAAAACAAAACTAAATATATAAAACAGGCCGGGCATTATGGCTCATAAAATTTTATTCGCGAAATGTAAAATATGATATATATATATATATATATATATATATATATATATATATATATATATATATATATATATATATATATATATATATATATATATATATATATATATATATATATATATATATATATATATATAGATATATATATATATACAAGAGCAGTGTAATTATTGTGCGTATTATGTGTTTTTGCGATCGGTTTCTTCCGTTATTTATCTGAACTATTAACCAAAAACCCCGAAGGTAATGATGTATGTTTCCACTGAAACATATAATACAGATTATTTAAACCTATATATACATTGACAGGAATAACAATAAAGCAATTTGTCTATACTGATGCAGGGCACTTATAAAGATCAGTTGATAGAATATATTTACAGCTGATATATCTCATTTTTACTTGCATGGTTTGCTGTAAGTCAGATATGTTCATTTCGAACCATTTTCATATGATTTTTGCTCTTCTAATTTGTTATAATTTTCATTGATTTATATTTATCATTTCTTATTTCTTTTCTTAACGTTGCATACATTCAGTTTCTTTTGATTTTTCTAGAAGTATCGATTTTGAATACTTTTCATGCTAGTATTTGATTTTGATCTATTTTTCGTTTTATTTGATTCCTCATTTCGTCCATTCTCTTCTCTTGTATTAAATTCTCTTCATTGAAGCTCAACTAATTTATTAGTTGCTTCATGATAACAAAAGAAATCTAAATTGGCAAGATGACTGATCAGAAGATATGCACACTAATGTTGACAAAAACGACTAGATATATCGGTTTTGTTAATATAACTCATTCCAGTTTAACCGACACAGGCATTCATCTACTACACTCACATTTCAACAAATCGAAATAAAATTCAACGGTACTTGAAAACGTATCCACTTTCTGGTACTAGGATTTCACTTCATCTGGAAAAATACCTGTGTAAGTATTGTCCGACTGAAGCAATTAAACGTTAGGCCTCATTGGATAGTTTCGTATTTTGACACACACACACACACATTTTTAAGGTAGAAGGTATGATCCTAATTATCACATAACTAGCATTTATAAATTCAGACATAAGCTAAATCTGTAATATGATTTTCATCTACTTTGAGTTAGTCTTGCAAATGGGTTGGCTTGTTGGTGACTGCCTGTGACCGTTAGACGAGCATTGGATATTAAATGCGTAACTTGAGCTGATTTACGAGTATCTGCTACAGAGGTAAATATCTAAAAATCTAGATGATTGGTGGGTAATGAAAAGTATGCTCATTTGTAATAGTACTGGTCAACTTTATTCTTGCATAAAGCAGATACTGATTTAGCTGCCTTGTCACAGGAAAATATTAAAATTAGCTTTTTCCTGTCAAAAATAAATGTAAAAACAAGAGGTTGGTGGTAGTGATTTTTCAGTATAAAAACAACTCTTACATAAGGAATTAACCTTAATACCTCAGTCAGAATGTTAGATGCATCCTTTGAACAAAATTCATTAGTTTTTATTTGTATCTTTAATGTAATATTAGTATCATGTTTCTGCAATTGGTCATCGTCGGATGAAAATATGCCAAATACAACTGTCCAGTGGGACCTTAAATATCTGCATAAGCGTCAATATGGCTGCCAGGTTTAGGGATATACTGTTACGAATTTGGCAACTAGTTTCTCGGCCAGTTAACCGCGGAACAGGCATCAAAACGCTGAGATTCCGGAACTATTTGGTCCATAGCAACGCCGGTCCACTAGCCTTTTTGGCCCATAAAGAAATCGGAGTACTCAACCTGGCCCATTATCTACTTGGCCGATTAGATGTTACTCGGTTTAATCAATAATTCAGTACCACTATAGGAGTGAAATTAGGTCCGAAATGAACTTGGATTACTCATGTCGTCCCATTACATGCTCGGCCGATTACGTACCACGTAATGGGTGTAATATAAATTAAATTTACATAGACCAAATCTATAATAGACCTAGTTTGCGATGGGTCGAATCCGGAATAGACCTACATTGACAGTCATGCTTTCTAAATTACATTTGCATTTACCGATTTGTAATAAGCTGACTCTGGATTGACTCAAGTATCGTATGGGTCGAGATCTCCAACCACCCAAAACCGTGTGCCACAAGAGTAGACCCATATGGTATAATTGTTTTGTCCAACTATGTAAATCCTGCTGAGTCTTTTCTGACCATGAAGGCGTTATGAACATAAATTTAAGGAGGTTTTGTGTGCTTTTGTAGTTTGTTATTAGGTGCACACAGTGACGTAACGTGATGGTTACAATGCCGCCGACCGCATGGATGGACAAATCTACATCATCTACAAAATGCAAGGAAAGCTGGCTGTTTTGCGGGTGCTGTTAGACACCCGTATAACAATGAAAAATAATCTAGAATCGGGATTAATTTACTCTTTCAAATTTAAAGACAAAGTGATGAACGTATATCAGAAACTAAGCATGATAACGCAAGTATACATTGAACCTCTCCATGGTGACGCCTTATTCAAGCTATCATGGCAAGGTATGAATGTTCTGGGTAAGAGAGATTGTGGCGCAATGTAATCTTTCTGTACTCTCTTACTTTTTGCATTAAACATTGATTCAAATGATCCACTATAGAATATCACCCTGACTAAATATATAGGTATCAGCACATTTCATAACGTAGGTACCAGGTGTACATGTATCAGAAGTCTGCCAATTTTCGTTTCGATTGGAGCTAGCCTTCTCTTTCTCTCTATCTCTCTCTCTCTCTATTCTCTCTCTCTCTCTCTCTCTCTGTTGCATGAAGTCTCAACATTGTTCCAATCCAGTGGCAGGTTTGAATCGGTTGTTCTAGTTTGTCATATGGGTTTATACTTCTTTCAACATATAAATTTCTTCAGGCTGTCGACAAGGTGTCATGGTCAACATGTTACATGTGCCTAGGACGAAGACATGTATTCTTAGTAGGGAAATGAAACTAAACCTCTTTGGATACTGCTTCATCATAAATGTTTTCATTTGCTTATGTAAGTCTCTGAATTTTTTCCGCATCAGAACCCTATAAAATTCTACCTGGGAAATTACTAGTTTAATATGTATCATAAATAAAACCAATCAGACTCACATTTAGTCTAAACATTGTTAGATCAAGATGTAAGATATATTAGAAATGATTTTGGTGCAAAAGGTGAACTAATATAAACAATATAATCAACAATTATCGAGTTGGTAAAAAATACACTAAAATGCTATCAAAGGACACGACAAATTTATGATGAATATCATTATTTTCTTCTTGAAAAGAGTATAGGAATGATTTCTGGATTGAACTGAGTTACAGATATATTGCTTTGGTAGACAACGAAGTACTAGAAGACTTGTAAAATACTGCTTTAATCAGTAAAAATACAGACTATATAACCTGAAAAACCAGGCAGCTGGTATGACTTTATTTCACGATATTGGACTCAGTTTAATCACAAGCATGCCTTTCAATTTTCATATTCATTGCTCAGGAGTGTCACTGCCTGGTTTATATCATCTTGATGGGCACGTGCCATAAATGTTAGTATTAGGGTTTATACGCATCGTAATGTTCTCACATCAGCTGTGGCAGTATTCAGATTTATATATATCTTTAATGTTCACAGATCAGCTATTTCAGTTGTCTGGTTAATACACATCTTAATGATAACAGGCTAGCAATATCAGTGTAAGAATTTGTAACGGTATTCTATAGGAAAGATCAAAATCAATTTTGTGTGAAATTGAAATCAAAGACGCTAAATATGAGAGATGGAATACAAAAAGGCAAATACGTCTCAGTCTTAAATCAGCATACCGTAATTCTCTGTTCCTCTATTTATATGTGTTTCTGTTTTTGGTGATTATCTCAGCTGGTTTCTCTGCGTTTTTCATGTCTGTTCTGGTCTATGTTTCTGCTTCGTAATTGGTTTTTCTATTGGAATTTTAGTAGAAGTTCACTTGGCTTATATGTCTTCACTTATGTCATTTGATGAAAAAGCCCTGTAGATACATTAATTTCAGAAACCCATATAAACAAATTTTTGAATTTGTGGAGACTAGAAGATGTGATAGTGGCAAGTAGAAAGATAGTTCATGATACACTTCAACAACAATTACTTATGTTACATAAAGAAAAGTTTTCATATATACCCGTATCATTATGTTATCGATTGGTAGATACGCAACTGCAGAATATCGACAACAAAGCAAAATCTTGTACTAAATTATATTGTTTTAGTTCCTCTCAATGTTGCTGGAGATGCGCTAAAAATGTAAAAAAAAGAACTACAATGCATGCTAGGATACGCAATGACGATTCATTCATCTCAGGGATTAACTATTTCTGATACGCGAGTTTGGATCGTCAATGATAGTATAGAATTGTCAAATTTGGTTTACCTTGCAGTGTCTAGAGTTAGTAAAATATCTCAATTGCGAAGGGTTATCATAGACAAACACCACTGGCGATGTTATTGACAATGATATAATACGAAAAATTAGTTACAAACAGTGTGACAAAAAAAATAAGCGCGAATTTGACCTTGATACTGAATGTATAATGACGATGAAACAACATCAAAATAATCCCTGTGCGAGCTGTAATACAGTAATGTTGTGGATCAGTATTCTTAATGATCCAATACAATTTACCTTAGACAGAATTAATAGTAAGTTTGGTCGTACATGCGAAAATGTGATGTTGACCTGTCTGGACTGTAACCGAATCGAAAAAAATTGTGAATGCGGTGCTAACTGTGTGTCTTCAGGAATTATTTGTAATTGTTCACGTACATGTCCACGTTGAGGAGCTATTTAATCTAAACTGTAGAGTGCAGGTCTAACCGTAGATCTTACCACGCTAGATGTCGTATGTGTCGTTACACTCAAAATAGGATCATACAATTTTTTTACCACCTTCAAGTTCACCGGGTTCATATAAATATCTGACAGTAACATTACCTAATACTGGTCGTTTTGAAAAATCAGATTTTGAGTTGGCATAGGTTTTTTGTGCAATTGTATTAATGGGTTACATAGAATTTGTTCGAGTAATTTCATTATTTAACGCAGCTATCACACTTGATAATCTTGCAACCCATTCACGATATCTCGTATCTTGCATTATTTCCTTCGCATACTGATATCCAAATAACCGCTCATTAAGTGTTCGATTAAATCGTTCAACAATTGCCTGATCACGACGAATTGCGGTATGTTCTCCTCTGATTTCGAGAATATTATTTTTTTCCATCAGAGATGATACTGCACCAAGAAATTCCTTGCCAGGATAAACCTGTAATAGTTGTGGCCATCGTAAGGGTCCTCGTAGATAAATTCGATCTAAAGCAGATAGAACTACAGTTGCTGTTTTAGCTGATAGCTGCACTGCTTCTTTATATTTACATGCAACCTCAGCGACAGTTAACGCGTATTTATATGTTAATTGACGTCTTCCAATTTTGATAGTATCGTGTGGTAAAAATAAAATATCAGCCTGATGAATTTCATTAGGAATGCTGACATCAAAATGTGCATGCTGAATTTGTTTAGGTGGTAGTAGCTAAATTTGCCATTTTGGCTGTCGTGCAAACCATTTGTCAGCAGTAAAACGTGTACCATTTGCTGCATCAACGAGTTTACTAATTGCTGCTCTGCCTCTCCAATATCTCTTTGGGCTATAATAAATTGATTCAATTATTTTAATAATTGATTAATTAATTACCAGCCCCTAATACTAATTTACCTTTCATCGCAGATCTTACCAACCAAATAGCTAATGATTCTCTGATATGTATATTTTTTATGGAATTTGACGAATTAATCAACTTCGCAACTGCTATGTCTATCTTGTAGTTTTTTTTTAAATTTTATAAGCTACTTCATTAACGTGATATGTTCGATCATTATCATTTATAAAATACGCTCCAGGTTTTGGTTGATCTTGGTTATCAAGTCGGATATCAAGTCGGGTACCACGACCACACTAATTATATCATATAATATGTTTTTCTTCTGGGTATTTAGCCCAGGGTGTTCCTGTTACTTTTCCTAATGAAGTAGCAGTATCACCACTAATTTTGCTGGTAGAAATAAATTTATATTTTCTTCTACAACATTTTACACATTTTATCGGTAAATGCACGTTTTTTTATTTTCTGATTACTTTTGTCACTTTACTCGTAGGAGTATATGCTCTGCATCGAACACATTAAAGATTTGTATTATTTATTATATTTCCACAAAATAGATGTCACTGATATCTCAGCATCACGAAACCAAGGGCCAGTAAAAAATAATTTAGCATTACCGAATTCCATCAGAATGATTATGATAGGTCCATATGGGTCTGTTGAAACACAATTATTGCTTAATTTGATAATGAGATGGTTAAAGTGAGACACGTTATATTTAGTTGCACCATCAGTAGATGATCAGAGATGCTATTATGAACTTAACGTTTTTAATGATATTGATGTAGCACCGTCCGTAGATGAATTAGACGAGTTTATTAATAATCTCGTAGTATATGATGACGTATTGTTGGACAAACAATCAAATGCAGCTAGTATATTTTCTCGAGGTAGGCGTAACAATACAGATATTATTTATGCAACTCAGATATACACAAATTCCAGAAGTAATTAAAGATAACTGTAATATTTGTGTTGTGTTTAACGAAGTTGATATAAATACTCTGAGAAATATTCTTCAAACTTGGTGCAGCGGAGGTATGGATCTAATTAGATTTATAATTTTCTTCTCAAAAGCACAAACTACCCCAAACGGATTTATAACAATACATTTACATGATCCCAGAATAAGATATCGTGTAGGTCTTGATACAATATTTGGTTGATAATTATAGCAGCAGAGGAGCCGCGATCCCAATGATACGTCAGGCAGACAAATAAATAAATAAATAAATAAATATATATATATATATATATATATATATATATATATATATATATATATATATATATATATATATATATATATATATATATATATATATATATATATATATATATATATATACTCTATTTTTAAAACCGCCAAGAGAGACTATGGGAGAGACTGTGCGAGCGAAACTCTCGGTCAAAGTGAGAGGCTTCGGTTTGACGTCAGTGACCTTATTCATTTATTATTTTCGTATGAGGTTTTAGTTTTCTAAGTTACGTTTCAACAAAAGGTATGTTCGCCTCCTCTGCTGCTCCAGCACTGGTATCCCAATACATGTAGTTTAATAAAGCACATAATGCCATAGTTACCATGCGATAAAGTAACGCAACTGTTTAAAAATCAATACATGATTTACTCTAGGGCCAAAATGCTTTGTCTGTAATACTTAAGAGATAAATACCAAACATTAGGGATCCACTTGTAATCTTTCATGTGCAGTTATTGCTAGTTTTCAGAATATAGGTTCACTTGAGGACTGATCATTGCTTAACCTATATAAACTTCCAAAGTGTATGGCATTACCCGTATCCAATACCCACACCAGTTTCATAGTGTCGCCGCCATTGAAACGTGTTACCCTATGTGGACGAAGTATAATAACATGTCGAATAAAACATCTCAGACTTTATTTTCAACAGAATAATTCCGCCTTTGAACTTAAAGCCCTTGCGAAATGTGGTGTTAAATAGTTCATGTCACTTCTGTTTTATTACTTCTAAGAGACATAGAGACAAAGTCACTCAATGGACATAAAATAGCTTCTTCTGTGATTTGATGGGCATTTAATTCATATATTATTATGTACTTTCACAAGGATCGTATCTTTTCCATGACCGTTGAAAGCAGAAATTCTGGTAGTTATTAAAGATACATATTGTATCCAATGTATTCACACACACGTAACTATTATTACATGCTTCGGGCACAATTTACCATTTGTCGAAGATTTATATCCCCTACTATATACAGGTGTATCATGCTATCTAAAGGATAGTTTACACTATCTACATTGAAGCTTACTAGCAGATGAGTAAAAAACAATCTCTTTTATTTACTGACCTGTGTATTATTTTTCCAAAATTTTAAATTTAGATTTCATATTTATGGAAACAGATGAAAGAGTGTATGCACATTTTCAATGAGACAGACACAATAAATATATTATAACACAACTGAAAGCTTTCATTTTACTCCATGAAAGAACCGTACAGTGCAAGTGCATTATTTGTAACATTATTTCTGTTCAGACATAAAGAACGCTCTACTAAGTAACTCTATGGATGAAATCAAGCTGTATTAGTGGAAGTGCGCATATGATGGAAGAAATGTACTGCACTAGAGCAAACTTCTCCACATGATGGAATGTCCACTTGCGCAACTGAATATCAAAATGAAATCATTTCGTTAAGCTTCATTTGTAAAGCAACAATCTTCTATTTAGGTTGCTGTTAGTTCTTGCATCTATTATCTGATAAAATGGTAATATATTGTTGCATAATTTAGAAGGCGTACAGTTTCTATTCACTTTTTTCTGAAGCTGGCGCTTCTCCAAAACTAAGAGGCATGTGCACAAAGCAAGCTAAAATTTTCAAAGCATAAAAGTGAATAAAGATACGAATAAGATTATTAAAATATCTTACTATTTTTTATCTTGAAATATGTGCGCTGAGAGACGGAGATACAAATAATATGACGGCAGGAAATTTCTAAAACTACGTGGACACAAAACATATGAATTTTAGTTATCAGCCACCAGCGCAACCCTGCTCCACTATGCTATTGTGGAAACATATTCCCTGAGCAAGACTGTGCTGATATAAACGTTCGATAATGAAGTTGTCCTATAGAGCATTTGTTCTCCAATTATGAACACTAATAAATGATCAAGAGTCGTTTTATTATATAATAGAAATTGTAAAAGTGTTACGGATACTTATATCATATCTTATTTTATAATATAGTTTTAAATCAAGTAATTTGGGTTAATGACATTTAACATTCAATTCTGTAATATAACTATAGTACATCTATGTATTTCCCCGATTATCAACCAAAGTAACTGTCATCAACAATTTTGGTCAACGTATGCCAATGAATTAGTGAACGGAGGCCACTTCAGCATCACATGATACTAGGATTATATTGATCCTGGAGAGATATCATGCACGCTCGAGTTAATAATTGGCTCAATAATTAAAAGAAGTCACACCATGACTGTTAAGATAATTATTAATGCTGAATTCATAAATGCCTGGAATTTCTTTTAGTGATTCAGATGTGCTGATCTGACGCGTACATAGTGGCTATATAAAAGAATTAATTATGCATTGTTTAATTCTTCAATTCTATACCATTTTGGTAAGAGTCGGTGAGGAAATTTCATTTTTGTAACATATGTTCCTTGAAATTGCCGAAAGGAAATCCGTATATTCTAATCAGACAGAACCTTCCTGGACTATTGTAAAACTATTCAAGGACATCGATATTTAAATAATTTTGTTGGATGTGTATGATGTGCAATTTTCATTTATTGACCTTGAAGCAAACTATTTGGATATAGAAAAGTTATCTTCCTTGATTGACCAACACATTATAACCTTTATTGGCATTACCTTTGAATCGTTTCCAGCATACTGTAAAATTGATAGTTCATTTACAATAATATTCGAGGGAATTCACAACATTCTGTAAACTATATTTAATTCTTTCATTTTGCCGATTTTATATGTTAAGGAAATAATTTTACATTTTAGAAATTGAATGGTTGTTGACCTTTAACATGTCTAGTTACATAGTTTAAACGTTAGGTCGTACCAAAACAAAAGATATATGAATGTTTCATTTGTACCTTGAATATCACAATTAGACAAAACATTAAAAAAATGTCACAATATTTACTTTCTCATACCAACGGGGGCAGAACGCAACCTTTATTAAATTTAGTAATTTCAATTTTACTCTTAAAATCCTCTTTACCTGAAAAAAAATAATCTGGAAACATATTTTAACTTGATGCTTAATGGCAAACCATTTAAGAAATACAATGTATATCTGCTGATTACCTAATACTGATTCATGCTATTCATTTCGTACATGATCATTAAAACACTGTGTGCTTTCTTAAAACTAACTATCAGGGTCATTTTCGCTAGGCATGTATGATAGGTTTTGATACTTTGCCGATGGACAAAGATAAAGACGCTTTGTCTGGTGGATACGATTGATTGTGCGGATTGTGTTAGTGAATTCGATCCAATTCACAAGATAACACTTAGAAAGGTTCATAATCTGTTTCTGTGTCTGTGTTCACTCTCTCTGTTTTAAATTTCGTCACTTTCACAGTTTTGTCCTCCATTTCTTCCTCACTTTCTATTCTTCTTCTTTTCTTCTCATTTTTTACTTTCTGCACGTGTCTGGGTTCTTCCTTTGGGGAGGGTACCTCTTCTTCTTCCTGTCCAGAATCCCTCTCTTCTTCTTGCTCCTGTTGTTTCTTAGGGCAATCTAAAGACCAATGTCCTTTTACTTGACATTGCTAACAGTTACCTTGACATTTGTCTCTTTTTCCGCTTGTCTTCCTTTCGTGACGTTGTAGACACTCTGAATGTCGACGACACCTAGAGCAAATATCTTGACTTTTATCTCGAAAAGAGGGGGAATAATCAGTTGGCTTCTCTGAAGAAAACCTTCGTATGATACCTCGCAAAGGTCTGATCAAAAGTTCGATCTGCGGGGGCTCTTCCATCCTTTTGCTCAGTTTGAGAGTGAAATGAACAGTGGAAGGCAAGACACACACCCTTTATATACGCTGGTCTGCCATGGATATAAAGTGACCAATGGTGCTTAAAATGTGGTCATTTGACGTTTTGCAGTCAAGATGAAACGATCGCATTAATTCGTGAAGGAAGAAGAAAGTAAGAGGCAGAAACGTGATTTATTGCCTCGTACAATAGCTGAAGTCTTGGAGCAAATTCATGCCAGTGATTGTGAAGATTACATGAGTGAACCAGAATCCAGACCCAGCGATTCTACACCTAAACAAATTTCACCACCCTACAAAATACTATCACATTCGAGAGACCGAAAAAGCTCCTCTAGGAAATTTAGAACCACAGCTTACACATACACGGGGAAGTGTAAAGATTTCAAGTCCAACGTACCACTGGAGAAAGCAGAGGGTTTCATCACCGAGGTGTGGGATTCTTTGCTAACCACTCTGAAACGCCAATGTGAAGCCAAAAATGATGATCGCTTGAGACTTTCCATTCATCACGACAGTCTGATTCAATTTTGCAGACCAGCAGAATTGATACATTCCAACGTCATCGATAAATTCAACAGTGCAACAATCCAGTGATTAGTTTCACATCACCGACGGAAAAGCCACACTGTTTATGACTCACCTGTCACTTCCTCAAGGGACAGGACGCAAAAAGGTGTTATTGGTGGACGACCTTCGCAGTACCAAAAATGCCTCGTCCAAATTAACAACCCTCAATACCAGATTTGTTTAGCCCGTGCCATCGTGGTGGGACGAACGTATGCCGACAATAACGATACGGTATAATGGAAAAGAGCCCGGAAAACTACTCGACAATTTGACCAAGCCAAACAAAGAAATGAAGCAGAACTCCTGTTACAGCAAGATGGCCTGTTCAAAGACACACATTGTGGCATTCCTAAAATGCAAAAACTGCAAGATGTCCTAGCTCCACGCTATACCTTGAAAGTTCACCCTCAAGAAGAGAGTGGACCTTTCTTGTTTCGAGGCAAATATTTCGAAGACGGAAAATTCATTCACGTCTATCATCACGATGAACATTTCGATGCCATTACCAGTATCACCGCATTCTAGGGATGCGGTTATTACTGTGAGAAATGTGACTATGGCTATAACAATCGAGAGCAACACAAGCATTGTGGATCGAAATGCTCAGGATGTTTGGCCTCTCAATCCTGTCTGGACGAAGGACAAGAACAAGTGCATTGCCCTAATTGTCAGCGCACTTTTGTTAGCCCTATCTGTTACCAACAACATCTTACAACACACGGTTAACTGCAGAAAGGTGCTTGTCAACTCTTGAGATTGTATCCGACTTGTAGACAAGGCATACTTACCAGTAATGCCAAATCACACGTATGTTCATTCACCACCAAATCGTTTACTCGGAACAGCAATGCTACATTTAAAAAATACTAACCCCAAGAGGAAGATGACCAAAAGAAAGGAAATTTCATCTTTTTCGATTTTAAATGGATGCAAGAGACTGGCATTCACATTCCAAATTTCTGCGTGACTTGTCCAGCGTGCGTGAACGAGAAGTGCATCCAAGAACCTATCTTTAGTCATTGCCCTCACTTCCGCAAGATTCCTGGTGGACGTCAAAAATATTAGGGGGACCGAACACGCTATCCGATTTCGCCCAATGGATCTTAGACCCCATCGACGAGATGTGGAGCAAAGAGGACATCGAACGTTACGGAGATTGTCATCGCCATGCGACGGTGATGGCCCACAATTTCTCGGGATACGATTGACAGTTTCTTCTCAGATACTCTACGGAGCCAAAATCATTTCCCTGCAGGTGGGACAAGTACAGATTAAAGATTCATTGAGCTACTTGGCCTTGCCTTTGAGCTGAATAATAGCTCAATCAACATGCTGTTCTGCCACATTTGCACGAGGCTCACGATTACGACCCCGACAACATACGCACCTAACAACGAGAAGCTTTTTACGCTTGGTACCAGGCTCACACTTCGGACCCCTTCACGTTTAGGAAGAAATGTTAAAATATTGTCATTCCGAAGTAGACATTTTACAGCGTTGCTCTGGAAAAGTTCGTAAACTGTTCATGGAACACGGAGGGGTCTATCCTTTGAAAGAAGCTCGCATCATTGCCAAAGCATGTTCCTTAGTGTACCGTCAATGAGTCATGCCCAAAAACACCCTGGCTGTCATCAGTCATCAAACGATCAACTTTGCCAAACGTCAATACTCAGTCAAAGCACTACGCTGGTTTCATTACTTTTGCGACAAAGAAGACAAATGGATTCAGCACGCCCGCATCGGAGGAGGCGACAAGATCATCGGAACGTATTCGGTGGATGGCTGGGACGTAGAAAACCCCAGGACTGTGTACGAGTTTAATGGTTTCTTATTTCACGGATGTCCCCTCTACTACCCTGAAAGTAACACTAAAAATAAGGTTTTACAACGAACCATGGAAGACTTAAACCAGTCCAGTTTTCAGAGACGCTTGAAGTTAGAACAGCAAGGATACCAAGTGGTGGAATTGTGGGAATACAAGTACGATCACCGTTTGAAAACACATCCCAAGTTTAAACGCATCGTAGAAGGTTACAAGTTGATGTACCCCCTGAACCCGAGCGATAGTTTGTATGGAGGAAGGCAAAATGCCACCTGTTTGCTGTACCAAGCCGACGAAGAGAAATTTGAAGAAATCAAATACTTGGACTTGGGTTCGCTGTTTCCTTACGTGTGCAAATATTGTCGTTCTCCTGCAAGGCACCCCCGATTGCTGACGGAACACATTGACCTGGACAACATTCGACAATACAAAGGCTTGATCAAGTGCAGTCTTGCCTCCCACAGACTTGTACCATCCCGTTTTACCTCACCATTGCCAAGGCAAACTGATGTTTCCATTGTGCCACACTTGTGCTGAACGTGTAACCAAGACCAGCCTTGTCAACACACTCAGGAAGAACTAGCCTTGACGCAAACGTGGGTCAGCGTGGGGAATTGTTTAAAGCTCTGGACATGGTATACCAACTGTAAGAAGTGTACAAAATTTACCACTTTCCCAAGACAAAAATACCGCAAGAGCGACGAGACTCAGAAAGGCATTTTCGCAGACTACGTGGATGCGTTTGTGAAACTGAAACAAGAAGCCAGTGGATATGCTTCTTGGTGTCACACTTCCGAAGACCAAAATACATTCAAAGAGAAATACTAGGACCAATAAGCCATCACTTTAGACCACATCGAGAAAAACGAAGGCAGGTGATCGTTTGCCAAAGTGATGTTAAATTGCTTGTGGGACAAAATGGCACAAAGACCATGTTTACCTAAGACGTAGTATTTGACAGAACCTGCCCGGTACTTCCAGATGGTTCACGACAAAACCAAATACATGAAGCTCGTGGACATTGTTCGTGTGGACTTCATCTTAGTCAATTGGGAAGAAGATCTGGACTTTGTTCAGGCCAACGAATTTGGAAATGTCATTACTGCGGCTTATGTGACATCCATGCTCACTTAAAATTATACGAAGCTTTAGAACTGTTAGGGGATCGCGTCCTGTACTTTGACACGGGCAGTTGCATCTACATCGATCGCCCTTGTTCCATTGGTCGGATATTGATGATTCGTGTGAGATTCATACAGTTTTAAATGCCACTCATTCTCCTTACAAGACGAACATAATACGCAGAATTCCAATAGATAGTGGATTATCAGCATCTTTTACACCAAGAAATCTTGGTTGAAGAGAAAACTTCTATACAACATTTGGTGTGTGAGTTAGTGACTGGCTCATATTGGTACGGAACTAAAATAAAAGCGATGCTGTTCAAAAAGTACACCTTTTACCTTCAACAAAAGAGGGCTTAGTATGACATGATTATGGATACTTTACAAGACAACATTCGTGGTATACCTGATTCAGTAGAAAGTGTACCAGTGGTCAGACCTTGTTAAACTGTTCGAGGACGAGAAGGATTGGTATGTTAATAATTTTAATTACTTCGAGATACACTTACTACAACGAATTCCAGAAGAAGAGTTAGATAGTTATCACAATCTTTTACGCAACATCAATTTAGTGGAAGAGAAAACTACTGAACGAACTGTGATATGTAGGTCAGTGATTTGAACCGTTTAGATTTGCTACTGGAGTAGGCTTATCTCTGGGAGAAAGTACACTTCTTGCTTCCGAGAAAAGAGGGTATAAAAACAGGCTACCATGCCACAACTTTTATCAGAAGTGATTCAACAAATTCCGTGGAAGGAAATCAATGCCACTATTCAAACAGTGGACGATTACTAACACTTTTTACAAGACCTGTGTCAGTTGAATAGGGGTGGTTGTGTGATGCATGTCTTAGTGACTTGTTTTCTGGGATTTCGTATACCACACAATTCCTTGTGGACTCATTAAGAACAGTACTTACCACCCAATAAATCAGAAAAGTATTTCCTTTAAAAATCTACGAGAGGCTCGTTTTGCTCAAAGCCTTGCGTTTTAATCTGGATACGTCTCGACCTCTACATGAAAAAACGATTCGTCAACATTTAGGTACCGAAGATGTGTATGACGATATATGTGTAGCTTGTGACTTACACACCATTGGACAGATTACGTGACTGGAAAAAATGGGGTCTTGAGGCTGGACTCAAGAAGTGGCCCATTTTGCTCGAGGGTTATGATCCTTCATTTCAACTTCCAAGGAAAAATGTCACTTATAAACCTGTGTTAATGACAGTACCAGAAGAACACGTCACCGAGGACAATCACTCCACTGAGGACAGGACTGTCATGGACATTAATGAGAGACATTTCCGGATGGATACTTGTTTGACATTACCCCGTGTAGAGCCTGTCAGAACATTACACTCTGTCCCTAGGACATCTTGGTTACGAAAATCATGTTGTACATAGACTTTGATAGTTTTAATATGTATTTTATCTATGTACTTAAGCATTTGGCTTTTATGTATTTTTGTCTTTCGTGTTGTTCCATTGTAACTTGCAATAAATGTGTCCTGAATAAAGGTATACAAACTCTTGTATTGTATGTGACATTCCTTGCACTATGTAGTGTCTCTGCACACTTAAATCGTGCCAGTTGGGTGGCCTTGTATCTTCGCCATCCCTTTAACATGCTCATTGCCGGACCTAGCGGTTGAGGCAAAACCGAATTTGTCAAACGTTTGATCGAACATAAACATCATTTGATCGACTGTCCACCTCAACGAATCGTGTGGTGTTATAAAGAGTAGCAATCGGCGTACAACCTCTTGCGAGAAAGTCAAGGCGATTGCATCGTGTTTGTGGAAGGCATTCCTAGCGAAGACGACGGAATAGTGTCTGACTGATCCCAGGCAAACCCTTCTGGTCATTTTCGATGACATGTTAGTCAAAGACAATGAAGAAATTAAACTGTGATTTACGCGCAATACCAGTGTCATGTACATTACTCAAAATTTGTTTCAAGAAAGTAAAGCCCATCACACCATCAGTCTCAGTGCTCAATACGTGGTGTTGTTTAAAAGCCTTTGATACAAATCGCATGTACAAGTCTTAGCGAAACAGTTAGGAACACCTTGGCTGGCTCAGGCGTACGACGATGCCACTCAAACCCCACATGCCTATTTACTCGTGGATTTGAACCCATTTGTTTCAAAACTGGTGTCAAGACGGAGGGCCTCTCCTGTACACGTTCATATCGTCGACTTAACCCAACAATATATATAAAAAACCTCGGAGATTTGGGGTCTGTCTCACACAACGTCAACATGACATTCCTTCAGTCTCATCTTCCCGTTAAATTGAGTCGCAAAAATAATCCACACATACATGCTGGTGTCTTAGAAGCCAGTCTCAAAGAAGTCTTAGGATGGGTCACGTTGACAGCACGTCAATTACTGCAAGGCATCAGTCAGATTCCTCATCAAACCAAACGCTTTTTTTTTTGACAGAAACAAACTAGCCTTGACAAAACTGGCCCATCCCAAAAAGCAAAGAATTTTGAAACCCATAGGAAGCGGTTCTCTATATGTCCTCCTTCGCTCCCTCTTAAAGTGGAATCCTAAATCCCCTAAAGTTCTCGCCAGGAAAAAAGCCACTCTCCGAAAAATCCAAAGGAAGCCCCAAGAAGAAAAAGAACAGTAGTGTCAAGACCAGGTCACAACCCCAGAAAAAAAAAAGCGCACAGAAAAAGAAAAAGTTATCAGAAAAAGAAAAGCCCTCAGAGAAAAGTTTATCTCCGCAAGAGAGACATTTTGGCCAGGACGCAACCTTACATTCGCAAACCACGACTTGCGGCGACGATGACCGCGTCTCCAGTAGCCTCAGATTCTTCCACATCTCCGTTGTTGGTGATGCCAGTCAAACCATTGAAAAAACCATGGAAGCCCACGTCTCCAAAAACATCTCCTGGAGTGCTCACCCTCTCCTCATCTTTAGCGAGAGTGGTAGCTGCTCACAATGTACATGCTCCCAGAATCAAAGTCCAAGAGGGATCATGCATGTTACAGAGTTTACTGGATTTGTTTAAGCAAGAACTGTCCTGATTTAGTCCGTTGCGAACCCCTCCACGACGTGTGATGCCTGTCATCAAGTTGATACGACGTAAAGACAATCAGTGACGACGCGTTCCAATATAAGAAAGAATTGAGGCAAAATATAGACATCAGTGTTATTGTGCTACTGAAGACCCAAATGTGCCATCCACGAACGGTCATCCCTCTTCTAAACCCAATGGAAAGAAAAAGATAGGACTGCCTCCTTGTTTAGTCAAACATTTGGACATGTTGTCTGTTTTGTCCAAAGCTTCTCAACCCATGCGATAAGAAACCTAATTCAAACTGCATCAATAGATGTCATCGAAACCGTGTGCGAATGTTGCTTGAACGTCTTGAAAGTCATGCTATGTTTGACAAAACAGCAGAAACAATGCTTAGGCGAACATCGCCACGTTCTTTGCCAAATGGTTCAAAACAAACACCCTCTTGTCAAAAGAAGAAGATGTTGGTACGACGTGGAGGAATGTTGCCTTTATTGTTAGGACCCATGCTGAAAGGAGTATTGGGAACCATGTTGGGAGGCCTCTTGGGAGAAAGATAAAAGAACGTCTGAAATCAAACGATCTCAACCGTGACGCTTGAAATCGAATGGAAGGACAAAAACTGGCTTTAGTGCCTAACGATGGATATGGGATACCATCTTTGGCAAGAACAAGTGAACCCATTTGCCTCCCAATTCAAATTTGACCAAGATGTCCCAGTTACAACACGAATTGCAGTCATTCATGGATCGCCGGTCAACTCTTCCACCGACTACAACTCTTTCACCTGAAAGCTTTAGACGAAACAGCTCTACCCACTCTGAAAGATGTTAAGACCTAGATGAAAAGTCAAATCACACACACTACCACTACCTCAAGTAGTCAAGACAGTCGCCACGCCAGCTCCGTTTCCTAGTAAGATTGCAGCGTCCTTGTTGACCGCTTCCCCTACACTCCAGCGATAAAAAATATGAAAACTTGGGTTAAATAGATGATGTCCACTGCTTCTTCAACAGAAGTGAAAACTATAGAAGGGAAACCAGAAGTGAAAAAAAGAAGACCAAAGCCATTCCTTTACCACCTCCACCACTACTTTTAACTTCTACTCCAGTGGCCCATCGGACACGTAAATCCGTTTCGAAACCACCCATTCGCCCCGTTCAAAGTAGCATCAGCGAAGAGTGGAGGACTTATTAACAAACATGGAGAAGGTGTTAACCAATATTTACTACGATCCATCCCATCCTGCAGGTTACGGAGGAGTTCAGAAATGTATCGTGCTGCCAAAACTCGACTGAAACGTCTCAAGTGCAACGATGGTTACAAGAACAAGCCAAATACACTTTAAACAAACAAATTCGACGAAAATTTTCCAGAAGTCGCACTCGAGTGGAGGGCATCCATCATCAATGGCAAGCCGATTTAGCCGATGTCTCTCATTTGGCCACCTACAATCGTGGGTACAAATATTTGTTTTATGTCATCGACGTCTTTTCCAAACTTGCCTGGGTCGTGAGATTGACTTTCAAATCGAGCAGTGAGTTAGTGCGAGCCCTGCAACTGGTCTACTGGTCTAGAAACAAAGTGATCATCGTCCTCTTCGATGGCAAACTGACTAAGGCGCCGAATGTCTGAACCAAGATTTCCAAAATGAATTAAAGAAACGTGACAATCATTTTTTCACCACCGAGAATCCCGAAGCAAAAGCTATCATCTTGGAACGTTTTCAACGCGCCTTGAAAGAACGTATGTGGACATATTTTACGCATCACCATACTTTCAAGCACATTGACATCTTGCCACATCTGGTGCAAGCGTACAACCAATCTCATCATCGAAGCATTGATCGTGCCCCCAAAAAGTGACTCCCGAGAATACAAGTGAACGTTTTCGAGCGTCTGTTTGGTACGGCCCCGACGGTGGCTTTCCCTAAGAAAAGTGGAGTGTTGGACGTAGGAGATTGGGTGCGCATTGGCAAAACCAAACACACTTTTAACAAAGGTTACTTACCCAACTGAACCACCGAATTGTTTTGAGTCACTGGACGAGTGCATGTTCGTCAACCTGCCGTCTATAAATTGGAAGACATGAACGTGGAAGTGTTAAAAGGAAATTTTTACTTGCCCGAGTTACAACGTGTCGCCTAAAAAGAAGACGACGTGTTCGACAACGAAAGCATTCTCGAACGCAGAACCCCGTAATGTGGGAAAAAGCCATGTCAAAAGAAGTCAAAGTGCTTTGGAAAGGATATCCTCCCAGTATTGATTATTTGATCGACGCTTCGCAAGTCATCGACTATAAAAAGAAGTAACCATCATGCCATTCCACACAGCCTCAGCTACTGCTACCCTTACAACGACCACCCCTTCACCCAATTCTTGTCTGCAAGATCTACAAAAGCAAACCTTGTGGGTGTGGTATGGAGAAAGTGTGCCTAAAACGTAAATCGTTTTTCTGCCAAATCTGTGCGATGTATTGTGTCATTGGTGCAGTCATTGCCAATCTGAGTTAGCAACAAGAAGACAAACAATTGTGTACCATTTTATTGAGCAGTTGCATCGGTAACCTTCTTCCTAATCCTTCCCCGAAATACTCCTCGAACGGCAACAACGGGAATCTTGCGTCCAGTGTCAGTCACCATTCCAGCAACCAACCCATTTTGGGTGGAGATACTCCTCCGACTTCCAATGGTCCCTCAAACAGCCACACAACTCTGGAATTATGAACACCCATAAATAATTTTACTTGACATTATCCAGTGACAGTTCCATTGAGGTGTTTCCCAACAATACTTTATGTTGTTACACGGCCAAATTGCCTCAGGCTATCCAATTAAATCACGAAGCCCATTGGAAAGTGACTTTGGTAGAAATGGTTTACTCTACACAAATCAAAAACATCACTGAAAAACAAAACACTTTCTAGGTCGAAATCCTAAATGCCCAATTACAAGAAGAAATAAATAAAATCGTGTTTTCAGGTGACACAAGACCATCAAGCAATCAATCCTTGAGCTTAACACGTTAAAAAATCCGTCAGGGTATTATTTTAGTGGTGAACATTTGGTAGACACACTTGGGGACAGGTTCGACTTAGCCTTTAAAAAAGCCCTGGACAGAGCCAAAAGAAGTGTACAAATGGAATATCATAAAGTGGCTCGTCGCACATTTCAGGATATTGTCACATTGTCATTCTTTTAAAAGTTTATAGTACCACGACCAGTGACCAGGAAAGTGAAAACACCTAACACGTTCACCGCGAATTTGCCCGTCAGAAAGTCGTATTTTGACACTGTCAACATGTCTATAAAAGGATATCTGGGACAAAATATTCCATTCTTCAAAGAAAAAGTCACGCTGAAACTCCATTGTCGAAAACGATTCTCCAACGAATCGTAAGTCATGTATCAAGTGTACCGAGGAGTCGCTCGACAGCGAGGACCTGGTTTAGGAGATATGTTGAAATCAGCCTTTCGTTCGGTAACTCCGATGTTGAAACCGATGGTGACACGGCGATTGCACGCTTTGAAAGATACCGCATTGATGCACAGTAAACAAGCATTCTTGAGAGCGGGCAAAAATGTCTTGCTTTAAACAGGCAAAGACATTTTGGGCCGATGAGAAACTCCTATAATTGCCCTGAACGCTACTGAGTCAGGCATTCCCGACTCCCTGACGTCACAGCAAGGAGAAAGCAGAAAGAGACGGAGAAATTACCCCTTCAGAAGACTTTACACTCCTTGAGCTAGAAAGACTAAGAAAAGAAGAACTGCTCGAGACTTAGACGTTTTTGATTATTAAATCACAGAAACAAAATGATGCACCGAGAGTCTTGCGCCTGTTCCAAGTCGAAACTGGATCTGTTTGCCATGCCACCTACTATGATGATGATGCAAGAATCCCAATGGGTCAATTTTCATCCCATCTCCTCTGTCGAGTTTGAAATCAAAGGACAGCCGGACAGCCGGAAGATTACATCGATCTGAATAGCAGTTACTTGTACTTGAAAGTGAAAGTGATCGACACGTCCACAGACGGTCCCGATATCACGGACGAAGATAAAGTATCCCCTGTCAACAATTTCATGCAGTTCTTGTTCAGTGGAGTAGACTTGTATTTGAATAAATAAATGGTCAGTAGTAAGTTGCAGGGACACTTACTGTTACTGAGTGTACCTATACAATCTCTTGACGTATGGAAAAGAAGCCAAGAACACCCATCTGGATGATTGTGTGGTACAGAAGCCTGACACCGAGGACAAATTTGACGATACTGATTTGATTACAGATAAAGACCCCAACCACAATGCGGGATTCAAGGCCCAACGAAACAAAATCAAAGGCCCCAACAAAAATGTATAACTGATGGATCGTTTGCATGTAGACATGTGCTTGGAAGAGAAATATTTGCTGAACGGATGGATGTTGAACTGAGACTGAATCGTTGTAGTGCCGCTTTCCATTTGATAAGTGATGATGTCCATTACAAAACCACCATAAGCCAAGCTCTATGTGCGACGTGTGGAAGTGTTACCTAGTGTGGGAAACGACATTAGTCACACGTTGAGCAGAACGACCGCCAAGTATCTTATACGACGCGTGTAAGTGAAAACGTTCACCATTCCCGCTGGACATCAATCCATGATCGAAGATAATCTGTTCTAAGGTCAGTTACCCAAATGTTTGATCCTTGGTATCGTCAAAAATACAGCCTTCAATGGAGCCTTCGAGAAAAATCCTTTGACTTTCAGCACTAGAGTGTGTCCAAGATCGGAGTCAGTCGAGATGGCAAAACCTTGTGTACCAGACCTTTTGAACCAGACTTTACTGATGGGAAGACGAATTACTTGAGATCATACTTGTCCCTGTACGAAGCCAAAGGACAGTGAAGAACCAACACTAGTCACGGAATTACGTACGATGATTATGCTGAAGGTTACACTTTGTGGGCTTTTGATTCACCCCAGACCAAGGCAGCGACTAGGGACATTTCCACCCTATAAAAGTTGTCTATATTCGTCTGGAACTTCTGTTTGTAAAGCAATACATGCAAACAACACGGTGAACATTATCCTGTATGCTGAATTTGGTAATGCCATATAAATCAATAGTTTGAAAGAAGCCATTCTAGAATATTAGAGGCTATGGAAGACTGGTATTCCTCGTTACATAGTGGAGAAACGTTGTACATGGCATGGGAGGCAACCGTGGAAGTAGAAGACGAAGACGAAAAGGACATAGTGATAAAGTCCAGATAGCTTGAACAAGAACAACATTTAGTCTCCTGTTTTGCCAAACACTTGGCAGTAAAAATTACGGAAACGATCAAGAAAGATTGCCATGTATGTCAAAACGATCCTCCCAGTCAAATTCGACACGATAAATATCTGATGCTAAGTCAAGAAGAAAAATTGTACAAGTATCTGGAGGAAGCTTGGGGTCTCATCTCGGAAGAAGCCGTGTTTCATCAGTGGTATAAAGGTTTGCTTGAACATTCGTGTCCTCCATTAGCTACCATGGAGATCCGTCGGATCGAAACTCTCTTGGCCCATGGTACGAAGTCAGAGCTAATAGCCGTTTACTTGTCAGAGATTTGCAGGCAAAAAGTCCGGATTGAACTGATCACTTATCATTACCGTTGAAGAAAAAACAACAAGAAAAATGGATACATTGGAGCTTTATAACATTTTGAACCACAGTTCGTAAACTGTTTCCTGGAATCCTCTCGTGTGCGCTAAAGATGAACTGCCTCATAGCAAACCTCAAGACCATCAAGCTTATGTCATCAACACGGATGCCAGTCATCTCCCAGGAACCCACCGGGTAGCCGTCTACTTTCCCCGTGATGGTTGTGTGGAGTATTTTGATTCGAATGGATTGCCCCCTTTGAAAGACGATATCATTGACTTTATGAGAAGAAATGCTCAGACAACACGATTGAATAAGGTGAAATTACATGGCAAAGATACCATCGTATATGGATAATATTGTGTGTATTTCCTTTATCAACGCAGTCTGGGATATTCTATAGAACATTTAGTGATTTATTTTGATCGTCATTCTTCTAGAAATGATAAGAAAGAAGATAAATGGTTTTGTGACCATTATGGTTATCTCTTGTCTTTAACTAGGAAACGCAGTGTAAATCAATGGACCAATGACTTCCAAAAGTGGAAGTCTAACTTCAGCTCACAACGTTGTCAACCTTGTCCAAAACAGATGGTTATTTGAAAAAATATTTATTGTTTAATTGAATTGTTATTTTTCTTAAAATTGTTAATAGAATTTTTAATAAAAATGTATCTTGAAAACAAATGAGTCTGTCATTTGTTTGGTATTTGCATCATGAACCATGCTCTTTGACATCTCTCTATCCCTCAAATCAAACTGTTTATCATCCGCGATTGAACCATATTATGCGGGCTGGTCTCAGTCTGTCCATCCATTGTTGACTCATTTTTCAAAGGAGATGTGCTCAAGACTAGTTGAACGAAGCTTACGTGAATCTACATAGTGTCAGGCAAAATCTGATACCGACTTCAGCAGAGATAGAAAATGTCAGAATGTTAAAAGTGACTGAAGACCTGATAGAAAAGGAAATTGAGAAAGAAGAATGGACAGAGAAGTACAGACTTTAGAAACAGCAGAGAGAGAGAGAGAGTGAGAGAGAGAGGGAGAGAGCAGCATCAGCAGCAACAGGAATCTGACGAAGGTTTTTGTCGTCTGCCGTGACGACACCAAAGAGTCATCCTTCTCTATCCGAAGAAGCAGACCCTATCTTGTGGGAAAGCCTGCCGCCAGACGAGGTCGCATTATTAGATTATTAAAAATTCACATAGCTCCTCGTTCACAAAAACAGCCCAATGCTCTAGAAAATAATACTTATTCAATTGCCAATGGTATGTTAGTGAGTTAAAAAATAGAAGTGCGTCTATAGGAACATTATTTCTTTGTATTTGTTAGAAAGTATGAATATAAGCCCCTTCTTTCCATAGCTTGTCAAAACGTAATCTTTGCAAGTAAAATGTGAGTGAGTGTTTCTTATAAGTCCGCGCGTTTTGTGGAAAATAAGGACTATGTAAGTTTTGTTGTCAGGGGATGTTTTCCTTCATGTCCGTGTTTGGACATTAAATACGGAACTCGTCAGTCTTTCTACCCCTGTTGATTGATCAAGATTGAAGATGAGTAGCAGAATAACAGAATAGCGAACATTATGGAACTCCAGAAGCATCTGGAGTACACGACTCCTGCTGCATGAGCTGGCAGCGGAGACCATAGCAGAGAAGAGATCATAGAGAAGGAGGAGGAGGAAGAAAGGATTCTGCCTCATCTTATGCCCAGACAAATGTGTGAGGTGAAGCCTGAGGTGAGGACACATCCACTACCAATACCAGCACTACAGACACGTCAACAACAGCTACAGCCTCTGCCACCAGTACTAAGAACTATGATTCCCCAGTAGGAAAACTGGGAAAATGAAGTGTGTTTGGCATAGGAGAAGGAGGGAAGCCTTAACTATCCCAGAGACAGAAGGTTGGGCTCTATGAGGCAAATCATCAAGCCTCTGCACTCCCAATAACAACGGTAATTTGGGAGGGGATTGGTGTCGGAGATGTGTTTGTAATACCAGACATGGGAGATGCCAGCATTAGTCAGGTGGATCTGAAGTTCCGAAAACAGCAATTTGCCAATTTGTGTGACTCTGGACCAGTGTGAATATAAACACTCAGTCTCATATATATATATGTGTGTGTGTGTGTGTGTGTGTGTGTGTGTGTGTGTGTGTGTGTGTATGAGCTGAGCTACATGTGTGTGGATAGTAGATTATTGGGGTTTGTAAGCGCTCCCGTACGTTTGTGTGGATAGCAGAGTGTGAGGTTATTTAACCTTCCCTTCCTTGTGGATATTATAATTGTGTTTGTTTTTATTCTTCGCATGTGTGAATAGTATATTTGTGAGTAGTTATTGCTTCTTCACGTGTGTGGTTAGTACATTTGAGGTTAGTTACGGCACCTTTACGTGAGTGGATAGTATATTTTGTGTTTGTTTTTGCATCTTCTCGTGTTTGGATAATAAATGTTTTGTTCGTTTTTCTTCTTCGCCTGTGTGGAGATTAGATTGTGTTTGTTTATGCTTCTTCGCGTGTGCAAATAGTAGATTGTGGATAGATTTTGCTTTTTCGCTTGTGAGAGTAGTATATTTGAGGTTAATTACGGCACCTTTCCGTGTGTGGACAGTATATGGTGTGTTTGTTTTTCATCTTCGCGTGTGCGGATAGTACATTTTGGTTATGTTTATTCTCCTCCCAGTGTGTGAATAGTATATTAGTGGTTAGTTTTTGCTTCTTCGCGTGTGTGGATAGTAGAATTTGGTTATGTGATTTACTCCTTCCCATGTGTGGATAGTATATTAAGGGGTTTGTTAGCTGCTTCTTCGCGTGTGTGGTAGTATAAAATGAGGTTAGATATTTTGTCTCCTCACCTCGGTGTGAATAGTAGATAATATGTGAAGAGAGAAGTAGAGATGTTTTCCTTCACGTCTGTGCTTACAAATATAAATTCAAAGCGTTCCTCGTTTGCGCCATTCTACGGAATAAGGAAAGACGATGAACATACAGCTTTTCAGCGCACTAAAGGACTGTTAGTATTGGATAGTGGATGGGACATACGTGGTGGAAAGGCTTGAGGAGTGGATGTATCAAGTTACCAGGACTTTGTCACAAGTCAAGTGACAAACCTAAAACTAAAATTGGTTACGATTATGGTAAACTGATTGTAAGTTGCACTGGTCCAACATTTGCACCTTAGTAGCAAAAATGACAACACCGTCTGTTTTCAGATAACAATATATCATTAGAATGAGTATACCAAAAAATGTTTTACAAAGAAAATGGTTTCACTTTCTTGAACCATTGAGTGGAAGAGAAATATAGCGTTGACCGCAGAATTGCTTGGAAGATACAAACAACAATATTTTGGTTAGGCTAAATGATGTGACTAAACGCTCTCAGACGAGATAGATCGTGCGTCGGACTAGCGTATATGCCTGCTTCATGTCCGGAAATATATGTAAGATGACGGATGAGTGCGATTCAGATATGCGTATCGTAATGTTATTGTTTTCCTTGGTTTCAGATGCCCCGAAATTGAAATATTTTGAGACAATGGATTTTTATCGAATCTGATTAATTTATACAGTCGTGTTTAATACATATAGTAGTTATTCATGCAATTAACATATGAGTGTGGATCAAGTGTCGACTTGGATTATTTCTGATTAACTATTTATCATAAAAGAGCATGCATTTAACAATCTCATTAGTAAATTCATTTAAATATTGACAAGTAAACAAAATCATATTCGAAGTTTTGCTCACAAATTGCATACCAATCCTCAATATCATGACAAATTAGATATCTCGTGGCATGAAACAAGATTCATATTTCTCGTTGTCGTAAACGATTTTTCACTGCCCAAATTCAAATACTGTATTCAAAATAGTGGCCTATATATATTGTGATTCGATTGTGTTAAAGACACTAGGAGCCATTTTGTAAAAGACGTTGCATTTGTTTTTGGGTCGAATAAATTAAGATGACTTAAGTCTGCAATATTATGCATTATGATAAACATAAATCAAGATGTAGGGAAAACACTCAGGGCGAATCATGCTCGGCTGCTTGATTGACAAATGCGGGATCCAATTAGCATACACACGAGAAAGTAATAATGAGCAAGATACTGAATACAATCGAACAATTTTATATTAGATTATTTTTAGTTAATATCAATTGTATCCTCAATGACGGGAAAATCTGAGTATCCATAGAAACTCTTCAGACCATTGAGTGCATAGTATCACAATACAGATCGAAATAAGAAAGAAGATAGAAGAAATACAGTTTTAACTAAATGGTAAAACAGATACATCGGAGCAAATTATGATCATATATCATAATAATGCAACACAAGAAACCCAGTTCTACTGCTTTAAGATCGTCATTGCTCAGGCATCTGCTACAGCAATTTCTGTATGAATGTTATGCACAAAGAAATACAAAACATGTATGTATCATAACATTTGCGTTTGCATTGGAAAATACAATATCATTTTAAAAATGGAAACAATCTAACCAACGATTATAAATTGATACTTATTTACCTACTATTATTTAATGCTGGATCGTGAACTTCTAGAGTTTCAAAATGAAATGCTTTAAGTGTAATAAAAAAACTGGTTTTACAAATGATAAATATGCTCACTGCTTCATCGATATTATTATAAACCAAACATATATACTTGCTTGGCCGAGTGGTAAGTGCGCTGCCTACAATAGGGACGAACCAAGTTTAAATCCAATTGTATAGTTTTTCTTGGATTGTTTTTAAATATGCTGTTTTGCCTTGAATTAGTACAGAGAATTACGAAAGTATTAATAATTTATGTGCCAATATACATATAAATACGATTGAACATAAACGCAAAACTGCCTCACTATCATGAGGGCTCCATTAAAAATATGCCATCGACCTTTGATACATTTTCTAGCCAATATCTTTTAGGATAAAATAAAAATAAAATTTGCTTGCCACGAGGAATAAAATATATTTAATCTTGCACATGACAATCTTGTCGTCTACCATCCCAAAATACCTCATTCGAGAACTGTGACAACCTGCTCCAAGTTCAAGCCAGGATAATGAGAACCAAAACGAGGCTCCTCGATCTAGGAGCCAAACAGTAGCGTCAATGCATATTTAGTACAATGATCAACGAGGTATAGATGGTGAATTCAGAGGTCTATAAATGATTGGGTAATGCAAGTTTATATATATATATATATATATATATATATATATATATATATATATATATATATATATATATATATATATATATATATATATATATATATATATATGCCCAGAACAGAACCAAACATTATTGAAAAAATACATGCTCACGCCTTACATATGTCGCATACATGTAAAGTACAAACAAAGATATATTATATACAGCCATTTTGGGGACAAATCCATTAGAGGGTGAAGAAAGAAATTAGAGAGAGAGAGAGATATCTGAAATCAATGAGAGAGAGAGAGAGAGAGAAAGAGAGAGAGGCAGACAGACAGAGAGAGATGATAATGATGATGATGATGATGATGATAAAAATAAGTCTTGCGATGGTTTACCAAGAGAGAGAGAGAGAGAGAGAGAGAGAGAAAGAAAGAGTGAGAGAACACCAGTGATTCGGGAAAGACCGGAAACACTTGGTGATGCTGTCATGCCAAGCAATTGGAGTTGATCCGTCGTTTGAACATCTGATGAAATTGGTTTTATTAGTGACATAATGCTCAGTTGAAATTCTCATAAATGTTTAACTCTTTCTCTGAGAAAATATACAATTCAAATGTCATGTTCGATTTCATTTTGATAAAATTGTTGTATTTTGCGTATTGTGCTCTACTCTATTCTATATCTCTGCACACATTACTGTTATTGCATCCATTCATTTCATATTTTATTTTATTGCTTACACGATCAAGCCATGATCGATCATATCCTAGATACAGATAACCAAACCAAATAGATACCATATCGCAAACACACAAACTAAACCTTTGTACCATGCCAACCGGATTGTGTCAGCTTGGTTTATTTGTTTTACCTATCGGTAGGTTTGATGTGCCTGTCTATTTTTAAAGAGGGTATCGTGAAAATATTAATTAATTTCATAACTTGTTCACGAAGCAATGTTATCTAGTACGGACGATCTTGGGGAACCGAATATCGTTTCTACCCTTAGAAAGTGATTGCAAAAGGAGTTAAAAATCACATAATCACTGGCTTTACGCTAAATATTGTTTCTTTATTTAACTTTGAGTAGAAAGGGTCACAATAGTTTACAATGTTAGAAATGTGCACATGAAACAATCTTGTTTTAGTAGAACAGTATAATTTTAGAACTAGATGAGAAGATAGCATACGCCATATGGCTCGAGCACGATTTATTTTCGAATTTAGCGTTGAAAGGAAAACGTTGTTTTGTAAGTTTACTTTAAAATGTCAATTTAGTGCGTACGGAAGAACGTATCAAATGCAATTAAAAGACTTGTATCGGAATAATATTATAAGACTGATCGGCAATTGTTATTCAATTGTGTAGCGTGTCGAATTGGAAATATTATAAAAATGATAGCAGGTGGCCCGTTTGTTTGAAAAGTTGGAAACAAAACTTAGACTCCAACGCAAAATCAAAAACCATAAATGTGCTATAAACTGAATTAAAATATAGTGTGGTAGAACTTTCAAGATCTTCTAAACTACAATTCCTCTAGTGGTCTGCTAAATTTCGATACGATGATTTCTTGCACGTATAAAATAATAGCTTGCTCTTTCGAGCCTATTACCTAGTTTCTTGCTTAGCAAGTTAGAATAATATGATGAACAGTCTTCTTGGCGTCAGTGTAGTCAATATCGTATCAGCAAATAATCCATTTTGACCTAGATTTAAAGTAGGACAGTATAAGGACTCTTAAGTTTAATGCTCATGTACTGAGCCGAGAATGACATACTTGCCATGCGACAAAGAAATGTGACATTTCAATGATCTAAAAATGTTTATCTTTCACCTAAGACCCTAAATACATTTGAGACATAAAAACGTACATTTAAGGATACACTTGCAATCTCTTTGATTTGCAAGAAGACGTTGTAATATAGGTCGGACTATAGCTAACAAGTCATATGTGGTATGCAGGACCCAATAATAAAAGTCAAAGGATCAAATATTGTTGTTGCAATATGAAAATTTTAAATATTGCATATGTAATATGGACCGATATAAACATGAAAAAGAAATGAAAATAAACAAAGCATTAAATAGCGTATAGCATGTTTATTCCACTTGAAATAAATATAAATTATCTGACAACTTTTTTTTTTACAGCATTGTATCGTTTTTATATAAGGCAGACCAGAGAAACAATTGTTCATTCCTACTTTAACACCAGTCTGTATGAAATACATTTCAAGGGAAGAACTATTTAAATTTAAAGTTCTCATTAAAATTTTGGACTAAAAAACTATTGCGGCTAATTCGTTTAAATGCATTCTGGAATACATAATTGTGATAAACCAAGACTATGGGTATATCAACATATTCAAAATTATATGTTTATCAAGACCTGAAATACATTCAAAACATTTTGTATTTTTAAACCTGTGATAGAATGTTTGTGATTAATTTCGATTCAATTCAAGATGCTGTTAGTCTCTTTTTAACATGTTCCCTTTATGTTCTTGGGAAATATTTTGTTGAACTGTACAAAGTTTTTTTGTATTTGCCTAAGTCGCATCTGACCAGGGAATTATCTGTTTCAATGGCCATATGTAGCGGCAAATGATGTAGGATATATTATAACCTACGTCAAACACCAAAATGCATAGAAATATTAAAATGACATATGTGGAAGCTAGCAAATATTAAACTGAGCCATTTGTTTATATGAATTTACATGCCAATTATGATATTAAAGGAAAACATGTTTGTTAATGCAGTGATTTTAAAATACAAAAATCAAAAGAAAATATATCCAAATTATAAAGTTATTTACAAGCGATTATAAAAGCAAACAGCCGCTTGATATATATATATATATATATATATATATATATATATATATATATATATATATATATATATATATATATATATATATATATATATATATATATATATATATATATATATATATATATATATATAACACTTTATGAAAAGATTGTTTTAGTAATGATATACTTAACCTTCACCGCCACGCAACAAAAAATGGAGCAAAAGAAAAAACAGCCAAAAACAATGAAAGTATTATGGCAAATCATAAAATGAATATTTTCATTCATTTGGCCTACCTCCTCCTGTTAAGATTAAGTATTTTACAAATATCTAATAAATTGCTTTTAAAACTCTTCTGTAAAAATACAACGTAAATATTATTATCTACGATTTTGCTATGTCTATTATATCATACACTGATAGAGAGGTAAATGACCAATTCGATTTTTGTTAGAATTTAAAGAAGAACTATGTCGTCTCAGTGAGTTCCTAATATAATAATATAGAAAAAAATTAAAGTTGCACATACAGCACACACAATCATTTAAATTGCAAAGACAAAATTATATGTCTTTTTTGTCAAACAAAAATTAAGGATTTACGGAAGGTGTATGATTAATATGTAGTACAAAAGACACAAACATTTTACCCATTTTAAACAGTAGGTAGTATAGATATGCATGCGACACAATTACCTTTATTAACAATTGACTGTTTAGGCACATCTAAAACGAAATTATGCGTTAAAGTGGACAAAAAATGAGACAAAGGATTTCATAAGCCCACAGTAATAAAGTTAACTCAGTCTCATAACCATCCATTTGTCAACCTTTTGATGAATACATCACATACAAATTGTTTTACTGTACATTTTTATCTGTCTTCCTTAATTCATAATACTTTGTTTTTATCTTAATATTTAAAACGTCATGTCTACATTCAAAAGTGTAAAATGAACTATATTTGTTTACGTTTCTTAGTATACCTTTAAAACACAACCGTAAAATTGAAGTATTAAGAAAAACAATAATTCATAAAAAACAATTAAGTTGATTCACTGCCACACAAGTTACTTCACAAAATATATTGTGGACTAATGGTAATCGGAATGAGTAATCACGATAAAACTAATGATGTTTAATTTACAATTTGCATGTGCAGTCAAAGGATGAAAATTGTTCAGTTTATTAATGCATGTATTATTATTTGCATGGTCAGTAACCTTATCAACAGAAATAACTCCTTTAAAGTATTCCAGACAAGACGATGTGTTAATATAGCTTTATATACACCATCCTTCGTCCTAAGAGTAAGTCAGTCATATGAGCTATACAATACTACTTGTCCAATAATCGTCTTGTCTTTTACATTCAAAATGTAACATTTACTTGAAGTGTATAAATTATCCAGAGAGCTGTTCGATTATTTTATATAATTTTAAGTATTTTAACCAAAATGAAAAGATTTAATTAATTATATAAAATAATGGAAAATAGTAGAGAATTACTGCGTTGATTGATCCTCTTCGACAACTACTAATACTGCTACTACTACAACAAATTCTACTACTACTATAACTACTATTGCTACTACTACTACTGCTACTACAACTACTGCTACTGCTACAACAATAACTACTACTACTGCTACAACTACTCCTATTACTGTTACTACTACTAATAGTTGGGGATCAAAATTTAAACAATTTTATATGACATTCTACATAATATTAGTATACGATAAAGGAAAATCACATGCATAAATGTAGCAGCATGGAATGATTATGCAAGAATGATATCAGATTATAATAGCAACCGAGACAAACTATGCCAACTCTAAGAAAATCTTACGAAAAACCCTCTTGAGATGTCACAAAATATTTTGGTGAATTTGTACCAACAAAAGCTACCCCAGATGCTTGGGTGGGTGACGGGGCTTGGTATTAAAATTTAAACACCATGTCATCTTACAATTACTGAAATTAGACCATTTTAAGCAGTATACTTTTATGCTAAAACAGTATTTTTTAAAAACGACGTCTAATGAGTATGTAAACATGATGTCAGATCTTAATGCAATCTATGCATCATCAAAAATAAAATAAATTGACCACAACAAATACGTCATCTCTTACAACACGGAATCATCATCTAAGATTTATTTTGAACAGGAAAAACCCATGTTGATCGCGAACCGTCATATGTTTTTACGATCTAGTCGTTGCGTCTTTTGAACTTTATATCGCTCCTTGTTAATAATATTTTTGTTATATACATTTGTCATATAAAACTTTTTTGTGGCGCAATACATACTTACAATGCTGATACGCCGTACAATCACAATCAACAAACCAGCCAGCCAACCAACCAACCAACCAACTATACATACAATGTTACGTGTTTAGGCTCGAATAAACAGTTACACAAGAAAGAATGAAAACAACAAGCTTTGAAAAATATAACAAATAGTTTTTTTTTTCTCCATCGAAACAAACTGTAAAAATAAAACAATATGAGAACTTACGGTCCCCAGAATCAAATCCAAAATTAATAGAGTATTATTCCACGAATAAAATTGTTGAAGTCCTAATATTCAAATGTTCTAATGATTCTAAGTCCGAGTCCCGACGAAGCATCTAAGATGGAAGTCGATGACGTATGCAGCACCCTGTACAGTGTTGACCTTTTAGAAACAAAATAATTAATCCTTCGGTCTTGGAAATCCAAATAAAGTTTTCAACCATTGTCCTTGTTCAAGAGTTGTGTATGAATACAATAATATTTCCAGAGAAACGAATTTAATCTTCTACAGTCCAAATAATCTAAAGGGAAATTAACATATAACTCAAAAACTCAAAATCTTCACTGCTTCAATACTGGTCACAACCGAAGAAAACAACTTGACATCAAATGTTTAAAAGCCCGGACTCTGAGATCTCTCTCTCTAAACATCACTATTAATACGAAGTATTTAGCAACTTCGGAAATGTCTAATTGCGAAACAGAGGATGACGTTATCATATTTACATGTAAAAGTCAGCTCCTGTATGTCCTTGATAAGAACCGATCATTTTACTCCTCTTAAAAAGTTGTTTACTTGAGCCTCAATCAAGGCCAGAAACTAAGCCAAAAATAGAAACAAGTGTTTTTATTATTAGGTATCTGAGGAAAACATTAGGTCAAATTGAAATTTCTGGAAAATATCAAATTCCTAGTAAACAAAATTACATTACATTGACATGTAAAGACAACCAAAAGACTCCAAAACCGACAAACAATCAAATCAAATCAAACACAACTTAAATCAATTATAAATTAAATCTAATATATGTAACAACATACATACATACATAAATACATACATACATACATACATACATACATACATACAGACAGACAGACAGACTGACATGCACATATACATAAGGACTCATGCTTTGCAAGACAAATTTTACACTTCATTAAGTTTTTTAATTGATTTTCATTCACAAAGGACAAGACTCAAAATGACAACGGTCAAAAGCTTTTTTAGAAATCACCACATTAGAAACATATCTTTGATTATTTATATATAATCATCGGCAAATATCTATCATAACAGATCACCAAATGATAATTGATATAATATCAAAATTTGATTGAAAACTGGATAGGGTTGTATATTTCAGAGCACATGGCGTAACATATACGTTAAATTATAAATTGTACGAAACATAATACCCATTTATGTTTGTTTTCATGTTGCCATAGTAAAATAGTTACCGTCTATGGATATTATAATCTATTAAAAGATTCGAGAATAGGAACTGCAGTATTGGTTTCACTCTAGGGAGTATTTAGATCTTATTTACGAACAAAAATGATTCATGCTCAACTGAATGCATAAATCAACTAAATCAAATGTCATCTTTGATGGAAATCTCAAAATCAAACAGCGAACGCTTAAGATACAAGAAGTGATTGTGCTAAAGAAATATATTAACATTTGCGATTTGAAATGAAAGTTAATAATCATAGCGGCTCATATAATATTATTTTGAATCATATGACAGACTAAAAGTGACGCATGCCTATGATCATGGTCTAAAATAAGTTTAATCCTATGGTCACCTGAATGACACAAACTATTATCTCCTGGCAGAAGATAAGAACCTATCATGTGAGGCCGCTTTAGCACAGAACTTGCGCGTTCGCAAATCTGTACTTCTGAGTATTATAATGGGTTACAGTATGTGCAGTGGTTGGTGGTAGCCAATCTAAGATAGGTGATATAACCTACACCCTCACTCGATCTTACGCTTTGCACCATCATGAATGAAAACACAAGCCAACATCGAGCCTATAAAAGTGTAGTATATACCAATGGAAGGGCTGCCTCCAATAGTGGCACATAACACAATTTAAGCTTAATAATTAACATACTCGAAATGGCAAATGTGCGTTGATTTGTAACGACCTTGATTGATAAGCGCGTTACATAAACATGATTAATTCAACTTGTAAAGCATTATTTGATTTTTGTACATACCACATATACACGATTTTAAAGTCTTCCTCGATCTTGGTATAAAAAATCAACCCTTTTCTGTGTCAGGGTAATTATCAGGCAGTGACACACCTGACACTGAATGAACCCTACTGGTAGTTGAGAATTCGGGATATTTACCATGCGCTCTTAATATCTTAAAACATTAGATTTATATAAATATCAGGCTTTCTGAATATAAATATTTCCTTTCTATCATAGAGATCCTCAAATTCGAATAATAATATTATCGTGTCATTGAAGAATAAATACAGACAGATTCTAAAGCCTGTTCGTTTGACATTCTTCATACATATTATTTACATTTCATAATCTTCTCAATAATACCAAGGTTGCCAGAAACGTGCATGTATCTGTTATATCTGCATCCAGCTCCTGACACGCGGTGAGAAAAAGAACGAAGCAACTTCACGTGATTCCTTGGTAAAAATTAGAACCTAAGCCCCAGAAAAGTAAATTTATAATTACTCAGAAAATGATACTTTTTTTCTTCTTGCAGAACAGCACAATAATGCGTCAATTAAAGATCATATGTGACTAGACTTTTAATTTTTTTGTACATGGGCAATACCTTTACCTGTAATTAATGCAGAAATATTTCAGGATCAGGAGCCCTTCATTTGGTATATATGTATCAATTTCGCAAACTTGATAACGGTTGATTAAATTAATGATGTTAATCAAAATGTAACATATGAAGCATTAAATATTATAACACAGTTTTAAATTGATTGTCGATCACCTTATTTTAATTTCTGCTACGTCGTAATCTATCAGTATGAACCTTGCGAAACATAATCCCTAGATAGAACTTTGCGGCGTTGTGATGTGCACATGTTTTCAGAGACCTATTGAAGCAAATAAAAGCATTTCTTAGCTGGGATTGTCGCATGAAACAATAACCAAGGAGATTTAGTTCCGTTTCTCTGTGTGGAATAAGTCGCTCTGTCCTTATCACGTGTATCATATTGTCGATGGTTGCCTGCTTATGCCTCACTTTTCCGAGCCTGGAGAAATTCAAATATTGAAAGAAGTACAGACACATACTGGGATCTACAACGATCCAGTCATACCAGAAATGTAAAATCATATTCCTTAATGCCGGGGGTGCACCAACTGACCTGAACATTTCCATCTTTAAAGGGGTTGGCGTAATGGAAATTTCTGATGGAAGATAGATGACATAAAGGATATCTGCTTCTGCAGCAGTTCCTCAGGACAGTATCTTTCGGTGGCACACTTATCTAAAGCTAAATCAACATTACGCCTACTATATATGTCACCAATCTTGTCCGAGAACATAGTTCTTATTTTATGATCGCTTATATGCTGTAGACAAATCTGTGTCAAATCATAATCCCCGAGCATGGTTCCAAGTCCACACAGCTTTAGTCTTACTGAGGTAGCATCACTGTTAATCCCAAGTGACAGACACCTTGATGCCAAAGCCATGAGATAATCTACTTCCTCCTGGGATAGAGAATATGCATTTTCTTTCCATACAGAAACGACGTGAAACCCCATTCGTGACAACATAATCATTAGGACATATTTTAAATACATTCGCGATGTGTTAGGTGCGTATTGCAAACATTGCATTATTCTTCTTATATAGTTTGTCAGAATATTGTATTCCTGAGGAATGTTCCTAAATATAAAATATCTGCAACAGCATGCCGCACTGAAATATGATCCATAGTCCACACATGCGTCTACATTTAAATATTTCTTAATGATTGTGGAATTGCGAATATTATTCAAACTGCTGCAATCATGCAATAAAAGTTGTCCAAGATTACAGAATTCCAGGCCCAGCAACATCCTGTAGTCTCCTGATACAAGAACCGCCAGTATCCGAGTTAACATGATCTGAACTTCTCCGAATATTTTTCTATCAAAGATGTTGTTTGTACTGATAACATAGTCAGGACAGTATCCCATAGTGGCCCACTCGTACAACTGTTTCAGACACATGTTAAGACAGTATAGAAGGTTTTCAGTGCGCCACAATTCAGTCGGTGTGTTTTCTCTGACCCACAATATGCAAACCTTGCAATTGTAGCTTGAAAAGGCGTCACCAACGACCGGTGCAATATATGTTTTCTTTATCATTTTTAGTAACACATATACTTTCATCGCCGTGTCCTCAAATGATCTTATAAGCTCTCTTTCTGTGAAAGAGAAAGACAATCTCCATTCCAGATCTTTTTCATGGCTAAGTGGGTGTCCAATAGCAACAGCAAAACAGCCATCTTTCCTCGAATTTTGTAGCTGATGTAAATTTGGCCATCCATCGTCGGCGTTGTAGCCACTCATACGCCTGGTTCGGCCATTGCATGCACCTAACAGCAAATACAGAATCCAATGGCAACGCTACATCTTCATTTATAGTGCGCATTGCTGGGCCAGAGAAAATACCAGCAGGAAACATACAACGAGTTATGTGGTTGGACACCACAGTTCTACCATATGAGTCTACTCTAAAGACCATTATCTGAAAATGAAATATTGGATATGGTGTATTGTCAACTAGTATCTTTACAAGTTGTAGTTTAACAGACCCAGGGTGAGTAGAGGCATCATGCACCATGAGGTAATTGACCTTGTCAGCATGACATTCCGATAGGTCTGTGACTAACGTTATTCTCTCATTCATAAACAATATGTCCCGATCTGATTGTAATCCAGGTCCTGTAGATCCCTCTCCTCTACTGCCAACTAAGTAATTTGCTATCATTCCTTTTTCAAAATGCATTGTTATGGTGTCGAAGACATCATTCGCTACAGCAGCCATGACCTTCCTATCTCTATCTTTTCGTGAGTAGCCAATGACATCTAAAATATTTGACACCCGCTCAGATAGAGTTCGGTAGTATTCTGGGACTTGGTGATACATATCACTTGAAGTTTAAAAGGAAATAGTCAAATGATGTATTAATACAATAATTTTAGAATTGTGCAAATGTTTCTTTGGTCCAAATGACACTGGCCGAAAATAGTGTTTTCCTTATTAATTGAGGAAACCTCGAAATTTCAGTTGGTCCTACAGGAAAAAATGATAGTAACTATGACGATCTAAGGTAGACGTCAATTATAGATACATGACACAATTAATTATTGCATGCCTACCGTGGTTTGAATAACTTCTGAGCCTTCAAAACTGTCGTTCAGCACGCTAAGGCCTCATTCATGGATGAATTCAAACTGTCTTAATGGACACTGACTACAGACATTGTTTGATCACGAGAACTTCAAGAGTAACAGCTTTAAATCAACAGTGTAACTTATAACCGCAAATACATCGACTCACATGCACAACATAAGGAGAGATCCTTCCTTGATATTAAAGAATAACAATTATAACAGCATAAGTTCATATATTCATACGTATGGTATTTGGAACTGTTTTATTAGCGTATCTAATGATGAAGTGTCTTGTCTTATAGAAATAATAACTTCATGTTCGTTTCAATGCGTTAGAGATATTTCTTAAAGATGATTATATAGTATGATTGTTTAAATGCGCATCCAGAGATCCTTGATAAATTAATCAACTTAGGAGTTATCTTGGAACAGCGATGATGTAAACTTGGTGTACAACATATTTCAACACCAGCATGTATTCCACGGCAAGTCTTATAGAACGCACAATATGCTGACAATCGATGTTTTGAATGGGCACTCTTATCTGCGTAGCATCCCAAAAGCGATAATCTGGATCAGCCCTAAAAATATACAGAACATCTAGATTAACCTAAGTTTGCTAACAATGAATTCCCTTTACAAATTGCTAAACTTCAGCATGTCATCGCTGTTAACTAATGTATCTGAAATATACGCCTTCAGACTTTTCGGCAACCGATACAAATATGTTAATGTTGAACAGTCCAGAGTCGCTGTACCATTTAGTATAGATTAAATATTTCTAGCGAATACTCTGCCGATATAGAAAGAACGAGGATAAGAAATTTCCGTTCAGACGTTGCAACCATGGTTGCATCACCCAGCTTGATGAGCATAACTTTTACTGCAGTATTGTTAGCGAAAAACACACTATAATATCAAAACCAGGCTAAATAAAATCCTGAAATTTACTACGGCTACGGCAGGACGAGGAATTAAAGTAACGTATATCATTTACGCGTACTGCAAGTGTCTTAACATTGCAGAAGACGCATCGAACGTTCAGTCAAACACAATTCAAGTAGCTGAACAGGTACCATGAGGGGTTTGTTATACTGTAGTCACATGCATCGGTCAAACTGAATCACAATATTGTATCATGGCCAGGATTCAGTTGCGGTGTTTCTGAAATATCTTGATGTTACAGTGAATGTGTCAGACAACACATATTCTCCTTTCACAAATGACACTAATGTTGGCATTGACAAATTGTACGTTGCAAATCATTGTAGGATGTCTGAAGCAGATTTTAGTTGATCAAAAATTATGCGATCACTGACATATTACTGGTATGTATAAAGGGGACGCACTCAGCGCAGTTGCTTACGTACCTGTAAACAAATCAATGTGGTGGTTCATAAACCAGTATGCGTAAGATGTCGTCTGAATATGCACCATGAAGTGCAAACCCCAACAACATATAAATATGCATGCATGACGTTTAGACTGGGTCAGCTGCAGTTCATTATCTAGCTCTATGAGTTGAATTCCAGTCTGAACAAGCTAGCCATTCCTCTTGCATCGAATGGTAGTACTCGCCAGTTCTCTATACGGTGGCGCCGCTGTTGCTGAAACGTTTACTTCAAACACTCATAAAATAGTATACCCATGTCAGTACCTGAGCCATTGGGATATGTTTGTCGACCTGCATTTGTCCTTGTATTTTTGTTGAAACTTCGGTAATTGTCACCTTCTGCATTTAGGAACGTATGTGTTTCTGCTTGTGCATGTCTTTGCGACGGTTCTTGACATAAGGTAGACCAAGCACATTACCTTTCGTCCCCATGAATGGCTTGAGTCGCTCTTCTGACAACAACAACTATAAAAGTTCAATTTCTCACATACATAGATCATCACCTGTTTACTGAACGTAGCAGAGCGCGTGAAAATGAACGAATATAAAATCTAGTGTTATCGGTTACCTTTATTACAATTGCACAGTATGAGATTTATAACGGCCAAATTGATTATCGGAAGCGCTGTCAGTGCCAGGGGATTTGTTGGCCCTGTGTAAATGTGTGATTATACATGATACTGGTCGCAAGTTTACACAGTACGTCAACATAGTTTGGAATATTCGGACCTAAAATAATTTTGTAGTTAATACACGAAACCTTCAGCTATATCGGCGATTTCGGATGAGTGTAAGCAAAGTTCATCAGGTGTCAGAGTCGTTAGAGCGATAGGATGACCTAGGATGGCATGTGTACCGGAGTAAAAAAAGAGTATGACAAAGATTTCTTCAAATTCATGAAAATGTTGTAATCGGCAAAAAAGAATTCGCATAAACCTTGTCCAAAATAGTAAACAAGACAAGCTTCAAAGCTTATCGCTGACTCAGCATTTGAGACCTAGAAGATCGCCGTAGAAAATAAAAAGTCGAAGTGAATCCTGGCAAAGTCGATATCACTTGGCTTATCAGTGTAGTACTAAACTGCTAATTGTGTGAGTTTTATTAGAAGTTCCATTCACGGGAAAGGGACACAGACGGAATGCCTTACACGAGTACAGATTCGCTTGGGTTGCATATTGTCATCAACGATGTGTACGCGGACATGGGAAGAGGCATCCCTGATAAATACGCTTGACACCAACGAGTATCAGATGGATCATCTATGTTCAGTATCGAAAATAAAATGGATTGCGCAAACATTTCATACAGGATGTACCCGATGATGATTAGATCGCAGAGAAAGCTCGCCTTCAATGAAATCAAGAAGCAGAATGATGTCCCACTTGTAAATGTCAACAACGATCTCAAACGCGACATGTATGTGGAACGTTTGCAGCAAAAATGCGAATTCAAACACACAGTAATCTGATCTGGCCTAAGGAATCTCGAATGGTGTGTATTGTTGTAATAAAATAGGTCTGTCCGAGCGCACAAAACATTAGATATTTGCATACAGCAAAACTACTTAAGCGTACAGGAACGCCCAGATCAAGAAACAAATATTGCTACTATTTCCGTATCCTCATTAAAAACTTTGAATTCTTCTAGTACAAATGTCTCGCGTTGTTATACGGATGATATATTGTAACCAGTTGGTTGTCACTGGCCGTATAGGTTCACGACGTTGCCAACTTCATACATCTCCTGGTACATAAATTAGCCGAAAAAAGTGTTTCCTATTGTATCTAAAGAAAATGGTCGTGATATCAATTGTAGATAACTTTTATTAATTCGGAACATTGAGAATATTGTACACGAGTGAAATGTCGTTCATCGGTCTTTTAGTATTTTCTTCTCAAAGATAAATAGGTCATACGTGGGTAATACTCAAGTGTATGGCTCAAGTAGACATGCTTGTTCAAAGGAGTTTGTTTGAAATTACTTATGATTCATTACGAAGATATTGGAGTGGTTACTCCGGGACTGTTTACCGTTTTTGTCACACCTCAGAATAGGACAGTGTCTTTAACTGAAAACAGCAAATCAGGTCACATCCATGCAAATTCGGACCGTTACGATAAACACTTAACTATCAGACATTTAGCTATTCCAACGAAAAATGTAGGTAAATGAAATAACCCCGATTATGGCCAGTTAGTTGGGAGCGGGATATTGCACTCACTTCTTCAAATACGGCGGCGGCAGCATCAGTAGTTCGTTACAATTTTAAATTTGCATAAAAGCTCTATTAGAATGTTATACTTCAGATGGGTAATGGTGAAGCTAAGAGATTGTATTATGCAGCATGAACAAACAACTCTTAAATATTGGGCCAAAGACACGGACATACAAAATTTAGTGTTGGGGTTTGATTATGTTTTTCCTTTTATTTTCCTTACCTCAGCCCCCTTTGTGGATTCCGCTTGTGCTTGGAGCCACTCGTTCAAAGCTAAATCAATTTATTCTTCGATACGCTCATTTGCGCTTTTAACATCGGGAATCGAGGTCACATGCATAGAAAAACTGTTGTATGGTCTTGGTTTTATGACAAAAATTGGCTCTTATTTCCTAAATACTGTGATACTTTTCGTCATACAATGACTGAATCACTAAGAAAATTGGACGATTAATTTAGTGACATACACTTTGGCAAGTTGACCTTGGCATGAGGGTATCAGTCTTAGAAACCTGATATCATGGCTAACCTTTCTTTATTTGCATTTAGTTTCAAATCCATTGATTGGTTTCGTTATATTTATGATACATAGTGATGAAGCGAATATAATTCATTCCGTAACGTGCATACTCATCGCTATGATATCTTTGTTAAAGTTAAGATCATGTCAAATGTGATATACATACATCTTTTATGTGGCCAGGGTACATGCTTTCTTATAAATTCGAACAGAGCAGTGATAACCCGCTAAACATTCGAAGAAAACGACTTACCGACGCACATTGTACACTTTAGTTGTCAGAAATGCTTGATGTTCCAATATACAAATGTTGTGTAACTTTCTCCAGACATGGCGGTGTTTGGCTTATGGTCGGTATTAGGACGCAGTCTGTATCTTAACTATGGTTTCCTTTGATATCTTCGGACGAGGTTTCATTTGATGTACTTCCATGGCACGTGATATTTTTCAGACTGTATCGCTCTGTATTTCAATGCGTTTATATTGAGGAGCACAGTCGATGCTTCTGTTTTCATCCCTTTAATTTGCTGTTTTTCTTCTTGATTTTGACGTGCTTCTGTTTTTGGTGATTCTCTCAGTTGGTTTTTCTGCGTCTTTGTTGTCTTTTTGGGCTTATGTATCTCTTTCATCATTCGATTTATTTATAGGAATTTATAAGAAGTACACTTTCTTTGTACGTGGCCTGTATGTGTTCACATATGTCATTCCCATTGTAGATACACAATTTATATCATGACTTGATGAAAAATCCCTGTAGAGAGAAGATATATTCTATGTTCTTTACTCGGTCTTTCTCTGATTCTACAATATGTGTTCCATCTACAATATGTGTTCCAGTTTGCCATAGCTGTTACATGTCTCCACTACCCTCCAATACACTGTTCATTTCATTTCCTCTCAAATCGTGTTATTGTACCTTTCAAAAGCACTTGAATATATACCCCTGAGATACAGATTTATTTAAACTCTTTCTCTATTTAGCTACTAAATTATCTTGACACTATTATCTGTGTTATTCTTCCTTTTTTTAAATCTGGTCCATATGTGCGAAGTGGTATCTCTCGTTTGCGACATATAATCCATTTATGTCGCTATTGGTAATAACTAAAATGGCTTTGCATATGTTCCTACTCGATAGGTTTGTCAAGACTACTGATAACCTAGGTCTTTCCTCTAATGTGTTCAGGTATATTCATTGTGTTCCAAGAGTAGACTGGGCAACAAAGTCCTTCCATCCTCGATAAACTATAAAGCTGTTATAAAATAGCGTTCTAAGACTGGCATTTTCTTGATTATTTAAACTTGTTATGGTTCATACAAAGCGTTTGTTTAATATATTTTCATACCATATTTGCATCCATTATCTATCTACTCATTTCCTTTTATCTGTATACGACTGATTTAACTCACCGGGTAATTACAAGTTATTCGCTTACGTATTGTACATTCCAGAACTGTGGAATAAGTAGTGTAGTAGCCTTTACACTGCAATTGCAGTTTTCATTCCTCTGTCGTTATACTTCGCTACATGTACGTGCGATTGGCTTGGTATTTGTCATTAATACCTAAATTGTCCTTTTTTAAAATGAGTGTCTATGATCCTATCTTCTCAGCAATTTGACTGAGTATAAAACCTTAAACAACAATATCTGTTTCTTTAACAGTTAGAACATTCTGCTATTATGGCCATCATTAGTGGTAAGGGAATGTAAATGGAAACTTGGTGGCCTAAAGTAAATCAAAGTTAAGTATTTATTTAAGATTTATCGGTGAATAAATACGAGTGCATGATATATGAAGGTTCTGTGATTATAAATGTTTTCATAGAAAACGTATAAAGTAATATCACAGTTATAAGTATTTCCTGGTGAACGTGAGTTTATTTCTCCTAACGTTTCAAGAACTAAGAAAAGATAATCTAAAGGAAGAGACTACATAAATCTAAACCGAAAGATAAAATACACACAATACTCTTTATGCTGAAGTAAAATTTGCTGCAAATTAATTAGAATGCGTTGTGCGTGTTCCGATACAAAGATTAAATGAAAAACTGCCGGATGAGATTTAGATGTAAGAATAAGATTTGTACGGAAATCTACACATTCTAAGAAAAAGACCAAAAGAAAAGTTAAAAAATCCAACTACAATTGGCCAGCAATGGTATATTGATAGGCGTCTTAAAACACCCAGAAAAAGACGGCAACAATTCTAAATGTAAACTTTGCAGTAGATTTGAGTAATTAACAATATCACTATATTTCCACACAACATCAACTCAAATGTGGCTGTTAAAGATGAGATCAAACGTCTGGGTACATCTTTCACGACGGATTCCATGCAACATTGCAAACATTAATTAGTTTATACGCCGATTATGCCAGAAATCTTAGAGCATTCGTTGCCATGAGTGGCAGCTCCTGTGTAATGAGCGATACATGTATACCTACATTTTCTAAAGAAGATCGCATTAGAGCTGAATCTATTATCCACGTGGCCAAATATCGAGCATGTGACAAACTACGGAATCATAACAAACATTAATTTTGAACGTATGGAGAAGGTCAACGCTTCAACATTCGAGGATTTAGCAATGCGCATCACTGTGTAAACAGATTCTTGAGATTGCTGAAAAAGATAAATTCAGACGCAACTTAACTGGAATTTACGAAAGAGTGATATAGCGTTAAATATTTAAAAAAATGGTCAGTTATCCTCATCTAGATCAAATATGTTATATTGGTTATAACGTATGCGTAGAGTTTGATTAAAGTTTATATTTTCAGACTCGATACCAGCTACTGAATCGGAATTGAAAATGCATTAACACCAATCATTCTGTATATATATATATATATATATATATATATATATATATATATATATATATATATATATATATATATATATATATATATATATATAATTACGTGCAGATCACATTTTTCTTCCTTCAAGTGTGTCAGCAAAGTTTACTTCCTCGTAAAAATCTTGTTTGAATTTTATCTTGATCCTTTAAGGTTTTTATCTGCTTCCATTAGACTACGCACCTCATTCTATTTATATATCCTTGTCTTATAGAAGCTTCTGGAGCAAGAAACTCAAGCTAAGCAGCAAACATTGATAATTCTGACATCGTGCATGCGTTTTCTTAATTACTGTACAGTCACAAAATCTTCATAGTTACGGACTCTGAATTCTTTAAAGCTCATGCAGTGTCTGACATGCATATGGTAAACTGATCTTAGGTCTTACTGGCCCAAACTCCGTTCTTTAATAAAGAAATTGGAAGCGTCGTTCGCATTGATTAGAATACAAATAAAGAGGACAATTTCAGAATTTTTGTGAGAAGGGAGTTTTCTTAATTACAACGATTAAGAGGAATAGTAATATATAGTCTACCGAAAAATAATATGGCCTTTGTTTGGTGCCTGTGTATCCGGCCGACACAACACCTATTGAATTTGCTCGGAATAATTTCGCTTTCTTGTTTATTTTCTGTGCATGAAAGGCAGTTAAATTGATTGCTGTGACATCGAGAAATCTATAATAATTTGTTATTTTGGTCGGGTTATTGAATAAGACTAAAACAGCCTAACTGTCGAATATATATATATATATATATATATATATATATATATATATATATATATATATATATATATATATATATATATATATATATATATATATATATATATATATATATATATATATATATATTTATATGTGTGTGTGTGTGTGTGTGTGTGTACATCAAAGCGAAAATCTTTAAGTCACAGTTAGATACTGGTATTGTCGTATTGTTCTCTTTTGCATGTAACAAATAATGAGTTTGTTTCAAGACAGTTTATGGTCATAAAGTCTAATTCACACCTACGAGTGTAGTTCTTAAATGTTGCTTATATATATATATATATATATATATATATATATATATATATATATATATATATATATATATATATATATATATATATATATATATATATATATATATATAAGAAAAAATGCGTAAGACTAAACCTTGTTTAACATTAGAATGGAAAATATAAATTCGAATGTGCGACTTAATTACCTTTTGGACCAAATCGTTGTTCTTAATCGCATGGTATTGCCCTTATTACTTGTCACAGCACTAATGTCAGACAGTACTAAAGGTTCACGCAGAAAAATCTGTAGCTAACGTTCCGTACATTCGTCAAGAGAATATATACTACGATATGCTAAAGAATTCATTATCATTTAAGTTAGAAGCTATATTAGTCTTAAACACTTGTCAAGGGAAGTTAAGTATAATTGCTTGTTCATATGTATAATAATTCACAGGCAGCGAAGAGTACTATCCCAATGTTTGCCAAGCACCTGTTTTAATTTTAGTCCAAATGTCCCACTTCTACGGAAATAAAAGAAACGAAACAGTGGAGAGTAACATACACTTCAGCTTAAGTTTATTTTAGACTTCCAAGTTGTTTTCAGTAGCACTCCTTGTAACTGGTCATCCATCGGTTGTAGAATGTTTTTTTCCCTCAAACTTTTGACACATGTGTGGAAGCGTCGCATAAAGGAAAGAATAATGTGTGGAGTAACTAGCAATATAGTCTTGAATTTAGTTCAAGTATGCAAATGGTAAATTAGAGCAATTTGAAGCCATTTTTACCATTATTGGCCACGACAGACAGGTACCTGGCTAAGTACGTTTCCAATCTGATGAAAATCAGATCTCAGCTATCCTAGGTAAAATTCTGACAGCGAGAACTTATGGTTTATGTTCTGGCGACCTTTGAGTTAGCCAATGGAAATGCAGCTTTCAGAAGTTTGGAAGTGAATCAAATCGTCTGGCACACACTGATGTTCTTCAGCTATACTGCTCAGTCTCCCAAATGCGAAGATATAAGACTTCATCTTATTGGCTGATAAAATTAGCGATAATGGTAATAACATATTTCATTTCGTTTTCGGTGTTTATATATTTTCTACTTCAGTTATACCTTTTGGAGTCCCCACTATTACCGAATCACCCTGGGGATATATTAGAAAGTAATTAACTTCAGGTGGAGGTGGAATGAAGCTTCCCAAAATCAAAGCGTCGAGAGGATCTAAGGATAACGTTCATTCGGGATATTTTTTAACCCAATTTATCAATTATTATTATCATGATTAAAAATATAACAGGAAGTCCAAGGCATTCACGTCGAGCTCACAATAAAAGGGTTGCTGTTAAACATGTGACCGTGACCTCAAGGTCAATATATTAAGTGAGCTCTCTGCAGAATCTAATTCTCTTCGTTCATCATGATTCACAAAATGTTCAAACAAAATCCACCAGATGTTTACAAAATATTAGAAATAGAAATTACATTAAATACAATCTTAGTAAAAATATTCTATGATTGTTGACCGCAAGGTGAATAGAATAAGTGAGCTTTTCGCGGAATTTAATTTTCTAATTTCATTTTGGTTCACTAAATGTATAAATGAAATCCATGAGGTGTTTAGAAAATGTAAGGAATAGAAAAAATACATTCAGTAAAAAATACATTCACTGGCACATCAAGGTCGTCAATATTAGGGTTCGTTATTTGTGCTCGGATTCGCTGGTGGTTGTCCATTTCTCTAACACGATGACACAAGTCGGCAATGCTAATAATTTTATACTCCTTATCAATCGAGTACAGCTTGGTAATTGTATTTCTGACGCCACGAGAAGCTCTTGATAGTCACGTATTCGTGAATGCAGCCATAATGATATTATTTTACCAGCTCCGTTAGTCACACTTTTACTCTGATATGGCTGATTCCGTAAATACTGTTTACAACCACTCACATGTGTCTCTTTTTAAAGAGTAACGATGATCGTTTGATGATTTCCTCTCACCGCTGTTCCACTACGATTATTTTCTCACGTCGGTAACATCAAGGGTTTCTCGTATTTTGCTTTTGGTAATAATGTGATCGTGTAGAATTGCTGAGCAAGCTTGCCTCCTCTAGTTGTAACACCAACATATGCTTCTAACGAATCATTCGTTTGTGACTTGTACAATTGTCAAACAATTATAACATAATTATGAACTAGAAATATGTAAGTGATGTTGTGATCTTGGGGCCGAACATCACGTTCATAAAGAAGGACGCCAATTACAGAAAGATGTCAGAAACTATAGATAGCATCATCATCATCATCGGTGAAAACATTTGTTCAAATCCCTCTATCATCAGTATGCTTAAACTGTAATATATAGTTGACATAACATTACACTTCATTTTCTGGTGTTCACGAGCAGCGTTGTGGCATCGTTCCCCATACTCAGCTATAACATTACAAGCATGCTTTAGCTTTGTATCTATCATAATTTTGTCAATTGTCGTGTCTAAACTGTCCTGATACTATCGTAGTCCGCCAGTCAGGTTAATAGCAAGGAAACTACAACTAACACATTCCGAAACTTATCCCACGAGTAATCAACAACACACCAAATCCTTTGAATGTTTAAAACATCACGCTCGTCAATGCCAAGAAAGATCATTAAACATGTTGCACATATCACGGATTATTTTAGGTACATGTGCGTAACGTCGAGTCACATAGATAACGTCTGATTTTTGTGTCGGAAACGATGATATATTCTCACTGTATTGTCATTGTGTTCAAGCATCACATCGTGGTAAACAACACGGTTACCCGCAGTCGGAGCAGTGTCATCAGTAGTAGCAGCTTCATCGACTGTGGAAATAAAATAAACTGTTGTAGATTTGTTTTGACCGGTGACTGAAGCGCTACTTTAAAATCTCTGAGTAAATCTTTATAAGAACGACTGTCCGCTTATTACGCAATTATGAGTGGCTGATGCCACGTTAACCATCTAAGGATCATGATCAACGTTTTTCTGTGATCCGGCGGGGACAATAACCGTTGCGAAAACTCAGAAATGAAGCATGTCACCGTGCTGGGCTGTTTGGTTTGTGCAGAGAAGTTAATGACGATGAATTTGTTTTTGTGTACAATGCTATATAAAAACTCCTACTGCAAATTCAACGCAGGTTCAAATACCTAATTGTAGAGCTGCGATTTACGGAACTTGTGTTTTGTTTTTAGCAAAGAGGCTCACGTTTGATGGAACATATGCTCTAAAATTTACACGCTGATGTAATATATGCCGTTGCTGAAGTCGTTCCTGAGTTAGCGAAGCTACCCGGAACGCCATTGAGTAAATATCCTGGTGAAAATCACATTCCAGGATATTATTTTTGCGTGCATGGAGCAAGGCTGGAAATTAGAGTTGATTATAACAACCAACCTAATCCCAGAGGGGTTTATACGAGACGCGTCGATGCTCAAATGTTAACGACATGATCTTATTTATAAAACATGAAGTGATATTCGTGTACAAAAACCTGCTGATATATATCTCATCCATGACTTGAAATGCTACATTCAGAGAAAGAATGACAAGGCGGATCATCAAATCAGGCATGAAGACGAAGATTGCTTTTGGTGACGCGACTCTTGGAGGTTGAATATTTTGATAAAATAAACAAGCATATGAGGAAAGCGTCATTTCCGAGAGGACTTTATCCAAAATACAGTACAGTCCTATCGGTTATTGGAAAGGTGAAGACGTTTTTGAAAACTCAGATTTCTCCATGATCGCTTGATGTCAGAAAAGTAGACGAAGTTCATGAGTCTGGTATTTTGTTTCGTCCCCATGATAGGACACGCAAAATGACACAAATGTTCGCCTTAACCATTGTAGATATTGTCAGGAGGCATAAGGATGCGGAGCGGACGTATAAACGTATTTATGCACACGGACCATTATCATGACCAAGACTGTTGAAAGTGGATGCGTGGAAAGAATGTTTCCAATCAATTGCTGCGTTATAACAAAACATGAGTTGCGAGAAATATAGTAGTGTCAGCGGTTATTGGAAAGGTAATGAAGCCGTTGTAAACTGAGATTTCTCGTTGATTGCTTGATGTTATAATACTTGACGAAGTTCATCAGTCTGGTGTTTTGTTTCTTCCCCATTCTAGGATACGCAAAATGACACAAATGTACGCATTAGGTATTGTAGATATTGTCAGGAGGCTTAAGGAAGCGGATGATGCAATGTATGTAACGGGCTTCGTTTAGTTCACATATGTGAATAGAAAATTACATAAGCAAATATTATTGAAATAGTATTCAACATATATGAACTTAACACTGTTTGCACAAAATGCATAAAGTAAATTTTTATTTCACGGATGCAACTTGAAATTCATGCATTTTCTTATATGATTGATGTGATTGGTTATATGTATACCTAAATTAGTGTTCATGTTAAATAATTCGTTCTGTTATTATTGTCAAGTTCGTTTTATTGTAGGAAGTGAAACTTATTTAATTAGATATATGCGAAGAAAGAATCACATATATGTAAAATAGACTCGTAAAGATTAAATTAAGTTGTTTGGTTTACATACGTAAAGAAAGGAATTCACATTTGCGAAGAAAATGTATAGCTATATTTAGATATGAAACCATGCTTATGTTAAATAATTGTTTTAGTTTACAAATAAAAAAGTATGCATGTCTAAAAGAAGTTTACATTCACGAATACGAGTAACGCAAAAGTCACAATATACACTTATCTCGTGTTTAACAGTCTCACGTGTAGGCCCTAGAAGGACATGATTGATTTTGAAATTAATGACCAACTGTTCTCAATGTCGAAACAAAATCAGTAAATACGTAGAAAAAGATTTCTTTCTGATATGCGAAAATACACTCTGACTAAAGTTTGGATCTACGTTTGAGCAAGCAGATCTGATATGCGCCAATGAACGGTCATGTTCTTCTAAAATAGGTGAAGAGAGAACTTCGTTAGAACATGAACAATTACCGATTTCTCTCAGATTTACCTTAAGACATTTTGTATGAAAATAAGGATATAAGCTATAGCAGCTTGCCAAAGATTATTAAAAAATTTCTAGGTATGATATTAGATGATTGGTGTTAACGGTGCATTTAACACATTGATTTTATCAAGCCAACACAATGGACATAAGGACAACTCGAAAAATCAGAATTGCTTTGGCCTGTTCGAACATTCAAACCGTACTAATTCTACTGTCCAACGCTTTACCAGTTATGCTTTCGCAGATACATTTTCAATGCATTAACCGTTTAGATAAATCAACCGGTCCGCAAGGAGGAAATGATAATTCCATCAAATGGCTGTGAACATGAGACTTTCCTTTAACAGTCACGTTTATAATCCTTCCCGTCTCCATACACACATTTTGATCACGTCAATCTGACTGTTTATCATTTACCTTTCTTATATTGCGATATATGCACAAATAATTTAGTAGCAGTACATTTAACTCAAGTCTGTTTATTCAGCGCTCGTCTTTATCGAAACTCTTATATTGTGATGGTAGTGTCATGTCTATTTAATTTGTACTGTTTATTGGCTTGTTTTTTCATGATTATACGTTATGAATAATTGATTTTTATAATTGACTTTGGTCCAAAATCAAATTCATGGATCACCGGACTAGGGACATTTATTTCATAAATAACAGAATCCATAGCTGAAAGTTTTTCTGTGATTGTGGATTCAATTTTCAGATCATTATTAATGGTAAACATAGTCTTGATTCTAAACTTAGAAGCTTCTACATTGGACATTTTCGTTAAGTTTTCAGAGCTTTATCAGGTATATAATCTTCTTTTATTGAAAACTGAAAACTTACTCATCCGTACCTTAGCATGTCATGCAGAATCAATCTTATTGTTGTATTAAGTTTCTTTAGTGTGGATTTATTTATTCAAATTATTTTTCTCTGGAAGTACAAAGTGCTCAGTAATACTACTCGACAGAAACAATCATCGGGAATTTTAGTGATCTCAGACAATACGATTTTGGATTATATTATTCTATAAAGAGATGAAATAATCAGTCTTAAATCAATTTGTTTATTAAAGTAGAAAATTGGAAATTATTATTTTAGGGAATCTGAGAAAGTTTTAGATTCATTTGTTTTTCATTGGAGTCAACATAACGATTACGAAAACAAGCACATGATTTGCACTTGTTTTCTTCATAAAGCACAAACAAGGTCGTGTCTTTGTATAATAATCACAAATAACGCCATAAGACATTTTAAAAATGTATTACTCAGGAGCCGAATAGACGCGAATAAAAACAACTACAATGTCACACACGGTCACATACTTATCCATGTGTTAGGAAAAGCGAAATCTGTTGAAGCATTTTATTTTCACATATTTTCAACACTTCTGTTTAAAACTTCACGAGACAACAACCATATCCTGCCACTACTACTACTTCTATAATAATAACAACATGAAAATTAATAATAATAATAATAATAATAATAATAATAATAATAATAATAATAAATATTCTTCACTGAATTTTGATTCGGATGATATAAATTGATGCAACATCCACATGATTGACCTTTCAAACAGCAGATATTAATAGTAGATTGCAGAATACAAAAGACATGATTGTGTCCCAGTATGTTCTGATGATTTTATGTTATAATGTAATGATCAGTCGATGATGATAATGATGCATATGATGATGATGATTCAAGTTGGATAAATGAAGAGTGTGTAATGTGTTAAAATCAATATAGAAATATATCTTTTAAACTTCAGGTGACATGTATCACCATGTCCCAGACTACTACCGCTCTGTGTCTGAGAGGGTATCCACCATTCTAGATGTCATCGGCTACTCACAGGAAGATCGGAATAGGAAGTTAATGGTTGCCACTGCGTTTGAGTTTTTTGAGAACATCACCAATCTCTTTGAACCAGAAAATAGTAGTTGTAAATATATTTTTGACCAGTAGAGGAGATGGCTCTACACGACCAGGAATATATTCAGATCGTGACGTATTATTTTGGGATGAGAGAGAACAGTTCGTCACAGACCTAACAGATTGTCAGCCCGACAAAATGAATCTCCTCATGGTGCAGGATGACCATACTCATCCTGGTTATGTTAAACTACAGGAAGTAATAATGCTACCTGGCAATACTCCTGTTCCAGTATTCCATGATCATTATGGGTACTGGAGAGTAGATTCATAAGATAGAACTGTGCTATCCAACCAGTTTGTTGGTAAAAACGATCCTGGTGTAGTTTTCTCGGGCCCAGCAAGGCTAACTGTAAATCGTGTGAAGGAAACATGCGTTGATAATGTACATGCTATTCATTGCACACAATGGCCTAATGAGGCACATGAATGGTTCCAACGCCGCCGAAAACAAGGATGGCCTGCTTCACATCATCTACGAAATGCTATGAAAGATGACTGCTTTGCTGCTGGAGTTGGACACCCACACAGCCATGAAAGCGATCTGGAATGGAGACTATCTTTCTCTTTCACCGAAAGAGAGCTTACAAGGTCTTTTGAAGACATAGTGATGAAAGTATATACGTTGCTAAAAATGATAAAGAAAACCTACTTTGAACCTATCCTTGGTGATGCCTTTTCAAGCTATCATTGCAAGGTTTGCATGTTTTGGGTGAGGGAAAGAACACCGACAGAATTGTGGCGTACTGAAAACCTTCTATTCTGTCTTACTTTGTGTATTAAACAGTTGTACGAGTGGGCAAGTGTAGGATATTGTCCTGACTATTTTATAGTCACAAACAACATTTATGACCGAAAAATATTCGGAACAACACAGCTCATTTTAACTAAGATACTGGGACTACTTGTATCCGAAGATTGCCGAATGCTGCTTAGATTAGAATGCTGTAATCTCGGAGAGTTTCTATTGCATGATTGCAGCAGTTTGGACATTATTCGGAACTCAAGAAACATCAAGACAAAGGTAATTCTAGAAACATTTGTGGACTACTGCACATATTTCAAGGGGCCATTCTATTGCAGGCATGTTATGCTTCGAGAGATTCCTCAGGACTACAACATTATGACAAGCTATATTAGGAGCATAATGTATGCTTTGCAACACGCACCTCACACATTACGAATATATCTACATCATGTCCTTATGATGTTGTCGTCACGAGTGGGGTTTCATGTGGTTTCTGTATGCAAAGAAAATATACATTCTGTATCCCAGGAGGAAGTGTGTTATCTGACGGCTTTCGCATCAAGGTGTCTGTCACTTGGGATTAACAGTGATGCTACATCGGTAAGACTAAAGCTTTGTGGACTTGGAACCATACTTGGGGATTGTGATTTGACAGAGAATTGTCTACAGCATATGAGTGATCATAAAATGAGATTTATGGTTTCGAGTAAAATTGATGCAACATACACTCCATACTGTAACGTTGATTTTCTTGATGATAAGTGTAGTACCAAAACATGCGGTCCAGAAGATCTGCCGCAGAACCAAATGTCCTTCAGCGTCGTCTATCTCCCGTCAGAGATCGCCATTACCCCATCCCCATTGAAGATGGAAATGTTCAGGTCAATTGGAGCACGCCCGGCGTTTGGAGATGCGAACGAACCATTATGGTATGAATGTGCAGATGTAGATTCCCTTATGTGCCTGTACTTCTTTCAATATTTGAATTTCTGCAGGTTAGGAAAAGAGAGACATCAACAGGCTGCGTTGGACAACATGATACACATAATAAGGACAGAGCCAAAGATGCCACACAGAGAGACAGAATTGAATCTCCTTGGTTACTGTTTCATGAGAGAATCACAGTTTATACATGCTTTCGTTTGCTTCAATAAATCTCTCAAACTTTGTCCACATCACAACGCTGCTAAGATCTACCTAGGAATTCTGTTTCACAAGATCTATGTTGCTAGATGAAGGCGTCATAGAAATTGAAAATTTAAGTGGTACATTTTCCGAATTTTCATTCACTAGTGGGTTTGATTCAGTGTCAGGGCGTCACTTCTGGTTATTTCTCTATCACGAGAAATCAAGGATCGATATATTTTACCAAAATCTAAGTAAGTCTAGAAAATCGAGCATATGAGATATGTCCTAGCTTTAATCTGCAAAAATCAAAATCAGAAGAGAAAGGTTTCGTTTGGTTGACCGCAGCATCTGGGTGATATCTTGGAGGAAAATCAGTAATTTTCGAAAAATACTGTGTGAGTGCCCATTAGAACAAAACCAGTACTATATTTCCTATATTTCGAATGTTTTAACAGAACATGATCCCTGGACGGTAAGTATTTCACTACAGGAACATGAAAACTACCGTTTAGGTGGATATTATATTTGGTGAAGTTTTATCATTTAAAATTTATATTACGCAAAATTCTCTGATAGATACATCTCAATCCAATTTCTCGTATGTTGCAACAATTGTTATTTTATTATTTATTATGATAGATATTTGCAGTATTGATATAAAAATAAACAAAGATAGCTTGTTTTGTCATATGATGGGTTTTGTAAGACGCGTTTGAGCGTCCTCATGTTGCATGATGGTCTAGTGTGAATCAAAATCAAATTTAATGCTTAAGAAATGTAAAGTGTCCGTTATCAAGCACGAGTTGTTTTCTATGTATGTATGTATGTATGTATGTATGTACGTATCTATGTATGTACGTACAAAAAGTATGTACGCATACATGAATGCATAAGAATGAACAGGGACATCAGCAAAATCCTTGTTATACATTACCGGTTAGACCTAAATATACCCCAAAAAAGCTACACGAACTAAAGTATAACTAGAAGGGGCGAAATCCTTAATTGACAAATTCGGTCTTTTTATATTAACCGAACACTAACCAACAGCCAGATAACTTAGCTAAAACATCATCACAGGACACATCAACGTGCAAAATGTTTTCCTTCATTACAGCAGGTATGAAAGTGCATCTAGTAAATTTTACAAACAGGAGATTGCAGGGTTCTTTATTTGTGCGAATACTGATATATGTCTGCTTTTCTAAGTATGAGCAATATTAATTATTTTAAAGCTTTCTCCTTTATTCAGTTCGGTGTTGGGCAATTTTAATTTTTGTATTCATTACTTTTAACTATAATTGATAACATGATGTCATTATTTACGTCGCGATCTCTTCACAGAATTGTTCCTAACGTTGTGTTTGTACGAGATCATAATATGCACCATCATTGACAGGGATACCATTATATAACCTCAAACATGGAAAGGTGATATGTTTTACTTCTAAAAATTGCAAATATGATTTCTACGTTATTGCAATGAATTAGAATTCTCATTCTAATTTAGGTAAGACGTATTTTATCACAGCATCTCGTTTTATGTTATACTTTAATGAATTTGTCAATATTTTTTCATACAATGCCTTTTGATTGATTAAAATAGGTCTGTTACACAACACTGTAATTTATTTTGTATCTGAATGTGTATCTTTGTAAACCTTTTTCGTCGACGTTACTATATTTTTTAATACATCGCTGCCTGGCTGTGCATTTATTTGAATGTTAACTATCAGCCTTGTGTTTTCATTTCATTAATATTGCAAAAGGAAACATATATAAATTAATATGAATGAAGTGTACAGGAAATTATGAATAACTATAGAACTTCTTTTTTGAGAGTACATACATGCGAGGGGTTATGAAGAGTTCACTCCCCTAAAGTGCGCTGTTTGTGGCCGTCAGTTTTATCTCCCATATAAAATGAAAACTTTGATGTGGTATAAATAAAATGTATGTATAGTATGTACGCTGTATCAATGATATACCACTCGCTGTATACATTTTTCATTAAAAGGAAACTCGGGCAAGCCTCGTTTCCTTTTAATGAAAAATGTATACATCTCGTGGTATATCATTGATACAGCGTACATACTATATATATATATATATATATATATATATATATATATATATATATATATATATATATATATATATATACTGCCTTTAGAGTTAATCAGTCTTGCGGGGCGTGGGGTGAATACGGTCTTTGATTATTAAAACGAGCAACTTATAAGTGTTTCCAGGTTTCGATTGATAGTTTTGTTAAAGGTTTGTGATGTTTGTTCTTTTTCCGTGATGTTACAGTGAATAAATCCCACACGCCAGTCTGTCGTCTATTCAAGTTTGTGTAATCAGTTACACACTTTGTTTATAGAGTTAATCCATTTATGTCATCTGTGAATTAAGCCGTTGACTTTTGTCCCTGAATCAATGATTCTATTTCTAGATGAGATAATCGTTTCTTATTAATTCATTGATTGTTAGATATACAATACATGTATAGACTTTTCATATTTTCACAAAGCTTAGTCAGAACCCTTGTTAAAATCGATATTACAACTGATCATTAAAGAGCAGACACTCGCAAAATAGCTGTTTAAACGTCAGTAAAACAAATTTAGGGTGCTATAAAACAAAAGGAGTACATAAAAAATGACTTCATATCCTAATACGTGTAATTTTAAAATTTAATTGTGATTCATGTTTAATGTGTATCTTTATTTCATTATAATGTTGTTTCCAAATGAAGGCATGAAACATTTGAGCAAGAGCTATTCATAATATTGATGTTGTAAATTGATATAATCTGTTTGAAATGTCAATCAAGATGTTTACTTTTTCTATGTTTCCTTATTATTTGTACCCAGTTCAGATATGAATAATTTGATCAATGACAAGAGTAGAGCATTAGCGGGTTGAGATAAGCTTTTACAACAGTAACTTTGGTCTTCAGTTTATTGTTTGTTTAAGCATTATTGCATTAAAAAATGAATCGATCCACCAGTACATTAACTTTTTTATTTTACAGCATTAAGAGGCTGGTGTAAGGACTGGTCGGCCTGGAGTAAGCATAATTTTACTGGGTGGGACATCATGATACATGTCTGTGACATGATGCCACAGTACTAGACATCACATTTTAGACATCGTAGCGATATGACTGGATTTTTTTTAAAGCTATGTTAAAAATCCAAATCACACACACACACACACACACACACACTTGTGTACCGATCCTAAGAGACGATAAACTAAATCGCGGGTGACCTAGGGCAAAAGCAGTGTTTGTTGAGTGACGGCTCCTGTACGTATTTCGCACACGCTTTCCATTCCAAACAAAAGCCAATGTATGTAAAGGATCGCAGTACGTGCAGTCTAAATTTAGTTTGATGCAGTGAAAATGCAGTGTTGACAATAATAAAAAGGAAGTAACTTATTGTAAAATCGTCTCCTCGATGTAGATAATTTATCCTGGATGAAATATTGACTGGTATGTTTTCTCTTTGAAATAGACGGCGCATATGTTACTTTAAAGTAGACAGGTTAAGTAAAACGCGTTGCATTTGCCGATGAAAGATGTAATTTTGGGAAAGGTATGCAGTAATATTAAAAGAGTTTTGAGTGCTGATATGAACTGAATATCACGTGCACCAATATCAAGGCTGTCCGTTTCAGTAATAGAAAATGTATTCTTGTCAGAACCAGGGCCGGTATGAAGAACACCCCTCCCATCCACTCATCTCAAGGAAACACAAAAGAAAAACTCTTGGTGTCAAAACAGGGGCGTCAAAATAAAAAATGTATGGGTCTCTTAATGTTCAAATGGCAGTACAGGATGACACTGCCTCCCATAAGATACGCGATTCGCCAAGCAGCGGCATGTGGGTGGGGGGTGGAGGGTTCGTAGATGATACCTTGTATATTTTATCAATAGTTTTGTCAATAATGGACTAGTGTTACTACAAATTTGGGGTGCACAGTGGCTGTAATAATGTCACGTAAACAGAAAATTTACAGAAAGAACAAACTGATTAAATTCATTAACCCTCTAATTGTAGCATATAGACGGATGCATTAAAAGAATATAGGAGTAATACAGATATCTGGATCAAAAAGGAAAAAATGATTTTATCATAAAATTTATAAGAGACTTAAAATTATCGCCAAGTAAAAATACAGATACAAAAACCACAAATAACATGGAAGGATATTTGAAGGAATTTATAAAACATTTATGGAAATACAGAAAAAGGCCAAATTAATTGAACATCTACAGGATGTATGGTGGACGGGGGGAAAAGCCTTTCAAAGAAAAATAAGACCAATCCATCCTGCCCCATATGCAAAACACTATTTGACATTTAAACAATTTTATTTTGCAAAATATTCGAAGTACAAATAAATGAAAATTGAACAAAAAATTGGTAGACCACTGCGAGGGATATTTTTTATTCTATACAAATCGAATTAATGATAAAGGCCTCACCAAGAATACATTTTTTAATATTATAAATTGAAACCAGGCATCATATTATTTGGAATACCGAAATAGATTAACAGCAAATACATTATGTCTGCAAAAGCCATGATATTAGCTAGCTAAAGAGCATCCAGACCATATTTTCCAACACGTTCGGGAGAGGACAACTTTCAATTCATGGGAAAGCCGTTGTAGGACGAGCTATTTGGAAAAAAGAACCCATGTTTTCAATCACGTCCTACTCGTGGGAAAAGAAACAATAGTGAGCCATCTAACAGGAACACGTGAGTTGTGGAACTAATAAAGAAATGGTCACAGTGGCCAATTTAATCGAAACAACACTATTGCTGTAACAATTATCCCCTAAGGTACAGAAGCAGCAATCTTAAAGTAGTCGAGCCAGTTAACAGTGCGCACTCCAAAAGAGAGACAATAAAACAGAGCCTTGCTAATGTGCACTCTTCAAAATCCACTTTCTTACAGTTTTATACTTTTACAAGGAAAAATACCAATAAAAAGACAAACGGAAACAGGTTTCTCATAGAATGATGAAGCCATCGAAAAATGTGCACCCGAAAGAGAGATTATAAAAGAGAACCTTGCGACAGACAATTAACATAAAGGATCCATTATATGAATTGAACATACACAACTCCGTATATAAACAACTTCGTTATCAATGATTATTTCTCTTCATAAAACTGACAATAAAAAAAGTAACTTGACACGCGATTTACTATGCATGTTTTCAATCACGTCCGCGTGGTAATAAATTTCAATTCTTCCAGAAGTGCAAAGTACTTCAGTTTATGAAACTGTAAATGTAACAATGAGGCATTATATATGTACTATACAAATTAATTTATTTTCTCTTTACTTTTAACTTTTTCTTTCTATTTTTCACAATGGAATTTTAATGTACAAAAGACATTAAATACTTTCGCTTACAAAAAATTTAAACTTCTTTTATAACTATTTATACACTTTGGCCAACAGAGGCTAAAATTCTAGTAAACAGCCAGCTGTTGCCCAATAAAGAAAGATGAACCCCATCTTCACCAATTATGCATCGCGTGAAACCCCTTATGTTGTGGAAGGCGACCAAGCTCCCGGTTGATACATATGGCTTGCGGGGCATACTGACTGGTCTCCAGTCTCGTGCACGAAAGCGAAGCAACATTGATCCAACACGTATAACGCGGACGCGTTGATTTATCAGTGCATCATAGAGCTGAATGATCTGCACATTCTCTTCTATTTTCAAAACACGTCCGGTCAAGAATTGGCATATTTATAATGAAGGTGTCCACACAAGTATCGGGCTTCACATAAGTAACTATCCAATTATTTGGTTGATTACAAATATGAAAACAAAGTTGACCCCTGCAAGAAAGTTGCTAGACTATGGCCCAGAACTAACACATATATTCAGTGGTATCCAACAACAAAATGACTTAGTAAAGAATAACACCTATCATGGTGACAGCCATCAACAAATACCTTGAGTTATCGACAGGACCCAAAACCAGATTGTATAAGGTGGCCTTGAACCCAGACCATCAGGATCGTCCACACTAAAACATATTAGGAACAAAACGACCCCAAATTACACTGGACAACAAATTTTTACAAAAGTCATGTTACTGAAATAAAATTAGTCAATTCTTATCAATTTTTATGTGCTGAACACGAATATGACAGTCAAATTGCAAAATTGGCTCTAGTTTTTTTGTAATCTGCAAGAAATTAATGTTTACATAACGAAATGCATTCCAATAGTAAAAGGTCAACTGTAATAGCCTACCTATAAAAAATCAAGTCATTGACTACATCTTAGATTTCTTCGCCTGTCTCTTGTACAGCTGTTCGGGAGCATCTCTGAGGAGTGTCCAGCAGTAGTCAGCCAGCATTGTAGTGGACCATTTTCCCTGGTATCTTTGTTCCATTGTTGCGATATCTTGATGAAAACGTTCGCCGTGTTCATCACTAACAATACCACAGTTACTAGGAAAGAAATCCAAATGGGAATGAAGGAAGTGAATCTTTAGAGACATATTGCAGCCAAGTTTCTTATACTTCATCAACATGTCTTCTACTAGTTCCTTATAGTTTTCTGCCCTAACATTTCCGAGGAAGTTTGTAGAAACTAGGCGAAAAGCATTCCATGCTTGTTTCGCGTCACCTTCCAGCAAGTTGTTGAACCGGTCATCTTTGAAAAGCTCTCGAATCTGAGGACCCACAAAAACTCCCTCTTTAATCTTTGCTTCGCTGAGTCGAGGGAATTTTTCATGCAGGTATCGGAATGCTGGCAAAGTCCGGTCAATGGCTTTCACGAAGTTCTTCATCAAACCTAGTTTGATGTGAAGGGGTGGTAGCAAGATTTTCTGAGCCTCAACCAGAGCTGGGTGTTGGATATTCTTCTCTCCAATGGCTACATTCTGCCTGTGAGTCCATTCCTTCCTCATGTAGTGCATTTCCCTTGCTCGGCTATCCCACTCGCATAAGAAACACATGTATTTTGTATATCCTTGCTGCAGTCCCATTAAAAGGGCAACTACCTTCAAATCACCACAGAGGTGCCAGCTGTACTTGTTATACTCGATGGAATTCAGTAGCTGCCTTAAGTTATCGTATGTCTCTTTCATGTGGACAGCATACGCTACTGGAATAGATGGAAGAATGTTTCCATTGTGCAAAAGCACAGCCTTGAGACTCAGTTTCGAAGAGTCCACAAATAGTCTCCATTCTTGTGGGTCATGAGTGATTTTTAAAGCATTCATGAGGCCCTCAATATCGGAACAGAATATCAGATTACTTTTCTTTCTGAAGAAAGGCTCCAATTGCTGGTGGCGCTTTCGATATGCAGTAATTGTGACATCTTCTTCTAGAAGATTCCATTGTTGGAGTCTTGATCCTAGCAATTCTGCCTTGTTCTTTGATAAGTCCAAATCACGAATCAGGTCATTTAGTTCTTCCTGTGTTATTCTGTGTGGGGTTGATGATGCACCACAGTGAAAATCTGGATCACTGCATGCTGATGGACCAGGAGAAGAACAGGTCGACTCACCTTTGTCTTCGTCAGATGAATCAAGAGAATATTCTGCTGGAGGTTCTGGAATAGGAAGTCCCTCACCATGTGGAACTGGTCTCAATGCAGACGGAATGTTTGGGTAGACTATTCTCGACTTCTTTCGCTTCGTTATTCCGCCGGAAAGAGAAGTAACCAAGCAGAAGTAACAGTCATTTAGGTGGTTGCTTGGCTCTCTCCACACCATTGGGACTGCAAACGGCATTGATGACCTTTTGCAATTCAACCACTGTGAAAGCTGTGTTGTACATGTAGCACAGCATATATGCGGAGCCCAAGGCTTGTCTTGGTCACCAACCTTGCATCCGAAGTAAAGATGATATGCCTTCTTCACTTGAGAATTGATACTTTTCTTCTGGTTGGCAAATGTCACTTCCCCACAAATATAGCAAAAATTGTCCGCGGTATTAACACACTTTCGAGGCATTACTGTTCTTTATTGTACGTAAATGGATAAAATAATAAGTTTTATGTAACAGTAGCTTGAACTGTCTCGCACAACGTCTAAAATATTTTAAATGCTGAACCTATCTGATTGGGCTTTATATAGTACACTGCTTACGTCAGCTTCAGCAGCCGCCTGGCATTAGTATAATAGGCCTACACATGTATAGTACACTGCTGACGTCAACTTACTTCAGCAGCCGCATGGCATTAGTATTGCATTGCATGAGAAAATGATGCAATCAACTGTGGATGATGTGAGCATGATGGTATTATGCAATGTTACATCATTATTCCGGATGTTGCTGCAGTCCTACTGGAGAAATTTACACAGTGAAACATAGAAAATGAGGTATATGAATATCTTCAAAACGAGAGCCAATACAAATTTTTCACGGTTATATTCGTGTTCGGCACACCAAAATACTACAGATTAGGGCCTTTTCAAGTCAGTAATGATTTCACTGTTGACCAGTGTTATCAATATCTAAGGTGGTCTAAACTCAGATCCCGCAGCAGAAGGCTGCAATATAAAAAAGCTCTCTGCATAAGGAAGTATAACTCCAAATTAACACGTATAAGGTGGTGTAAAACCCAACGACCATCAGATGCAGCAGAAGAAAGCTGCAACGAAAACGGCACTAATTAGAATACTAAGACCCTAAAAACCAATACTAATCAAGGTGTTCCCAAATACCCAAGACCATAAGGGCCCGCTACACAAGGTGGCAACATCAAAACCCATGGCTGTCAACCTGGCTATCTTTAACCTACTCTTAAACAGCACAGTTATTCCTCCAAACTATGCAGGACGACACTTTTAGAACTACACCTTGGAGCTTAGAAACGCCAAAACTGTGCCACGAACCGCCTCCCGATCCATAAGCCGCTTCCTCCCCTACCACAACCGGACATCAAACATCACCGTGCAGTGCACGACCCCATAGCCAAATATACGAGTGCGCGTTGGGTCCAATCCCAGTCGCCTCAATCAGCAAAGCAATGCAAACTTGGCAATAGGTGCATGCTGGGTCCAATCCCACTCACCTCAGCTATACATCCAGATCGCTATGAACTAAATAATATCTCGATCTGACGGCCTAATTAATAAGTGTTCCATGAACACATAAAAGCCTGGGTTATATGGCTCTCTTTCCTTACCCCAGGAGTAATTAAATAGCACGCTTTGCGTGCATTAAACAGTGATACATGCTCCATTAAAGCGAAAATCACTTGATCCAACAACAACTTAACTGGTAATGTCTAATAATGTTTTCCATCACGTCCGCGTGATAGATTTTCAATCCGGCTTTTAAAACAAGCTCAATGACCATTTAAGTGCCGATGCTAAAACCAAATACAACGTTTACGCGGGCGTAATGGAGAGTTTCAATCCTTGTTTATGCGTGAAGGTGCAAAAAAAACCATACTTTATTTGGGAAACGGTGTGCTAAGCTATATAGTATAAACTATATCACAAAGAATAAAACACCAACATGCACTCAGGTTACAAAAAAAACATCGGATTCGTTAAAGTACCTTTGCGACTAGTATCGATCCATGTAACAAAAATAATGTTCCTTGCAACAAAATTGCTGTCGTCTGCTAACGGGGAGATTTTAAAAATTTATGGTGTGCTTGGAATATGAATGTCTAATATTTCCACTGTGAAAGATTTATACACTACATGCAATAATGGAGACAGTCTTCAACCATGGCGAATATGTCTTAAAATTGGGGTTATCTTCGTATATGAAATTATTGAGGAGAACTGAGGAAACTATGCCATTATAGAACAATGAAAACGACTTGATGAAATCTGTATGGAAACTAAAAGATTGCAAAGTTTTAATTGGGAAATAGACTATGATCAGTTTAGCAAGCAAGCATAGCGAAATTCTACGTTTGTTCTGGCTGCGCACGATTGGTCACTCGTCGTTCAGCCTTTCCTCTGGCGTTCACATTGCTGCTCTTTAGGTACATAGGTGTACGGCCCTTCATAGTCACGAGACCACAGCGTCCAGGTGAAACGATGTGGGGATCAGGCGTGAGTCCATTTCTGGAGTTTCCATCTTTGCAATGCGTTATCCGTTTCAACACCGTGCCGTTAGAGTCTTTAGTTTCCAGTAATCTCAAGTTAAATTCCATATTCGGGAAGTAAATCACAGATTACACTCAATAACATAAAGAGGTCGCCAATGGATCCGACGATAAATGGTAAGTCTTGATATTTTTTAAAATCATGTCCTTTATTTTAGTGGGATTTTTTTTAAATTTTATTTTTTAGTTGCCTCTATGCAGCACGGGATTCCAGAGAAGTCTCCCCATTTATGCAGTTCAGCTTCCTGCTTAAGCAATCGGATAGAACATGGTGTCAAATTAGTGAGAAGGGCACATTAAAATGTCAACCATTGGATGCTCTATGGCTATTTCCGCCCATATTCTTATGGTCTCCGTGTCAAGAAGTTGCATGTCTCTACCAGACCGCTATGTTGTCTGCGGATCAGTAAAGAGAATGCATGGATAGCGATTGGAGTAGCGTCGGCGGTAGCACGGATTGTTGACTTTGTCCATTAAATTTATTTAGTGATTTTGATAAACATCAAACCAGCTTGCAAATTCTAATACCGGCCTTACTTTGTTTAACCAAACCGTTGACATTAGCTATTTTCTTTTTTTTTTTTTTTCACATCGGCTCACGATGCTATATGTTGGATGGAATAGGCGAAAACATTCTGGCCCAGTTCCAGGTTTGAATAAATAAGAGAATGGCCAGTATCTTAATCTCATTTGTAATACAATGACTTAATCCCATGTTACCTAATCAAGCAGTTTGGGTATTGCCAGCAATCCAGTTATGTTGTGGTTGATCGCACACTGGTGCAGTGTGATTCCTCTTGTGTTTCGTTCTTAGCATCTTCAAACCTCTCATTAACGAAGGTACTTCTCTTGTGGACTGGATATGCACGATTTGTATTAATACAGCCCTTTTGGTCATATTAAGACAAGTTGTTTTGTATTGATATATATCAACGGACAGTTTTACCTGCTCGCTATATAATTTGGAAAGACGCTGGGCTTGAAAAAGCCAATGCTGTTGTGAAAGGTCCGTTGAAACAAAAGCACAACAATAGCCGTACTAATATTTATGAGATTGCACGCAAAGAAAGTCCTCTACTTTCATGATTTCCATATAAATGCCTGCCAATACCGAATGAAGATTGCCAATCTAGATGAATCAATTATTAACATGCCACAATACCGGTCTTAAGGAGACCTTTTCAAATAATGTTAAGGTTCCATACGGAGTACCAAACAAGATCAACTAAATACTAACCGCTCGTGTATTATGCACAAAAACCATTTCGCAAGATTTCTCCAAACACTGTATTCCGTGTATAATCTTTAGCATGTTGTTGAACAATTATCAGTAGGAAAGATGTGAGGATGCGAGTTTATGTATTCTTATCACAAATAGGCAACGCATCTCAAGTTCAAGTGTATTCAGTCGCGTTAATACATTAATGATGAAATATCTGTATATTGGAAAAATTGCCGATTAGACCCTGTGAACCATTACACTATGCCCTCTTGCTGATATTTACTGGCCTTCGTCGGCTTCAAACTTCGCCTCACTTGGAGTAACGAAATAAAATAGCCAACCTCTCCGGTGTCCTAGTCGTTAGAGCGACAGACATAAAAATGGTACTAACAGCTGTCTCGCAAGGCGCTCAACATTAAGAGGTTAGTGTTAGGACTGGTGTCAGGGTGACTGGGTGGGACATGCTACATTTCTGCAAAACTGCCATTCTGCGTACATCGTCGTTATACGACTGAAAAATTGTTGAAGTTGCGGTAAAAATCCAAATCAAACACATGATCAAAGAACAAAGTGATTTAATACAGCCTTTACACTTTTTTGTGTGTGGATGAAAGCATTATACACACACACACACACACACACACACACACATATATATATATATATATATATATATATATATATATATATATATATATATATATATATATTGTACAAGTACGTGCAGGGAAATAGTAATAACGTTGTAGGAATCTGCATTAAATTATGTTTATGTAATGATATTGTTTTTAAATTTAAATTTCAATGTGAGAAATGAACAATTAGTGAATACCCAATACAAAAAAGCACGATTTAACTTATGTAACACCTTTAATTTGATAATTAATAATCTTTTGCCCTGCAGAATCTCGTTGTCATAACATTCCGTCTTTGTTTATACACATGTCAAAATAATGTTTAAATGCAATTGGTGGGAGAGTGTATTTCCTCTTGTATTGTGGCAGTATTCTGCAAACTGGGCAATACCACACCTTTTGGAAATCTGTTAAGCTTCACACGTGAAGCCAAACATCTGGACAATTATTGTTCTCACAACCAAATCACATCTTTATCTTCAACATAAATCTTTTGGCATGCACATATCAAATTATATGATTTAATGGTATCCTAGTTTGTTGCTTGATTACTGCCATTTAACACATTTGATGGCTTTGCACTTGACCATGAGTCTGTAATAGGTATTCCCCACCAAATGTACAAAAAGTACTGACCAATAAATTCTCGGATATTTCCATCATGATCCGAGAAAATTAGCGCCAAATGAAATTCTTTGTATAAAAGTGTCGATATTTGTCCTTACCATGAAATCGCAATTTTCTCATTCATAAATAAGCAGTTAGCACTGAATCTGTTAACAACATGCACATGTCAAGTTTAAGTTGTATTTGCAGAGTATACCACCTACTTATCCCAGGCACTTGAAAAAATGTCCCCTTGTTGTTGTTATAGGGTTTAACGCCATTTTTCAGCACACGATTTGGCTATACATGGCGGCCAGTATTAATGGTGGAGGAAGAACCTGGGAAAACTCCCGGAAAGAACCACCAACCCACGAGAAGCTACTGGCAAGCTTTCTCACATACCCACTTTGGTTGAATCCAAGACTCAACCCACGCAGACAGAGGTGAGATGGCAGTGATCCGTAACGGAGAGCACTTTAGACCACTCGGCCCCCGCCCCATTCCCCTTGTTGGACTATGGCTTGTAGGTGTACATGGATGATAACTATAAAATAATGCATAATAGACAGCAACAAAAAAAAAAAAAAATAATACGATCTAAACCCTTTAATTGACTCAGATAACGAGCCATTTAGCTTGGAATAATCCCCACGCTTCATGGTTATTCAGTCAAACGATTCGATAAAAATGTTTCGCTACGGCCATTTTGAAATCAGATAAGCATGTTGGCCAAGTCAGCCTGCCCCAAAACGTGAATACACTTAAATCGGTTAGCTTTCTCGTTGAATTTCAGCGCAGAGTACAAACAAAAAATATAACGAAAATGCAGAAGTCATATTTAAAATTGCTTGACCCAATCGGTCACCAAGGACTAAGACTCGCTCAGGGAGCATTAACATATCCTCATGTGAAAGCCCTCTCGCTGAAGCGAAGGAACCACCTTTACCACATCATAGATAAATGCTTTCTGCACAGTATGCTCTCAAATATCATGAACTATTCACCGAATTTGAAAACTATGCAAGAATTTATACTGATAGATCAAAGGATGGCGAAAAGGCTGATGCAACCTTTGTTAGTGGAAAACAACAAAAGTTCGCTTTCCAAATTGTACATTTTTTGTTTTTCGCCGAAATCAGAAAATATACGTTTATGGTTTACTCTCCATTATATCGAAAGCAAACGTATTTTAAACATCATCGTTTTATCGGACTCACTATCAGTACTCAAGTCATTACACAATTGAAAATAGGAAAATCCACTGTTAACCAATGTTCTCGTCAAAATACTGAGCCGAGTACATCCCACAATATAGTATAATGTTGGTTACCCAGCCATATTAATATTAAGGGTAATGAAGAATAAAACATCGCGCTGTTAAAATGGCCCCATTCGTACAACCATCTGATTTTAAAATGCCGTTTACTAATTTTAAACCTAGTATTCAGGAGTCTTTACGACAGAAGTGTCAGGCATACCGGAATGATAAAGCGAACAATAAATTTAAAGAAATCAAGGGAACCCTAGGATAATGGACTCCTTTCCTTCATAACCATCCCGTAGGGAGAATGTAATCATTGTAAGAACTAGAATTGGTCATACTTACATAACTCGCTCCCGCATGCTAGGGGCCCTGCGTGGTCTAAAGCGCTTTCCGTTACGGATCATTGCTATCTCATCTCTGCGTGGGTTCGAGGCTCGAATTCAGCCAATATGGGTATGTGAGAAAGCCTGCCAGTAGCTTATCGTGGGTCGGTGGTTCTTCCTCCACCGTTATTACTGGCCGCCATGTATAGCCTATCGTGTGCTGACAAATGGCGTTAAACCCAACAAAAACAATATACTCCCACATGCTAAAAGGCGAAGACGCACCAGAGTGCGTTTCTTGCAACGAACCATTCACAGTTAAGTACTTTATGATAGTGTTTTGACCTCCAACCTACGCACGACTTGTGACATGAAGGAACCTTTTGATACAATAAACGTTTCATCAACGCGTTGAATTCAAAGCATCCGCAATTTCAAGTAGGTTATGCATTGTTTTCAATTTAAGAATGCTGAAAGAACAAGAAAGTCCGTAAGTGACTAGTCACAATGCATTTAAATTTAACAGAAATGTATAACAGTTTATCAGGTTCATACAAGTAGATTGGTGAATAGACCGTTTACCGAGTTTTTGGAAAACTTAACATCAAAATGTAAAGTTTCTTTTCATATTTTTAGGAGTCTGTTCACTTTTTAGTGTTCACAAGTAGTGGCATTTTAGACAGGAAATTGCAATCAGCAAGATTTTTCTTATGTTACTGTCTTAGAATTTCTTAGTTTACAGAAACCTCCACTGCAAAGTGCCCAGATCCGACACTTCTACACTTGTACATTTACAATGATCAGAAACTGTTCAATTCTTCTCACAAGTTACCTATGGCTGTTAACAGGTTTATTTATCCTCCGAGAGTATTTTGTTTTTCCTGTCACAACACACTTATCGTTGGAATCAACTTGTCCACATTTCTGGGGCCCCGAGGGGCCTAAAGCGCTCTCCGTTACGGATCACTGCCATCTCACAGCTGCCTGCGGTGGTTCGAGTCTCGGATTCAGCCAATGTGGGTATGTGAAAAAGCTTGCCAGTAGCTTCTCGTGGGTCGGTGGTTCTTTCCGGGGTTTTCCCGGGTTCATTCTCCACCATTAATACTGGCCGCCATGTATAGCCTTTCGTGTGCTGCAATATGGCGTTAAACCCCACAACAACATATCCACATTTCTGCAAGAAAAACATGTATATGCTCCCAAATATTTATGACCTTTAAGTTCTTGTAAAGTGTATCACTGTTTATATAATAAATAGTTCACAACGTCAGGATACTAATTCTTCACTGCTTTACTTTTCTCTATTGAGTACGAATCATTGTCGTCCAGTATCTGAATTTGCTACATATATTTGGCTTTAAAAACTTAATCCAGTAATATAATCGATAACTTGTTTTCACAGTCAAGGAGCTATTCTCTGTATCCATCGATAATACGTAGACAAAGACAAATATCCATCGACTGTACTGGGTTTCTGCCATACCATATGGCGACTATCATGGTTGTTTATAGGATCAAACATCTGGCGGTAGGATTTATATGATGATCCATACGAAATCGATTCATAGTCAAGTTTTGATCTTACCAATGACCTGTACAGATAGAGAAAGACCTTCCAAACATAAACTCAATCTGTGTTTGCATGAACTCTTATTAAATCCAAGGCGTTTCGACATTTTACACTGGGGTATCCAATATGTGCAAGACCGTTTATCTTAGGGGTGAAAGTGAAGTTAACATATTTGCTCTACACAACCAGAACAATACAGCCGTCAGGATCGACCTTTCTCCCTGCGGGTCCGGGGTTGTAGAATTGGCCCGACGCGCCTCGCTACGTGTCGTAAAAGGCGACTAAGTAGAGGCAACCTGTTTGCCGTGGGTTCCGTCCCGTGTCGGAGGAGGAAAAGATCCTGGTAGTTGAGCAGAGGCTTTCCATGCAATACACTACTTTGGCCTCTGGTCGGGATGAGCCCGGTTCCGACAAATCGGCTGGTCACGCCGAGCCCTAGGAAGTTTTTATTTACTTTCTCACCTTCTTTATCTGTCTCTTTGTATCTCTCTTGATACCACCGTTGCCCCTATATTCTATTCCTTTATCTTTCCCTTTTCCAAGTCTTAGAAGACTTCCTAGAAGGCGGTGGCTTAACGGGTCAATCGGGGGGTAATTTTACCGACCTTAGAAATTGGCGACTTAAAGGTCAATCAGAGGTAATTAACTGAGTATGGAATCTGTGTATTCCTGGCACTTGAAAAGTGTCCCCTTGGTGGGCGGGGAGCACGGTTGCTGAATTTTTAATCTAGCCATCGTGGATAATTAAAAAAAAATCAAAACAAGAGAACTAAACCTTTATCTGACTCTGTAGGGTGGAGGCATTTCCACGCTTCATACAGTCAAAAGATGCCACGAAACCGCTTACCTCACTCTTTCCGTTCGTGATCGAGAAAACAATTACAGGTCTGATTGGAACACCAAAAAGCATCAAAAAAATGAAACCGGGTTGCCTTCTTGTGGAATGTGAACGACGAGGTCAGACAGACAATATCAAGAAAATAAAAACTTCGATATTCCAGTGACCTCATTCGCTCACACCACACTGAATACGTCCAAAGGAGTGATTCGCTGTCGTGACTTGGCTGGAGTCACCGACGCTGATATCATTGGAGGAATGAAAAATGAAGGTGTCACTGCAGTACGCAGAATACGCATTAAACGTATTAACAACCTACAGGACACCAACACCATTGTTCTCGCCTTCAACAAGCCAACAGTACCCAAAGTGGTCAAAGTTGGCTTCTTGCAAGTGAAGGTTGAGATATACATTCCCAACCCCCTTCGATGTTATAAGTGTCAAAAATACGGCCATCACGAAGACCGCTGCTCTAAAACCCAAATATGTGGCCGATGCGGAGAAAATTCTCGTCAGGAAGCTGACTGTAGAGCAACTCCGCATTGTGTCAACTGTGGAAAAGAGCACCACGCCAATTCCAAGGATTGCGATACCTGGAAACAGGAGAAGGAAATTCAGAGGGTAAAATACACAAATAATATCCCCTATCCAGAAGCCAGAAAACTTGTACAGGCGAAAACAGCCCATCCTGGCCCATCCTTCTCCACTGAAGTGAAGAGCAATCCTAAAACAACGAAGGACGCTCAAACAGAAACACCCGATTCAACACCAAAATTCGAACACCCCCCATTACCAAGCTCAGAAAAAAAAACGGCATCTACTGACTACATTTAATAATACTGTAACAAGATAACCGGGTGGGATATTTCGGATTGACAACAGAACACGTTTTGACGACACATATATATGGTTTAATGTGGCGATTTATATGAGTAGTGGATTATGAAGATGTGTGCGTATTTATAATCCAAATATTGGATCTATTTATGATAAAAACGCAGTTTTAAAGATGGAAAAAATATACAAATAAATTAGTTCAGTAACCCTAAAACACAGGATAAATGATTTCACAAATGATTCAGTAATGGAAAGATGAATATAGTGTTCACTCAAATAGTAAACGATGTAAGTCTTTACACATAGTAAAAAAACGTATTCGTTCAGGTAGCGAAATTATGTCACTAAACACAAGGACGGATATACAATCTATCCTTCCAGTCCTGAATAATACACTGGGTCTTACTAACCCAAAATTAGCATACAGCTAATAAAATACATGTGTGGAGATGCACTCCGTTACCCGTGCACCATATCCGCTCCACAGCTCCTCCGAATCAATTTCACAACTGCTATAGACTCCGGACCCTCGGAATACTATGATCACTCGGAACATTAGACCCTCCGGACACTTGAAATATTAGACCCTCCGGAGACCCTGGTCCTTTGACGGCTCTACAGATGGGTCACCTTAGTCACTCTGGACACTCCGGACGCTAGACATTAGACGTTCCGGCACCTTAAACGCTCCGGACACGCGGACGTTTCTACACTCTGACAACACCGGACACCCGGATATTCCTACTCTCAGATAACACCGGACACCCCGGATATTCCTACCATCAAAAACAGCTGAAAATATACCCGATGCAGTGTACTAAACTTGATACAGACATAACGTAAGGACGTTATACATGGTAAGTTATAAAAATTATATTATTATGGCAATTACAAAAACAGGTTCAATAGTAACCTAACCTTGCTCGATAAGACAATAGTAAAGAATTCTTTATAAAAATAATGTAGCTTTACATTACCAACATAAATCCTGTACTACGTTGCAACAAGAATAACAAGAAATGCACGCATTAAGCTGTGTAAAGAAAACTATATAACAAACATGCAAAGGTAAATATGGTAATACACTAGTTATCACTTAAAACCGAAAAATTACCTACCCCTACAGCTGGAGTTGTGCGAATCCTTTAAGCAGGCCGCTTGCTGACAAAACCATTAGTATTTTAAGGGTCCTTTACATGCAGTAACGTATTTATACCTTTAGAATGTTCGTTTTGCCTTATCGAAGGCACCTTGCACGTGTGGCATAGGACGAATCGTACTCACGATTTCGAAATACATAGACCATATATATAATCACTATCGGGTATCGTTGTACAGCGAAAAGAAACGAAACCCGAGTACATGTATTTAATGAACAACATTTACACCATTCCGTGACAAATACCCAACCACCGAAATCACCAAAAAGTAAAAAATCTCACGGAAACAGACAACAAAAGGGGTCAGATGACCCCATCAAACTATATAACAGGTTTGGAGACATTGAGAGCATGGATGCAGAAGAATCTGCTCCATGCGCTCAAGGTAGCTCCAGACCTAACAACAAAAAATTCATCCCCGTACTTCCTCTAGAGAAATAACCAAACAAATTCCCTCTCCGAAAGGTCTAACCTGCTCCACAATCTTTAATTTAAATTTATAATGAAAAACACTATCATACAATGGAATTGTCGAGGACTTAAAGCAAATTACAATGATCTTCTCCTGCTTTTAAACGAACATGATCCTGCGGTACTATGCCTTCAAGAAACATTCTTGAAAGATACGGAAAATATCACATTTAAAAACTACTCCCTGTTTAACACCTGCTCTCCAAATGTTGATAGGGCATCAGGAGGAGTTTCTATTATTGTGAACAACAGAGCTCCTCGTAGCTTCATTCATTTAAACACCAATTTACAAGCCATTGCTGTAAACGTCACTCTACATCGAGTGATTACATTTTGCTCTATTTATTTACCACCAAACACTAACCTAGTACCAAACGAACTCGACAATCTTGTTCAACAGCTTCCCGCACCCTTTGTTTTACTCGGGGATTTTAATGCCCATAACATTTTATGGGGATCAAATCATCTAAATGACAGAGGTCACAAAGTTGAAGACTTTATTTCTAGACACGATCTGTGTCTATATAATACCAAAACACCTACATATTTACACCCAGGTACGGGTACATACACATGCATCGATTTGACAATTTGTTCTCCTTCGCTGCTTTTGGACTATGAATGGAAGGTCGCTGATGACCTTCACAGCAGCGATCACTTCCCAATATCCGTTGTAAATCATAACTCTACAATTGATGACGTAATTCCACAATGGAATTTAAAGAAGGCCGACTGGGCCAAGTTCGAAACACTCTGTAAAACTAGGCTGAATGAGGATACAGTTTTCAATGATAACGATCCCATTCAGCATTTTACATCTATTTTAACCGACATTGCAGAAGAATCTATCCCCAAGTCCTCAACAAACTGTAAAAGAACCCTAAAACCTTGGCTCACTAAGGAATGTAAGGAAGCCATACGACAACGCCGAGAAGCCTTGAAAAAATTTAACATTCATCCGACGCCCGAGAATTTAAGTAAATATCGTATTCTCCGGGCCAAAGCTCGCCGCACAATCAAAGAAAGTAAACGAGCATCATGGATGAAATAGTTTTCCTGTTTAAACTCTCGTTCCTCAATTAAGAAAGTTTGGGACACGATCCGCAAAGTAAACGGAAAGAGAAAACACAATTCTTTCCGACATCTGAAAGTGAACAATAACAATTTTAGCTCAAAACGTGACATAGTAAATGTTCATGCTGATACATTCTCTAAAAATTCCTCATCATCTAATTATTCCGAAGCCTTCCAAAAACTGAAAACTCGAAAAGAAAAGTCACGTTTAAAATTCACATCCAACAACTCGGAAAGCTACAACCAACTGTTCTCACTATCAGAACTTTTGGAGGCTTTAGACAAAGCCCATGATACTTCCGCTGGGCCTGACAAAATACATTACCAGTTTTTAAAACATTTTCCAGAATCATCTTTAACATCTGTTTTCAAACTCTTCAATGATTTATGGATTACTGGTAACCTTCCTAAAACATGGAAAGAAGCAACAGTAATACCAGTTCCCAGACCCGGTAAAGATAGCGAAGATCCTACCAACTATCGACCTATTGCACTCACAAGCTGCATGTGCAAAACAATGGAACGAATGATCAATTCTCGTCTTGTATGGTACCTGGAAACTAACAATTTAATATCTCCTTTCCAAAGTGGCTTTCGTTATGGACGGAGCACCAACGATCATCTGGTTAAGACTAGAAACATTCATTCGCGATGCATTTATCAAGAAAGAACATTTAGTAGCGGTTTTCTTTGATTTTGAAAAGGTCTATGACACAACATGGAAGTACGGGAGTGGGCTCTACTCTCTCAGATTTGCACGAGCAAGAGATGGGTGTGCCCCAGGACAGTATTTTATTTGTGACACTTTTCAATATCAAAATTAATAACATCACCAAGTGTTTGACTCCTGGTGTGGATTGTTCACTGTATGTTGATGATTTTCTCGTATCTTATCGGTCAAAGCACATGCATACAATTGAAAGACAACTACAGCAAAATATCAACAAGATTCAAAATTGGGCTAGTACGAACGGCTTCAAATTCTCGAAATCAAAAACGGTATGCATGCATTTCTGTCAATTACGACGACACCACGAAGAACCTAAACTCGCGCTGGACGGAACACCTATTCCAGTTGTTGAGGAAACAAAATGTTTGGGTATTATCTTTGACAGAAAACTGACTTTTATTCCACACCAGTAAAAACTTGAAAGCCAAATGCTTAAAAGCACTTGACCTACTTAAAGTAGTAGCGCACACTGACTGGGGTGCTGATAGAAAAGTCAGCCTGAATTTATATAGAACGTTTATTCGTTCCAAACTAGACTATGGATGCGTTGTGTATGGTTCAGCCCGAAAGTCATATCTTAAAATGCTTGATCCAATTCATCATCAGGGAATAAGGCTGGCTCTGGGAGCATTTAAAACATCCCCGTGTGAAAGCCTAGCTGAGGCGAATGAACCACCGTTATCGCATCGTAGAGAAATGCTTTCCGCACAGTATGCTCTGAAATTAAAATCAAACCCTCTGAATCCTGCTTTTTCGGCTGTTTTTCAACCCATATACGAAAAAAAACCAAACGTCATTCCTTCCTTTGGCATTAGAATATCATCCAGCCTCCACACTACAAATATAGATCTTTCTAAAATTCAGAAAACGTCCATCTCCGAAACATCACTCTGGCTAATTAAACAACCAAAAGTCCTTTTTACGCTACACGATGGAAACAAATCCGAAACAAACTCTGCTGTCTTCCACAACTCTTACCATGAACTCCTCACCGAATTTAAAATCTACACCAGAATTTATACTGATGGATCAAAGGATGAGGAAAAGGCTGCTGCAGCCTTTGTTTGTGGAAACCACGCAACGCAAGTTCGCTTACCAAATGGAGCATCAATTTTTACAGCCGAAATCAGAGCAATAGACCTTGCTCTGCAACATATAGAAAAGAAACATATTTTAAACAGTATCATTTTCTCCGACTCGCTATCAGTACTCCAGTCACTACACAATAAAAAACTGGAGAACCCATTATTAAAAAACATACTCTTCAAAAATACCGAACCGAGTGTCTCCCACAGTATAATATACTGTTGGTTACCTAGCCACATTGGCATTAAAGGTACCGAAAAAGCAGATCGCGCTGCTAACATGGCCCTTCATCAAGAACCATCTGATTTTAAAATACCATATACTGATTTTACACGTTGTATCAGAAAGTTCTTTCGTCAGAAGTGGCAGGCATCATGGAATGATGCCGTGAATAACAAACTTAATGCCATCAAGCCAACTCTAGGAGAATGGACTCCTTCATACAGAAGCATTCGTAAGGAGGAGATAGTCATTGCAAGAATTCGAATTGGTCATACTTATATCACCCACACCCACATACTAAAAGGTGAAGACCCACCAGAGTGCGTTTCTTGCAATGAACCATTCACTGTCAAGCACTTTATGATAGAGTGTTTTGACCTACAATCTACGCGCGATCGTTATTACATTGTGCATGACATGAAAGAACTTTTTGATACTATAAACATCACTCGTATTATAGAGTTCCTGAAAGCCGTAAATATTTACTCTAAACTCTGACTTTTATGCTATCACCTTGTGCAGTTTTATGCAATATATATACCGTCCCATTTTAATACCTATTCATCTTTTTTACATCTCCCGTTGATCGGGAAGCTTTATTTTGCATCGTTTCCATCTTACCGGTTTTAATTTCAATCATTTGTTCTTTTATATCGCTGGTCGATATAGGACCTTTTATAAGTTTTAAAACATTATACAAATAACACTTTGTTTGGCGCTAAATAGCCTAACAGTGCTGATGCGCCGTTAAAAATCTATCAATCAATCAATCAGATCGACCTTAGAGTCATCATGAATACTAACTAATCCACAGAAATGGATACTGGTTATGATTTCAAAATTGTAAGCTCTCGTATGCTGCCCATTTCTGATTTTTGTTTATGAAATATGTAGTTTACTTTTAATAGAACATAAGATCTTTGATCTATAGCATATCCAAAAGTCGTCAACATAATTACATATTTAGGGCAACAGTACAACACGAGTAAAAATACTTATGAAAGTTGAAAGTCTGGACTAAACCCAAACAAAAAACAACGAAGCTGAAGCATATAATGAACGTAAATGTATGGGAATAGGCAAGTTAAAAAAACAACATTACAAATATGACAAGCTGTAACCTTTTCATTTCTTGGTACCATGATACTTGTGCTGGTATTAGCAGGACATGGCCACTAGGGTACTGGCTCTGTAATCAATGTAGAAAATAAAATACCCGAAACATTTTGCAACGTTTCAGGTTTTCATAAACGAATTACATGCTAGTACAACCGTCATTTTAAACCAAATACAAATTCTGTCACAGAATATATAATCGAATTTTGCAAACATTAACAACCAAATATGCTTTATCACAAAACGCAAGGCAATCTGACAAATCAGCCTCAGTATATCAAACAGCCAACATTAGAGGCCAAACTTTAAACAAAAAAGAGAAACGTATATTGTTGAACAAAGCACAAATTGTAATGGAATACATCAAAGCTGGTACGAAATATCCAGTGACAGGCTGGGGTCAACCAAGAACTGACAAACCAACACGCACTGAAGAAAGTTATGAACATCTTCAGACAGATCAAACTATGTTAGTCATTCTCCAAAACCAAAAAGAACCCTAAATTACAGGATCATCTTTCCTGAAAGAAATCAGCACCAGAGGACTTTAAAGCGAAGCACAAGTGAAATCTTACTCTAGTGCCACTACCGAGTCCCGAAAAAGAACTGAACAAACTTTACTTCAAAAAATACCATACAAATATCGTTAAAGGTGAAGAAAATGACGCGACATCGATCGGGAATTGAGATTAAATACATCAACCTCGTGAACCAGTTGCCAATCCAGGTACACAAGGCTGTTATATTTGACATTGTTTCATGACGGGGCGTAGATATGGCGCAATATGACAACGTACTGATAAATATTGGCAGATCCTTCAACCTTACGTGCATATCGAACTACGAAAGCATTTTCCTAGCGTGTGGTCAGCTACCATCTGCTTTATTTCACGCTGAAATGATCCTCTTTAAAGACGCGGGCACAGCAAACGGTTGAAAATTATGGATAGTGTTACTCCTGCACTCAAAGTAAGAAATAACAACGTAAGCGCTTCCAAACTACGCAATACATAGTCGGCAGAAAAGGACCAGAATTGCAATGCAAGTTCGTAATCGTTGGGAAATAAAACAAAAAACACTGAGAGCATGGCAAAGTTATCGATGCTGACTCAATCAGAATACACGGCCCTGGAAAAGGGGCAATTCGTTCAAACAAAAGTACGTACATGACACACGCAATGTACCTACTTATAATTATAAATAATGGGTAATATGATGATCATACATATAACTCAAAGCTAAGTATCATGTTGCTAGAGGTATTTTTCTAAGTGTTTCTGTCTAAAATACTAAGACTTAATGTATATTCCAGGCATTTAATATCTCTAACTGGGATTTAACACACAATCAAATCTTTAATTTCTCTAAGGACTGCGATCCCCGGCCGATTCATACAAGAGACTTAAAAAATGGTACTAACAGCTGCCTCGCTTGGCGTTAAGCATTAAGAGGTTAGTATTAGGACTGGTCGGCCTGGTGTCAGGATAATGTGACTGGGTGGGACATCATGCTACATGTCTGCGGCATGATGCCCCAGTGCTAGACATCACTATAAACTGCCACATTGCAGACATCGTAGCGATATGACTGAAAAATTGTTAAAGCTACGTTTAAAATCGCATCACGTCACACTCTAAGGACTGAGAAAAATGCGCACTACATGTTTTTCGTCTGAAAAAGAATGATTTGCTTCTTGTCAAATTCAAGATAAGGTACATCATACTAAAAATCATCGAACTAAGACATATGATACAAAATGTATCCAACCTTACAGTAATTCTAGATTTTAATGTATGGGATTGTGATTTCTCGATTAACAACTTTTGGTTGGAATGACGAGATCGACCCCAAGGCATAGGGGGACTAGTGGTATAAGTTTTAAGTAACATACAAGAAAAGACAAGATTCTGAAATATCTTTTTAGAATCAATATCGATGGAGTTAAGCTTCTTCAGTAGTCGCTCTATCTATATGGTATAACAGTATTAATTGCGCATGTCCAGGTGGGTGAAGTCTAAGGTTCCATTCAGAAATCGAGAACACTAGCTGTGATTTGTGCATGAAAAGATTAATACTTTTTGTTAGCCTAAAAAAAAACGTTGAGACTCTTGGCAACATGTGCGTTTATGTTAATTTCTATCTAGATCAGATTGTTTTGATTTTTTTTTAAAATAGGGTACACATGGCTGAAAATGTGTCAGTTGTGACTAGATAACTCTTTCCCCCGTCTAGTTCAAGTAGAGTTATCTCTAATAAATGCAGTAGAGTACCTGTATAAGTCATTGTCAAATTGACACTATAACACCGCTCTTTGGAACAGTGTGTGACATGCACGCTCAGTTAGGATAGAAAATACATGTATTTCCCCAAACAAATGGTGCCGTGATACCTAATGGTAATAACTTCACAGTGTATCCATTGTAACGATTATACGTACCCGCCATTTATAAACTGTCCGAGTGTCATTTTGTAAAACAATGAATATGAGAAGTTTTGGTCTAATATTGGCTCAATATCAGTGGGTTATACTCATAGACTGGCATACGTAAGACAAAAATATTTAAACAATATAAATAGTTAACATCTATTTCTAGAACAGCATCCCATATGCCAGAATAGAGAAAACTGTAGGACTCGAGGAAGGTGTACCGGCTGTCATATACCACTTTGTGTCAGATAGGAAATGCTGGATTAAGTGATTTTTGGTTATTATATATATATATATATATATATATATATATATATAGTATTTTCCCCTTTTCTTTTTAATATTTGGCAACAATAGCCCTTGTCATTTTTGTTCTTGAAATTCTTCATACAGTTTATAAAGAGAAGTTCTTTTCGCATTAAATGAGATTTTTGGTAAACTTTATATCATGTAAAAATTGTATGCTCCTGAGCTAGTGTTTGAGCAACCCTAGTTCCAGATGAAATGCTACAGCCAATTCCATTGTATACTTTTAGTATGGATTCCCCAGGCCCATTATTTAAAGAATGCATTGCACTGTGTGCTCTGCCAGGAACATTTCTTGGCAATGAACACCTTAAAACCCTATTTGCTGCCTAAACCTTTTGAGTATTCGCGATGAATTTTTTTTTCTTCCAATTTTAATGGTCCCAAACGATAATTAATACAATCCCGAAACATGCTCTCAGACTGTTTTGTTACATGCATTTTAATATTAAATGGTATGTATAGGCTTTTCACAAACCAGTTACCATTTCATGCATATGAATTATCTGTACAGAGACTATGATCTCCCTGGTAACACATATGATTGCCAACCCTTGTCTCTGTCAGTATATCCGTTAAGTTTATTAAAAGCATTTTCAAACTCCACCTGACACTGCCGACTCGAGCCAATGACAAACCTGTGACATTTTTTGTCTAGCAGGTTTGGTAAGCCATGGCATCATGCGAACCTAATTTGGGCACCTTTTTATATATTTCCTATGGTTTTCAGAGAAATGTCTGGTGTAGATAAGGTTTGTAGGGATAGTCGGAGTAATCCCCTCATTGTATAGGTTGACTGCAGTCCTATAGCTGCTTTTATCTGAATCGGTTATTTTGTTCCGCACTTCAAAATTATCTTCTTTTAGGTTGAGAAGACATTCTGAAATCCAAGTTAACTCATCACTGATATTAGTTTCCATACTTATATTTGCAGTGCAATCACAATTCTTGTTTGTCATATTAAGTTCATCTGATTGGTGTTGTATGTGATGAGAAAACAAAAGAAAAATATTTTTAGTTACGGCAATAATATCTTTCTTTGACGGCTGAAATGGAGTTTTTCCAACACCAGAATACAAAGGAGTATTGTATGAATCATCTTGTACATCAACGATATTAGGTGGATTTCCCCTTGCGATATTTTTGTTTACTTTTGTCTCCGACCTCTCATATCAAAATATTTTATTGTACGATCTCTTTACAAATTTGGTGTGAAACCTTTTGCATCACCTTTGTGAAAGGGGCACAAACTGGCAGACAAGAGTAGTTTCCTTAGGTCAGTATTTCCCATGGACACTTGTAGTCCTCTATTTATATTGGCTGCTTTACGTCCAGATTTTTTTTTTACACATTTCTTCATACAGGTTGAACGTTTCTGATTTATAAATGCACGTGTTACATATTAGCCTTTCTCTCCAACCAAGGCCCATTACAAAAATCCCAAACACTTTGGGGATATACTTTGGGGATATTTGCGCATGTTCCCTAACGACGGTGTTCCACATTACTTCATTCTGATGAACTTTTATAATGCGATTAGTAGATGACTCCTCATCTCTGACAAAAAAATAAAAATAATAACTACCCTCGGTCTCTCTGCTATACTTGTATAAAGATATATATAACATTCTGACATTGAATTTTTCTTTGATTTAATGCATACAATTTAAATCACTTTTATGTGAACTGACTTGTACGACATGGAGAATTAAGACATGAAATGAAAATTACTACACGTATAGGTATCTCACTAAGTTATCGTCCTTCATTGAATAAATCTTTTCAAGAAATAAAGTTACATTTTCAGTAGTTATTATGTCAATAAACACAATATTACAGTATCACAAAATAATTATGCAAATTACGGTAAAACTGCTTTCACAATTTGTCAGAGCAAAGCTTTTTAATTTTTTTAAAATTATTCTTGTACCGGTATAATTCAAGCCAATTAATTTTAACTTAATGTGTATGACCAATACAAATTGCATGTGTCTGTATGCTTTAAATTATTTACCCTTTTATTTCAGATGGATATGCACACTGTTCCACGTGAAGTTTTGGTGCATGTCGGGGTCGTAGCAGTACCGGTGCCAATGGATTTTCATTGTTATGATTTGGTACAGCTTCCACATACCGATCCCATGTATCTTATAAACTTTCTGTTTTCTGTTCATTGTTTTCATATGTGAACCCTTTAGTGTAAGGTACCTGTCGAATTTGTAAACACAGTCTTCCTGTTTTTAATTCCTTTGGATTTGGTCAGCTTAGTACATTTTCTTCCCATTTTTTTGTTCTTGTTTCCCAGAATTATTCAGAATTACAAACCAAAGTGGTTACAAGGTTACTTTATAAGATATGATCAGAGAGTTGTTAATGGCATGCATTATTAGTCAGTATTTCAGGGAGGAAAGTTTTCTGTTTCTGTTACAGAAGGGATTGTGGGAGGCTGAACTGTGAAAGGACTGGGGTTATTCACCTCAGTAATTAAGAGGCAGTGAACGTTGTTGATAAACTAGACTTTAAAAAAGATTGGGTCATGTCGACCTATCCCTGATGTTAAGTTCTTTAATTATTAAACATAAAGTCCTTTATTTTAGATCAAAATGACCTTTTAAGAGTAGAACAGGTACATGCTAATTAGTGCATTGACCTTGTTATTAGATAATGTGATCTATCCCATATCGCCAAAGTGAAGTTAGATAAGTGCTGATACGAATAAGACACAACTCATAGTTAAAGAATTCATTTTATTGCAAAATGTAATTTTGCTAGTGAAGCAAAAAGTATGAAAACGAGAGCTCAAACAACTCGATGACATTTCTATACACATCCATATAAGAAATAACTTAATACCTCACAATTATTTTTCACAAGTGAGACTAAGTACATACAGTCCTGAACTATTTCACAGATCATTGGAAAAATAAAGGTTTGCTATAGGTTTAATAGTACCAATTGCCGAAGTCCATGTGGGTGGAGCCTAAGGTGTAGGGAACATTGCATTCAGAAATAACGAATAACACTAGCTGTGATTGGTGCATTATGAAAGAGTCAAAAATAGCAATTCTCTCTCCATTATATGCATATTTAATGTCATTAGATTTAGCATTTTCAAACCTTATTGCTTTCATCTCTGCCATCAGAAGCTTGCTCATGTATGTTTTTCCACTGTTTCCACTTGTTTCAAAATACCACATTATTTTCCTTTTATCAGGTACGTCCTGTAAGCCTTCTCGTAACTTAGCTTGCCAGATTCTATATATTGTTCCTTGTAGTTCTTTCTGCATGTTCTGAGCCATTTTATCTTGATTAAGAGAATTTGCAAGTGCCTCGATACTCTTGTGATGTCTAACCGCCATTTCTGTTGCATCCGGGTTCTGTTCCAAAATGGCTGACCAACTCTCCTTCCGTCCACGTGACGCAAGAACATGGCGGAAGAGAGTGCTTGATTTAAGCTTTCTTCCTTTACCTTGATCTCCACTCGCAGGTTCGCCATATTTAATAAAGACATTCCCGTCCTTAGAGCAGTATTTCTCGTTTTGTTGATGAGTGCCACGAGATGCTTCGAAGTGAGCTCGGTTGCTAAGATGCTTATTAAGCCATCCAAGTCTACGGCGCTCTTTGAGATGTATAAATCCCTGGATATGAGGTGTATTATTTGCTCCAACTTCATTTCCACAGATTACAAATATTGGTTGATATTTGTGAATGAATTCTTGTAGTTTTGTGCGATCGTCCGTCATGATTCTATTTAGTTTGAAGCCTTGTGCTGCCGGACCTGATAGTCTTGGGGGTTTTTAGATTACCTTATATGTACTAATTTGGCGTTCTCCTGCCTAGTTTGAGTTTGTTTGCAGCCTTGTGCTGCCGGGCCTGATAGTCTTTCGGCTTTTAGACTACCTTAAATAATCTAGCCTTGGGTCCTATCTTGTGATGTGGGCGGCCCTGATGGTCTGCGTTTTAGACCACCTTATACGTATTAATTTGGGGTGTTGCGGGTATAACGTATTTGAATGGGGCGTCACCTAGGTGGTGGTGGTGTTTGGTATAGTTATGCTTGTTGTTAGCTGGATGTTAGTGTTATGATTGGAGAAGAGGGAGATTTGTTGTTTGGGCCCCTATTGGGTTTTCCTAAATTTATATTTATTTTAAAAAAATCTTTTTTTTTTTTAAAAAAAAAATAGATTTTATTATGCTTTTATTCTGACCTATTTGAGGTTAATTGGTCGGTCACATTTATTTTTGTCCCAGATAGTTGTCCTTATCGATTAATCAAACCTTCTAAGGGGATTCAATGACACATAATCTGGTTGGTCCCTATTGAGTTTTCCTTATTTTACTATTTATTGGTAAGTTGATGGTTAGCTAAAATGGATTTTAACATGTTTTCATTGTACCCTATTTGAGGCTAATTGGTCTGCTTTATTATTGTCCCAGATTATCCTTGTCGATTTATCGAACCTTCTAAGAGGATTCAAAGACATCTAATCTGGTTGGTAGCTATTGTTTTCTCTATTTTACTATTTATTGTTATGTTGATGGTTGTTGTTGTAGGGTTTAACGCCATTTTGCAGCACACGATAGGCTATACATGGCGGCCAGTATTAATGGTGGAGGAAGAACCCGGAAAGAACCACCGATCCACGAGAAGCTACTGGCAAGCTTTCTCACATACCCACATTAGCCGAATCCGAGACATGTTGATGGTTAGCTATTACATTTATTTTTATCTAAACTTGTTTTATGTAAGTAGAATATTATATTTTATAGGTATTGTTCAGGTTAGGGTTAGATTTATTTAGGATTTCTGGGTACGTGTCTGGAGATCCTTTTTTTGTTGTTATATTTTGAATAACTCCCCATCTTTTTTGTATTTATGACATACGTTGAATATGTGTGGCAGGTCTTCCGGGACCCGGCAGTGATAGCATTTAGGATTGTTTGGGAAGGGTCCAATGTATTTTTCGTAGCTGCTAGCCATCTTAGTTTGACCTGTGTAGATTCTATTGATTTTGATTTAGCCTTTGCATTTGAGTAAAGGTGGTTGCCTATTTCTGCTTACTTCTTTTATGATGTTGTATAGTGTCCTACCTTTTTTATTGTCATTCCACTTTTCCTGCCATTTTTTATTTATTAAGGCTGTGATCAGGCTATATAATTCACTTTCACTGTAATCTAGTGATGCATAATTAGTTTCATTCAATTTTTCTTTGGCTGTTAGATCAGCTAGGTCAGGGGTGGCCAAGCCTTTCAGTGCAAGAGCCACATGCACAAATTTACACCTTGTCGCGCGCCGCATACTTTATTAAGTAAAATATTTAATATTTGAAATAGCAAAAACAAAAGTTTTTTTCTAAATAAAATTTAATTAATTTTCAGTTGTTAATATTTGAAAACTTAAACTTCAAAAGAAGCACATTTATTTGATAAACAGTAACAAAGAGTCGGTGCGAATGATGACTTGTTCCTAGGCCGCATGAAAGCCCTTGGCGGGCCATGTGCACCCCGCGAGCCGTAGTTTACCCACCCCTGAGCTAGGTCGTTCCCTGGTATGTTGACGGAGTCCACATGAATTGTATGTGTTGTTGGTTGTTGCTTAATTTTTTTAATGTTAGGTTGATTTGACTTGGCTAGTTTTCTGTTTGGTATTTTTGTTGAGTATCGATGAAATGACGCTGAGCGAGTCGCTTAAGATGACTTATGGGAGTATTATTTTCTTCTATTTGAGTGATTCTTTTATGGACCAGAATTCTGCAGTGAATATTGGGCAGTAGTCTGTTAGTGTATGTCCAACTTTAATGTTTAGTTTTGGAATGACATATGCAGCTGCTGTTTTTTTTGGCTCTGATATTTTGTATACATTCGTGTAAATTTTGAGGTAGTTTGGATATTTCGAGTGGATTTATTCTAGTGTTGTGGTGTGGAGTTGGTGTTCTTGTTCGTTTTTATTTCCATAGTTGGTGATTGAGATGCTAATTTTAGGTTCTTCGTTGGTCCAAGGTTCAACATCTATAAATTCGTTAGTTTCTGATTGAATGCTTCCTATAGGAAGTTGTTCTGTAAGCTCATGCACTATTTTTCCTGTAGGGATCAGGTGTTTTAGTTTGGTGCTAGATGGTTTATTGCATTTGTTTATCGCTATTCGTGTTGGGTGGGTACCAGAGCGAGTTGTTAGTCTGGTTGCATATCTCAGAATTAGTTCTTGCCTTCTGAGATGGAGTGGTAATTGACACTGGAGACTACCCAACTTTTATGATAAAAGCGCGTACGCGAAGGAAAACATCCCCACACGGTTTCGAGTCGGAAAGCTAAATCAGTGTCATGTGAAGGATAGAGAGAATCAAAGAGCATGATTCATGATACCCTAGCTAAACAAATGACAAAGGCATTTTTGTTTCAAAGCATTTTCTATTCCAATGACTCATAGCTAACAAGTAACAAGTTCATTTTCATTTAATCAAGTCCTCTTTCTCTATACTTTGAGTTGCTTTCTCCTTTCTTTTTTCCCTTTTCTTTCTTCAATCTACCATTTTCTATCTGTCCTAGTGACTTACCTTTTCTCTTTCTCTTTATTCGAGCACGGGTGCTGAATTTTTAATCTAGCCATCATGGATAATTCCAAAAAAAATCAAAATAAAAGATCGAAACCCTTATCAGAGTCTGACGATGAACCATGTAGTGTGGAGTCATTTCCACGCTTCATGGTCATACAGTCAAAAGATGCCACGAAACCGCTTGCCGCACTATCTCCATTTGTCATCGAAAAGACTATCACAGGATCGATTGGCACACCTAAAAGTGTTAAAAAGTTGAAATCGGGTTGTCTTCTTATTGAGTGTGAGCGACGAGGTCAATCAGACAATATCAGGAAAATGAAAACGTTCTTTGATATCCCAGTAACCTCATTCGCTCACACCACACTGAATACGTCCAAAGGCGTGATTCGCTGCCGTGACTTGGCTGGAGTCACCGACGCTGACATCATCGAAGGAATGAAAGATGAAGGTGTCACTGCAGTCCGACGAATACGTATTAAACGTAATAACAATCTGCAGGACACCAACACCATTGTACTCACCTTCAACAGGCCAACTGTACCCAAAGTGGTGAAAGTTGGCTTTTTGCAAGTAAAGGTAGAGATTTACATTCCCAACCCCCTTCGGTGTTATAAGTGTCAAAAATACGGCCATCACGAAGACCGCTGCTCCAAGAGCCAAATATGTGGCCGATGCGGAGACAATGCTCATCAGGAATCTGATTGTAGAGCAACTCCGCATTGTGTCAACTGCGGAAAAGAGCACCACGCAAATTCCAAGGATTGCGATACCTGGAAACAGGAGAAGGAAATTCAGAGGGTAAAATACACAAATAATATTCCCTATCCAGAAGCCAGAAAAATTATACAGGCAAAAACAGCCCATCCTGGCCCATCCTTCTCCACTGTAGTGAAGAGCAATCCTAAAACAACGAAGGACGCTCAAACACAAACAGAAGCACCCGATTCAACACCAAATTCAAACACCCCCCATTACCAAGCACAGAAAAACACGGCATCTACTCAGACTACATTTAATAATACCCAACAACCTAAATCACCAAAGAATAAAAAATCTCACGGAAACAGGCAACAAAAGGGGTCAGATGACCCCATCAAACTTTATAACAGGTTTGGAGACATCGAGAGCATGGATGCAGAAGAATCTGCTCCATGCGCCCAAGGGAACTCCAGACCTACAAACAAAAAATTCACCCCCGTACTTCCTCCAGAGAAATAACAAAACAAATTCCGTCTGCGAAAGGTCTAACCTAGCTCCACAATCTTTAATTTAAATTTATAATGAAAAACACTATCATACAATGGAATTGTCGAGGACTTAAAGCAAATTACAATGATATTCTCCTGCTTTTAAACGAACATGATCCTGCGGTACTATGCCTTCAAGAAACCTTCTTGAAAGATACAGACAATATCACATTTAAAAACTACTCCCTGTTTAACACCTGCTCTCCAAATGTTGACAGGGCATCAGGAGGAGTTTCTGTTATTGTGAACAACAGAGCTCCTCATAGTTTCATTACTTTAAACACCAATTTACAAGCCATTGCTGTAAGCGTCACTCTACATCGAGTGATTACATTTTGCTCTATTTATTTACCACCAAACACTAACCTAGTACCAAACGAACTCGATAATCTTGTTCAACAGCTTCCCGCACCCTTTGTTTTACTCGGGGATTTTAATGCCCATAACATTTTATGGGGATCGAATCATGTAAGTGACAGAGGTCACAAAGTTGAAGACTTTATTTCTAGACACGATCTGTGTCTATATAATACCAAAACACCTACATATTTACACCCAGGCACGGGTACATACACATGCATCGATTTGACAATTTGTTCTCCTTCGCTGCTTTTGGACTATGAATGGAAGGTCGCTGATGACCTTCACAGCAGCGATCACTTCCCAATCTCCCTTGTAAATCATAACTCTACAATTGATGAAGTAATTCCACAATGGAATTTAAAGAAGGCCGACTGGGCCAAATTCGAAACACTCTGTAAAACCAGGCTGAATGAGGATACAGTTTTCAATGTTAACGACCCCATTCAGCATTTTACATCTATTTTAACCGACATTGCAGAAGAATCTATCCCCAAGTCCTCAGCAAACTGTAAAAGAACCCTAAAACCTTGGCTCACTAAGGAATGTAAGGAAGCCATACGGCAACGCCGAGAAGCCTTGAAAAAATTTAACAATCATCCGACGCCCGAGAATTTAAGTAAATATCGTATTCTCCGGGCCAAAGCTCGCCGCACAATCAAAGAAAGTAAACGAGCATCATGGATGAAATATGTTTCCTCTTTAAACTCTCGTTCCTCAATTAAGAAAGTTTGGGACACGATCCGAAAAATAAACGGAAAGAGAAAACACAATTCTTTCCGACATCTAAAAGTGAACAATAACAATCTTAGCTCAAAACGTGACATAGCAAATGTTCTTGCTGATACATTCTCTAAAAATTCGTCATCATCTAATTATTCCGAAGCCTTCCAAAAATTGAAAACTCAAAAAGAAAAGTCACGTTTAAAATTCACATCCAACAACTCGGAAAGCTACAACCAGCTGTTTTCACTATCAGAACTTATGGAGGCTTTAGACAAGGCCCATGATACTTCCGCTGGGCCTGACAAAATACATTACCAGTTTTTAAAACATCTTCCAGAATCATCTTTAACATCTCTTTTAAAACTCTTCAATGATTTATGGATTACTGGTAACCTACCTAAAATATGGAAAGAAGCAACAGTAATACCAGTTCCCAAACCCGGTAAAGATAGTGAAGATCCTACCAACTATCGACCTATTGCACTCACAAGCTGCATGTGCAAAACAATGGAACGAATGATCAATTCTCGGCTTGTATGGTACCTGGAAACTAACAATTTAATATCTCCTTTCCAAAGTGGCTTTCGTTATGGACGGAGCACCAACGATCATCTGGTTAGACTAGAAACATTCATTCGCGATGCATTTATCAAGAAAGAACATTTAGTAGCGGTTTTCTTTGATTTAGAAAAGGCCTATGACACAACATGGAAGTACGGGATACTAAAAGACCTGCACGATCTAGGTCTAAAAGGCCGTCTGCCCTCTTTCATATCCAACTTCCTCTCCGACAGAGAATTCAAGGTACGAGTGGGCTGTACTCTCTCAGATTTGCACGAGCAAGAGATGGGTGTGCCCCAGGGCAGTATTTTATCTGTGACACTTTTCAATATCAAAATTAATAACATCACCAAGTGTTTGACTCCTGGTGTGGATTGCTCACTATATGTTGATGATTTTCTCATATGTTATCGGTCAAAGCACATGCATACAATTGAAAGACAACTACAGCAAAATATCAACAAGATTCAAAATTGGGCTAGTACGAACGGTTTCAAATTCTCGAAATCAAAAACTGTATGTATGCATTTCTGTCAATTACGACGACACCACGATGAACCTAAACTCACGCTGGACGGAACACCTATTCCAGTTGTTGAGGAAACAAAATTTTTGGGTATTATCTTTGACAGAAAACTGACTTTTATTCCACACCTAAAAAACTTGAAAGCCAAATGCTTAAAAGCACTTGACCTACTTAAAGTAGTAGCACACACTGACTGGGGTGCTGATAGAAAAGTCATCCTGAATTTATATAGAACGTTTATTCGCTCCAAACTAGACTATGGTTGCGTTGTGTATGGTTCTGCCAGAAAATCGTATCTTAAAATGCTTGATCCAATTCATCATCAGGGAATAAGACTGGCTCTGGGAGCATTTAAAACATCCCCGTGTGAAAGCCTTCTAGCTGAGGCGAATGAACCACCGTTATCGCATCGTAGAGAAATGCTTTCAGCACAGTATGCTCTCAAATTAAAATCAAACCCTCTGAATCCTGCTTTTTCGGCTGTTTTTCAACCCAAATACAAAACTTTATACGAAAATAAACCAAACGCCATACCTTCCTTTGGCATTAGAATATCATCCAGCCTTGACACTACAAATATAGATCTTTCAAAAATTCAGAAAACATCCATCTCCGAAACACCACCCTGGCTAATTAAACAACCAAAAGTACGTTTTACGCTACACGATGGAAAAAAATCCGAAACAAACCCTTCTATCTTCCACAACTCTTACCATGAACTCCTCACCGAATTTAAAAACTACACGAGAATTTACACTGATGGATCAAAGGATGAGGAAAAGGCTGCTGCAGCCTTTGTTTGTGGAAATCACACAACGCAAGTTCGCTTACCAAATGGAGCATCAATTTTTACAGCCGAAATCAGAGCAATAGACCTTGCTCTGCAACATATAGAAAAGAATCGTATTTCAAACTGTATCATCTTCTCCGACTCGCTATCAGTACTTCAGTCACTACACAATAGAAAACTGGAGAACCCATTATTGAAAAACATACTCGTAAAAAATACCGAGCTGAGTGTCTCCCACAATATAATATACTGTTGGTTACCTAGCCACATTGGTATTAAAGGTAACGAAAAAGCAGATCGCGCTGCTAAAATGGCCCTTTCTCAAGAACCATCTGATGTGAAAATACCATATACAGATTTTACACCTTGTATCAGAAAGTTCTTACGTCAGAAGTGGCAGGCATCATGGAATGATGCTGTAAATAACAAACTTCATGCAATCAAACCAACTCTAGGAGAATGGACTCCTTCCTACAGAACCATTCGTAGGGAGGAGGTAGTCATTGCAAGAATCCGAATTGGTCATACTTATATCACCCACACCCACATACTAAAAGGTGAAGACCCACCAGAGTGCGTTTCTTGCAATGAACCATTCACTGTCAAGCACTTTATGATAGAGTGTTTTGACCTACAACCTACGCGCGATCGTTATTACGTTGTGCATGATATGAAAGAACTTTTTGATAATATAAACATCACTCGTATTATCGAGTTCTTGAAAGCCGTAAATATTTACTCTAAACTCTGACTTTTATGCTATCACCTTGTGCAGTTTTATGCAATATACATTCCGTCCCATTTTAATACCTATTCATCTTTTTTACATCTCCCGTTGATCGGGAAGCTTTATTTTGCACCGTTACCATCTTACCGTTTTTAATTTCAACCATTTGTTCTTTTATATCGCTGGTCGATGTAGAACCTTTTATAAGTTTTAAAAGATTATACAAGTAACACTTTGTTTGGCGCTAAATAGCCTAAGAGTGCTGATGCGCCGTTAAAAAAAAACAATCAATCAATCAATTCTCTTTATTCAGTTTTAAGTCTTGATTTTCCTTTTCAATGTTTTATTTCTCGAATTTATCAGTTGATACCCTTTCCAGTGTCTTCTGTTCCTTTTTGTTTATTTATTTTGTATTAATTCCTGCTCATTCATTCCGACTTTATCTTTTACCAATTTTTCATTCTCTACTTTTCCCGAATATTTCAATAATCCTTTCTCGTTTTCTTTGTTGAATGTTGGTTTTCGCTCTATTAATTTGCCATTCTCTTTCGACTTCAATATCAACATTTAATAGTGGCTTATTTATCTTTTTTTTTTTAAATTTGATATTAAATCTTGTCCATTTCTGCTTCTTTTTCCCTAGTGTTTTATTTGTTCCTTCCTCTTTACGATCTGTTAATTTTTGTTCTATCATTTCTCCTTTTTCCTTCTCCAAGTTTACATTTTCCTCCTTGCACAATGACTCTTCTTTCTCATCTGTTTTTTTCTTTTCATATTTTGTTATGGTCTGTCTTTGTTAAATTCCTGAATGGTTATTCGAGGCATATATCAGGTTCTTCTAGATCTTCGAAAGGAAATTCTTGAGTCTGTTGTTGTTGCTGTTTTCTTTGTAATTCTACCTTGTCTCCAATTTTCCGTAAATATTTTTTCATTTTCCGATGAGGAAGTCCAATTGTCGAGCGATGAACTTGAAGAGGTTGATGAGGACATAGAAGATATGGATGTCCTAGAGGGTGAAATGTTTCATACAAAAACAAGCATACGTAATGTTCTTCTTTTATATTGGTTGAAAAGTAGGACTTGTGGGAGGCGAATTTCTTTTATCTACTTCGGTATTGCATTCTTCATGAAAATTATTCTGCTTCCTCCCTTTTTAACCCAGTTGAATGTGAAAAGAGATTTTTTAAAAAATGCCACTTTTGGGTCCTAAATGTACGCGGATTGTCGTTCCGTATGAATATTTTCAGACATTTTCTACATTTATGTCACTCCCGAATGTTCTCTCAAATGCGTTATACAGCGGGACTTGAGCTGAAATGTCAAGTCCTCGCATATACCACACTGGTAGGATATTATCTGTATAGCAAACAAAAAGAAGAAAATGAACATTTACAAAGAATAAATAAAGAATATTCAAGTGACTGGTCTGATCCCTTTTTTCTTCTTTTATAATAGTTTCGTAAACCATTGACGTAAGTTTTCACCTTCATATATAGCCTTAATTTGTCATGGTGGACCACTTTAGTATGTTGTTTTGGTCCATCTTTTATTCTATACAATGCATCATTAACTTTATTCCGGATTTGACATGGATGTTTCCATGGTCTTTGTAATTTTTTACTTAACCCGATTTTTCTGATTGGATTGTAGTACCAAACAGAATCACCTTTTTATATTTATTAAAATTGATTTTTGTGTCATAGTTTCTTTTCATACATTTGCTAGACAAATTTATTATTTTTTCTTGCAAGCTCGTGTACTTTCTTAATTGTATATTTAAGATTATTTGCATAGTCTGTTTTGTATCTTTGTTTATTATCATTCTCATTTATTTTAGGTTTTCCGGGTACCATGTCAATGGGAAGAACTATGTCTCTACCTAATGTCATCATGCTGGGAGTTGATTCATGTACTGCTGATCAGTACGCCTTCATGACCAAAGGTAAGATTTCATCACGATTACTTTGATGTGAGGACACAAATGCCAAAATCGTGCCATGAACGGTTCTGTTAGCTCTCTCTATCATGCTATCACTTTGGGGTCTGACAATAGAAGTTCGTGTTTTCTCAATTCCAAATACTATACAGATCTCTTTGAAAAGTTCTGGCAAAGTTTCTTCCTTGATCATTATGAATAAGAAGTATTCCAAATCTTTTGACAAAATTATCAATCAATTCCTTTGCTGTAGTTTTAACATCCTTTATTTTTGTACTGGGTATGCCTCTGTCCATTTGGCAAAATAGTCACATATGACCATTATGTATTTATTTCCCTGTTTGGTCCTTGGAAGTGGACCTATACAGTCAATAGCCACTCTTTCCATAGGAGCACCTCCTTTGTAGGTTTTCGTGGGTGCTTTTGGTATCCTAAGAATAGATTTCTCCTGGCACACACGTCATATTTCTTGCACCAATTTGCAACATCATTATTCAGTCCATACTACAAGAATCTATGTCGCACGTTTTGTAGAGTCTTTGCAACTCCTAAGTGTGCAGCTGTGACACTGTTATGTAACTGTGTAAGTATACATCTTTTTAAGCATTCGGGACAACAATGCTTGGTGAATGTCGTTCCATCATCACTTTCCCATTTCCTGTACAAGATATCATTTTCTACTACAAAGGAATCTGTCTGTTTTCAGTATTTTTTTTTCAGGATAGTAGTGTGAAATATAGAACCATTCATATTTGTTTTCACTTGCCACCATCCCCTTCACCACTTTCAAAAATGTATCATGATTTTGTAAATGGGGTAATTTGGACATCCAGATCATCTTTTGAATGATGAGTAATATTTCTCTCTGTATTTATGCTACTGTCAGGAGATGGGAGTTTCTTCCTAACCTCTTTAAATCAAAATAAAAGATCCAAACCCTTATCAGAGTCTGACGATGAACCATTTAGTGTGGAGTCATTTCCACGCTTCATGGTCATACAGTCAAAAGATGCCACGAAACCGCTTGCCGCACTATCTCCATTTGTCATCGAAAAGACTATCACAGGATCGATTGGCACACCTAAAAGTGTTAAAAAGTTGAAATCGGGTTGTCTTCTTATTGAGTGTGAGCGACGAGGTCAATCAGACAATATCAGGAAAATGAAAACGTTCTTTGATATCCCAGTAACCTCATTCGCTCACACCACACTGAATACGTCCAAAGGCGTGATTCGCTGCCGTGACTTGGCTGGAGTCACCGACGCTGACATCATCGAAGGAATGAAAGATGAAGGTGTCACTGCAGTCCGACGAATACGTATTAAACGTAATAACAATCTGCAGGACACCAACACCATTGTACTCACCTTCAACAGGCCAACTGTACTCAAAGTGGTGAAAGTTGGCTTTTTGCAAGTAAAGGTAGAGATTTACATTCCCAACCCCCTTCGGTGTTATAAGTGTCAAAAATACGGCCATCACGAAGACCGCTGCTCCAAGAGCCAAATATGTGGCCGATGCGGAGACAATGCTCATCAGGAATCTGATTGTAGAGCAACTCCGCATTGTGTCAACTGCGGAAAAGAGCACCACGCAAATTCCAAGGATTGCGATACCTGGAAACAGGAGAAGGAAATTCAGAGGGTAAAATACACAAATAATATTCCCTATCCAGAAGCCAGAAAAATTGTACAGGCAAAAACAGCCCATCCTGGCCCATCCTTCTCCACTGTAGTGAAGAGCAATCCTAAAACAACGAAGGACGCTCAAACACAAACAGAAGCACCCGATTCAACACCAAATTCAAACACCCCCCATTACCAAGCACAGAAAAACACGGCATCTACTCAGACTACATTTAATAATACCCAACAACCTAAATCACCAAAGAGTAAAAAATCTCACGGAAACAGGCAACAAAAGGGGTCAGATGACCCCATCAAACTTTATAACAGGTTTGGAGACATCGAGAGCATGGATGCAGAAGAATCTGCTCCATGCGCTCAAGGGAACTCCAGACCTACAAACAAAAAATTCACCCCCGTACTTCCTCCAGAGAAATAACCAAACAAATTCCCTCTGCGAAAGGTCTAACCTAGCTCCACAATCTTTAATTTAAATTTATAATGAAAAACACTATCATACAATGAATTGTCGAGGACTTAAAGCAAATTACAATGATCTTCTCCTGCTTTTAAACGAACATGATCCTGCGGTACTATGCCTTCAAGAAACCTTCTTGAAAGATACGGACAACATCACATTTAAAAACTACTCCCTGTTTAACACCTGCTCTCCAAATGTTGACAGGGCATCAGGAGGAGTTTCTGTTATTGTGAACAACAGAGCTCCTCATAGTTTCATTCCTTTAAACACCAATTTACAAGCCATTGCTGTAAGCGTCACTCTACATCGAGTGATGACATTTTGCTCTATTTATTTACCACCAAACACTAACCTAGTACCAAACGAACTCGATAATCTTGTTCAACAGCTTCCCGCACCCTTTGTTTTACTCGGGGATTTTAATGCCCATAACATTTTATGGGGATCGAATCATGTAAGTGACAGAGGTCACAAAGTTGAAGACTTTATTTCTAGACACGATCTGTGTCTATATAATACCAAAACACCTACATATTTACACCCAGGCACGGGTACATACACATGCATCGATTTGACAATTTGTTCTCCTTCGCTGCTTTTGGACTATGAATGGAAGGTCGCTGATGACCTTCACAGCAGCGATCACTTCCCAATCTCCCTTGTAAATCATAACTCTACAATTGATGAAATAATTCCACAATGGAATTTAAAGAAGGCCGACTGGGCCAAATTCGAAACACTCTGTAAAACCAGGCTGAATGAGGATACCGTTTTCAATGTTAACGACCCCATTCAGCATTTTACATCTATTTTAACCGACATTGCAGAAGAATCTATCCCCAAGTCCTCAGCAAACTGTAAAAGAACCCTAAAACCTTGGCTCACTAAGGAATGTAAGGAAGCCATACGGCAACGCCGAGAAGCCTTGAAAGAATTTAACAATCATCCGACGCCCGAGAATTTAAGTAAATATCGTATTCTCCGGGCCAAAGCTCGCCGCACAATCAAAGAAAGCAAACGAGCATCATGGATGAAATGTTTCCTCTTTAAACTCTCGTTCCTCAATTAAGAAAGTTTGGGACACGATCCGAAAAATAAACGGAAAGAGAAAACACAATTCTTTCCGACATCTAAAAGTGAACAATAACAATCTTAGCTCAAAACGTGACATAGCAAATGTTCTTGCTGATACATTCTCTAAAAATTCGTCATCATCTAATTATTCCGAAGCCTTCCAAAAATTGAAAACTCAAAAAGAAAAGTCACGTTTAAAATTCACATCCAACAACTCGGAAAGCTACAACCAGCTGTTTTCACTATCAGAACTTATGGAGGCTTTAGACAAGGCCCATGATACTTCCGCTGGGCCTGACAAAATACATTACCAGTTTTTAAAACATCTTCCAGAATCATCTTTAACATCTCTTTTAAAACTCTTCAATGATTTATGGATTACTGGTAACCTACCTAAAATATGGAAAGAAGCAACAGTAATACCAGTTCCCAAACCCGGTAAAGATAGTGAAGATCCTACCAACTATCGACCTATTGCACTCACAAGCTGCATGTGCAAAACAATGGAACGAATGATCAATTCTCGGCTTGTATGGTACCTGGAAACTAACAATATAATATCTCCTTTCCAAAGTGGCTTTCGTTATGGACGGAGCACCAACGATCATCTGGTTAGACTAGAAACATTCATTCGCGATGCATTTATCAAGAAAGAACATTTAGTAGCGGTTTTCTTTGATTTAGAAAAGGCCTATGACACAACATGGAAGTACGGGATACTAAAAGACATGCACGATCTAGGTCTAAAAGGCCGTCTGCCCTCTTTCATATCCAACTTCCTCTCCGACAGAGAATTCAAGGTACGAGTGGGCTGTACTCTCTCAGATTTGCACGAGCAAGAGATGGGTGTGCCCCAGGGCAGTATTTTATCTGTGACACTTTTCAATATCAAAATTAATAACATCACCAAGTGTTTGACTCCTGGTGTGGATTGCTCACTATATGTTGATGATTTTCTCATATGTTATCGGTCAAAGCACATGCATACAATTGAAAGACAACTACAGCAAAATATCAACAAGATTCAAAATTGGGCTAGTACGAACGGTTTCAAATTCTCGAAATCAAAAACGGTATGTATGCATTTCTGTCAATTACGACGACACCACGATGAACCTAAACTCACGCTGGACGGAACACCTATTCCAGTTGTTGAGGAAACAAAATTTTTGGGTATTATCTTTGACAGAAAACTGACTTTTATTCCACACCTAAAAAACTTGAAAGCCAAATGCTTAAAAGCACTTGACCTACTTAAAGTAGTAGCGCACACTGACTGGGGTGCTGATAGAAAAGTCATCCTGAATTTATATAGAACGTTTATTCGCTCCAAACTAGACTATGGTTGCGTTGTGTATGGTTCTGCCAGAAAATCGTATCTTAAAATGCTTGATCCAATTCATCATCAGGGAATAAGACTGGCTCTGGGAGCATTTAAAACATCCCCGTGTGAAAGCCTTCTAGCTGAGGCGAATGAACCACCGTTATCGCATCGTAGAGAAATGCTTTCCGCACAGTATACTCTCAAATTAAAATCAAACCCTCTGAATCCTGCTTTTTCGGCTGTTTTTCAACCCAAATACAAAACTTTATACGAAAATAAACCAAACGCCATACCTTCCTTTGGCATTAGAATATCATCCAGCCTTGACACTACAAATATAGATCTTTCAAAAATTCAGAAAACATCCATCTCCGAAACACCACCCTGGCTAATTAAACAACCAAAAGTACGTTTTACGCTACACGATGGAAAAAAATCCGAAACAAACCCTTCTATCTTCCACAACTCTTACCATGAACTCCTCACCGAATTTAAAAACTACACCAGAATTTACACTGATGGATCAAAGGATGAGGAAAAGGCTGCTGCAGCCTTTGTTTGTGGAAATCACACAACGCAAGTTCGCTTACCAAATGGAGCATCAATTTTTACAGCCGAAATCAGAGCAATAGACCTTGCTCTGCAACATATAGAAAAGAACCGTATTTTAAACAGTATCATCTTCTCCGACTCGCTATCAGTACTCCAGTCACTACACAATAGAAAACTGGAGAACCCATTATTGAAAAACATACTCGTAAAAAATACCGAGCTGAGTGTCTCCCACAATATAATATACTGTTGGTTACCTAGCCACATTGGTATTAAAGGTAACGAAAAAGCAGATCGCGCTGCTAAAATGGCCCTTTCTCAAGAACCATCTGATTTTAAAATACCATATACTGATTTTAAACCTTGTATCAGAAAGTTCTTACGTCAGAAGTGGCAGGCATCATGGAATGATGCTGTAAATAACAAACTTCAAACCAACTCTAGAAGAATGGACTCCTTCCTACAGAACCATTCGTAGGGAGGAGGTAGTCATTGCAAGAATCCGAATTGGTCATACTTGTATCACCCACACCCACATACTAAAAGGTGAAGACCCACCAGAGTGCGTTTCTTGCAATGAACCATTCACTGTCAAGCACTTTATGATAGAGTGCTTTGACCTACAACCTACGCGCGATCGTTATTACGTTGTGCATGACATGAAAGAACTTTTTGATAATATAAACATCACTCGTATTATAGAGTCCTTGAAAGCCGTAAATATTTACTCTAAACTCTGACTTTTATGCTATCACCTTGTGCAGTTTTATGCAATATACATACCGTCCCATTTTAATACCTATTCATCTTTTTTACATCTCCCGTTGATCGGGAAGCTTTATTTTGCACCGTTACCATCTTACCGTTTTTAATTTCAACCATTTGTTCTTTTATATGGCTGGTCGATATAGAACCTTTTATAAGTTTTAAAAGATTATACAAGTAACACTTTGTTTGGCGCTAAATAGCCTAAAAGTGCTGATGCGCCGTTAAAAAACAATCAATCAATCAATCAATCAATCAAATTTTATAGAATATCGAACTTAAAATTTCTTCCATCGATTTAAAGTTACTTTCTCTATATAGATATATTTTTAAAAATCACTAACGAGCAGGGCACCTGTGAATGTGGGGCCCAATTGAGCCACATCCGTCGAATCGGCCAAAAATCAGGCTCTGTTACTACTATTTTCTATACAAAGATCAAGGAAAACACAGCAGAAAATAAATGTTGATCAGCTGACATTATCTAATAAGAGAGCTTCTACTTAAGTTTGTTATACATTTTGCGCTAAATAGCCTAAAAGTGCTGATGCGCCGTTAAAAAACAAACAATCAATCAACCTATATCACTTGATGATGCAGAAAAGATAATCAGATGTTTTATGTTCCGTTTTTTTCTTTATCCAAATGTTTTGAAGACCTTACAAACATTTCTGCTAAAGGTTCTGGTAATTTTTTAACACAACCCTTTGTTTGGTTTATTGCACAATCAGGTGTACTGTGTACAATTTGCACTGGTTGTAATTCTGCAGTAACAGTATTTTTGTAAAATTCAACTGGTTTTTCTCCTAAATTTTATATTCTGAGAGGAATTTATCCATTTTTAGGATGTACTAAAACTTTTACTTGTAGACCAGTTTTCTCCACAAATTTGGAGATAGGTTCCGTTAAGCCCATTGCATCCTTATCATACAGGTCGATTGGTCTGCCATTTACAATTACTTCAGATTCAGGCAATATCACAACATTTTCAGTGAAAGCAATTCTACAGCACAGTTTTCTTTCCAACTGATTTCATATATCATGGTACTTTTTCTCCTTTTACATTTAAATAACCTTTACTAATAATAGGATCACATTGGTCTTTCGTTAAGAAATCAATGCCAGATATGCCATCTTGTTGTATGTCTGCTAACAATACGTGTGCGAACGTACGAGTTCCTAACATAATTTCTACCTCTGATTTACCATCAAAAGGTAGGGGCCCCGAGTGGCAGAGTGGTCTAAAGCGCTCTCCATTACGGATCACTGCCTGTGTGGGTTCGAGTCTCGGAATCGGCTAATCGGTATGTGAGAAAGTTTGTCAGCAGCTTCTCGTGGGTCGCTGATTCTTTCCGGTGTTTTCCCGGGCTCTTCCTCCACCATTTCCCCCTGCGGGTCCGGGGTTGTAGAATTGGCCCGACGTGCCTCGCTACGTGTCGTAAAAGGCGACTAAGTAGAGGCAACCTGTTTGCCGTGGGTTGCGTCCCGTGTCGGGGGAGGAAAGGATCCTGGTAGTTGAGCAGTTCCCTGCAACACACTACTTTGGCCTCTACTTCTCTTAGACGGGTGGTCGGGATGGGCCCGGTTCCGACAAATCGGCTGGTCACGCCGAGCCCTAGGAGGTCTTTATTAACTTTCTCACCTTCTTTCTCTCTCTCCTTGTATCTCTCTTGATACCACCGTTGCCCCTATATTCTTTTCCTTTATATTTCACTTTTCCAAGTCTTAGAAGGCTTCCTAGAAGGCGGTGGCTTAACGGGTCAATCGGGGGGTAATTTTACCGACCTTAGAAATTGGCGACTTCAGGGTCATTCAAAGGTAATTTTATCAACTGAGTATGGCATCTGTGTATCCCTGACACTTGAAAAGTGTCCCCTTGTTGGGCTCCTTGGTGGGTGGGGAGCACGGGTGCTGAATTTTTAATCTAGCCATCATGGATAATTCCAAAAAAAATCAAAATAAAAGATCGAAACCCTTATCAGAGTCTGACGATGAACCATGTAGTGTGGAGTCATTTCCACGCTTCATGGTCATACAGTCAAAAGATGCCACGAAACCGCTTGCCGCACTATCTCCATTTGTCATCGAAAAGACTATCACAGGATCGATTGGCACACCTAAAAGTGTTAAAAAGTTGAAATCGGGTTGTCTTCTTATTGAGTGTGAGCGACGAGGTCAATCAGACAATATCAGGAAAATGAAAACGTTCTTTGATATCCCAGTAACCTCATTCGCTCACACCACACTGAATACGTCCAAAGGCGTGATTCGCTGCCGTGACTTGGCTGGAGTCACCGACGCTGACATCATCGAAGGAATGAAAGATGAAGGTGTCACTGCAGTCCGACGAATACGTATTAAACGTAATAACAATCTGCAGGACACCAACACCATTGTACTCACCTTCAACAGGCCAACTGTACCCAAAGTGGTGAAAGTTGGCTTTTTGCAAGTAAAGGTAGAGATTTACATTCCCAACCCCCTTCGGTGTTATAAGTGTCAAAAATACGGCCATCACGAAGACCGCTGCTCCAAGAGCCAAATATGTGGCCGATGCGGAGACAATGCTCATCAGGAATCTGATTGTAGAGCAACTCCGCATTGTGTCAACTGCGGAAAAGAGCACCACGCAAATTCCAAGGATTGCGATACCTGGAAACAGGAGAAGGAAATTCAGAGGGTAAAATACACAAATAATATTCCCTATCCAGAAGCCAGAAAAATTGTACAGGCAAAAACAGCCCATCCTGGCCCATCCTTCTCCACTGTAGTGAAGAGCAATCCTAAAACAACGAAGGACGCTCAAACACAAACAGAAGCACCCGATTCAACACCAAATTCAAACACCCCCCATTACCAAGCACAGAAAAACACGGCATCTACTCAGACTACATTTAATAATACCCAACAACCTAAATCACCAAAGAATAAAAAATCTCACGGAAACAGGCAACAAAAGGGGTCAGATGACCCCATCAAACTTTATAACAGGTTTGGAGACATCGAGAGCATGGATGCAGAAGAATCTGCTCCATGCGCCCAAGGGAACTCCAGACCTACAAACAAAAAATTCACCCCCGTACTTCCTCCAGAGAAATAACAAAGCAAATTCCGTCTGCGAAAGGTCTAACCTAGCTCCACAATCTTTAATTTAAATTTATAATGAAAAACACTATCATACAATGGAATTGTCGAGGACTTAAAGCAAATTACAATGATATTCTCCTGCTTTTAAACGAACATGATCCTGCGGTACTATGCCTTCAAGAAACCTTCTTGAAAGATACAGACAATATCACATTTAAAAACTACTCCCTGTTTAACACCTGCTCTCCAAATGTTGACAGGGCATCAGGAGGAGTTTCTGTTATTGTGAACAACAGAGCTCCTCATAGTTTCATTCCTTTAAACACCAATTTACAAGCCATTGCTGTAAGCGTCACTCTACATCGAGTGATTACATTTTGCTCTATTTATTTACCACCAAACACTAACCTAGTACCAAACGAACTCGATAATCTTGTTCAACAGCTTCCCGCACCCTTTGTTTTACTCGGGGATTTTAATGCCCATAACATTTTATGGGGATCGAATCATGTAAGTGACAGAGGTCACAAAGTTGAAGACTTTATTTCTAGACACGATCTGTGTCTATATAATACCAAAACACCTACATATTTACACCCAGGCACGGGTACATACACATGCATCGATTTGACAATTTGTTCTCCTTCGCTGCTTTTGGACTATGAATGGAAGGTCGCTGATGACCTTCACAGCAGCGATCACTTCCCAATCTCCCTTGTAAATCATAACTCTACAATTGATGAAGTAATTCCACAATGGAATTTAAAGAAGGCCGACTGGGCCAAATTCGAAACACTCTGTAAAACCAGGCTGAATGAGGATACAGTTTTCAATGTTAACGACCCCATTCAGCATTTTACATCTATTTTAACCGACATTGCAGAAGAATCTATCCCCAAGTCCTCAGCAAACTGTAAAAGAACCCTAAAACCTTGGCTCACTAAGGAATGTAAGGAAGCCATACGGCAACGCCGAGAAGCCTTGAAAAAATTTAACAATCATCCGACGCCCGAGAATTTAAGTAAATATCGTATTCTCCGGGCCAAAGCTCGCCGCACAATCAAAGAAAGTAAACGAGCATCATGGATGAAATATGTTTCCTCTTTAAACTCTCGTTCCTCAATTAAGAAAGTTTGGGACACGATCCGAAAAATAAACGGAAAGAGAAAACACAATTCTTTCCGACATCTAAAAGTGAACAATAACAATCTTAGCTCAAAACGTGACATAGCAAATGTTCTTGCTGATACATTCTCTAAAAATTCGTCATCATCTAATTATTCCGAAGCCTTCCAAAAATTGAAAACTCAAAAAGAAAAGTCACGTTTAAAATTCACATCCAACAACTCGGAAAGCTACAACCAGCTGTTTTCACTATCAGAACTTATGGAGGCTTTAGACAAGGCCCATGATACTTCCGCTGGGCCTGACAAAATACATTACCAGTTTTTAAAACATCTTCCAGAATCATCTTTAACATCTCTTTTAAAACTCTTCAATGATTTATGGATTACTGGTAACCTACCTAAAATATGGAAAGAAGCAACAGTAATACCAGTTCCCAAACCCGGTAAAGATAGTGAAGATCCTACCAACTATCGACCTATTGCACTCACAAGCTGCATGTGCAAAACAATGGAACGAATGATCAATTCTCGGCTTGTATGGTACCTGGAAACTAACAATTTAATATCTCCTTTCCAAAGTGGCTTTCGTTATGGACGGAGCACCAACGATCATCTGGTTAGACTAGAAACATTCATTCGCGATGCATTTATCAAGAAAGAACATTTAGTAGCGGTTTTCTTTGATTTAGAAAAGGCCTATGACACAACATGGAAGTACGGGATACTAAAAGACCTGCACGATCTAGGTCTAAAAGGCCGTCTGCCCTCTTTCATATCCAACTTCCTCTCCGACAGAGAATTCAAGGTACGAGTGGGCTGTACTCTCTCAGATTTGCACGAGCAAGAGATGGGTGTGCCCCAGGGCAGTATTTTATCTGTGACACTTTTCAATATCAAAATTAATAACATCACCAAGTGTTTGACTCCTGGTGTGGATTGCTCACTATATGTTGATGATTTTCTCATATGTTATCGGTCAAAGCACATGCATACAATTGAAAGACAACTACAGCAAAATATCAACAAGATTCAAAATTGGTCTAGTACGAACGGTTTCAAATTCTCGAAATCAAAAACTGTATGTATGCATTTCTGTCAATTACGACGACACCACGATGAACCTAAACTCACGCTGGACGGAACACCTATTCCAGTTGTTGAGGAAACAAAATTTTTGGGTATTATCTTTGACAGAAAACTGACCTTTATTCCACACCTAAAAAACTTGAAAGCCAAATGCTTAAAAGCACTTGACCTACTTAAAGTAGTAGCACACACTGACTGGGGTGCTGATAGAAAAGTCATCCTGAATTTATATAGAACGTTTATTCGCTCCAAACTAGACTATGGTTGCGTTGTGTATGGTTCTGCCAGAAAATCGTATCTTAAAATGCTTGATCCAATTCATCATCAGGGAATAAGACTGGCTCTGGGAGCATTTAAAACATCCCCGTGTGAAAGCCTTCTAGCTGAGGCGAATGAACCACCGTTATCGCATCGTAGAGAAATGCTTTCAGCACAGTATGCTCTCAAATTAAAATCAAACGCTCTGAATCCTGCTTTTTCGGCTGTTTTTCAACCCAAATACAAAACTTTATACGAAAATAAACCAAACGCCATACCTTCCTTTGGCATTAGAATATCATCCAGCCTTGACACTACAAATATAGATCTTTCAAAAATTCAGAAAACATCCATCTCCGAAACACCACCCTGGCTAATTAAACAACCAAAAGTACGTTTTACGCTACACGATGGAAAAAAATCCGAAACAAACCCTTCTATCTTCCACAACTCTTACCATGAACTCCTCACCGAATTTAAAAACTACACCAGAATTTACACTGATGGATCAAAGGATGAGGAAAAGGCTGCTGCAGCCTTTGTTTGTGGAAATCACACAACGCAAGTTCGCTTACCAAATGGAGCATCAATTTTTACAGCCGAAATCAGAGCAATAGACCTTGCTCTGCAACATATAGAAAAGAATCGTATTTCAAACTGTATCATCTTCTCCGACTCGCTATCAGTACTTCAGTCACTACACAATAGAAAACTGGAGAACCCATTATTGAAAAACATACTCGTCAAAAATACCGAGCTGAGTGTCTCCCACAATATAATATACTGTTGGTTACCTAGCCACATTGGTATTAAAGGTAACGAAAAAGCAGATCGCGCTGCTAAAATGGCCCTTTCTCAAGAACCATCTGATTTTAAAATACCATATACAGATTTTAAACCTTGTATCAGAAAGTTCTTACGTCAGAAGTGGCAGGCATCATGGAATGATGCTGTAAATAACAAACTTCATGCAATCAAACCAACTCTAGGAGAATGGACTCCTTCCTACAGAACCATTCGTAGGGAGGAGGTAGTCATTGCAAGAATCCGAATTGGTCATACTTGTATCACCCACACCCACATACTAAAAGGTGAAGACCCACCAGAGTGCGTTTCTTGCAATGAACCATTCACTGTCAAGCACTTTATGATAGAGTGCTTTGACCTACAACCTACGCGCGATCGTTATTACGTTGTGTATGATATGAAAGAACTTTTTGATAATATAAACATCACTCGTATTATCGAGTTCTTGAAAGCCGTAAATATTTACTCTAAACTCTGACTTTTATGCTATGAGCTTGTGCAGTTTTATGCAATATACATTCCGTCCCATTTTAATACCTATTCATCTTTTTTACATCTCCCGTTGATCGGGAAGCTTTATTTTGCACCGTTACCATCTTACCGTTTTTAATTTCAACCATTTGTTCTTTTATATCGCTGGTCGATGTAGAACCTTTTATAAGTTTTAAAAGATTATACAAGTAACACTTTGTTTGGCGCTAAATAGCCTAAGAGTGCTGATGCGCCGTTAAAAAAAAAAAACAATCAATCAATCAATCCTCCACCATTAATTCTGGCCGCCATGTATAGCCTATCGTGTGCTGAAAAATGGCGTTAAACCCTACAACAACAACAAACATCAAATGGTTGGCTTTCTCGTGTTGCAGTTAAAAGCATACTTTTGACTGGAGTCACCGCCGGTTCTGAGTTTTTTTTAACCACGATTTTACTATTTAGAATTGTACCATTTGCTTCACACAACAAAGAAATGCAATTTCTATTTATTTTAACATTTACAAAATACCCTGTATCAGTCCCTATATTGTTTAGTTTGACCAGTTTTGACCTTCCTTTCTTTACAGTCGCGCTCCGATCCCCAAGCTTGATCCATTTGTTTCCCTGACCTCTGGTCTGTCTGTCAGTATTATCCTTTTTGTTTCTTAATCTATGGCTTGACTTGTGCTTTTGACTTTGATTTATATCTCTGTTCTAGAATTTACCCCCTGCGGGTCCGGGGTTGTAGAATTGGCCCGACGTGCCTCGCTACGTGTCGTAAAAGGCGACTAAGTAGAGGCAACCTGTTTGCCGTGGGTTGCGTCCCGTGTCGGGGGAGGAAAGGATCCTGGTAGTTGAGCAGTGGCTTTCCCTGCAATACACTACTTTGGCCTCTACTTCTCTTAGACGGGTGGTCGGGATGGGCCCGGTTCCGACAAATCGGCTGGTCACGCCGAGCCCTAGGAGGTCTTTATTAACTTTCTCACCTTCTTTCTCTCTCTCCTTGTATCTCTCTTGATACCACCGTTGCCCCTATATTCTTTTCCTTTATATTTCCCTTTTCCAAGTCTTAGAAGGCTTCCTAGAAGGCGGTGGCTTAACGGGTCAATCGGGGGGTAATTTTACCGACCTTAGAAATTGGCGACTTCAGGGTCATTCAAAGGTAATTTTATCAACTGAGTATGGCATCTGTGTATCCCTGACACTTGAAAAGTGTCCCCTTGTTGGGCTCCTTGGTGGGTGGGGAGCACGGGTGCTGAATTTTTAATCTAGCCATCATGGATAATTCCAAAAAAAATCAAAATAAAAGATCGAAACCCTTATCAGAGTCTGACGATGAACCATTTAGTGTGGAGTCATTTCCACGCTTCATGGTCATACAGTCAAAAGATGCCACGAAACCGCTTGCCGCACTATCTCCATTTGTCATCGAAAAGACTATCACAGGATCGATTGGCACACCTAAAAGTGTTAAAAAGTTGAAATCGGGTTGTCTTCTTATTGAGTGTGAGCGACGAGGTCAATCAGACAATATCAGGAAAATGAAAACGTTCTTTGATATCCCAGTAACCTCATTCGCTCACACCACTCTGAATACGTCCAAAGGCGTGATTCGCTGCCGTGACTTGGCTGGAGTCACCGACGCTGACATCATCGAAGGAATGAAAGATGAAGGTGTCACTGCAGTCCGACGAATACGTATTAAACGTAATAACAATCTGCAGGACACCAACACCATTGTACTCACCTTCAACAGGCCAACTGTACCCAAAGTGGTGAAAGTTGGCTTTTTGCAAGTAAAGGTAGCGATTTACATTCCCAACCCCCTTCGGTGTTATAAGTGTCAAAAATACGGCCATCACGAACCCCGCTGCTCCAAGAGCCAAATATGTGGCCGATGCGGAGACAATGCTCATCAGGAATCTGATTGTAGAGCAACTCCGCATTGTGTCAACTGCGGAAAAGAGCACCACGCAAATTCCAAGGATTGCGATACCTGGAAACAGGAGAAGGAAATTCAGAGGGTAAAATACACAAATAATATTCCCTATCCAGAAGCCAGAAAAATTGTACAGGCAAAAACAGCCCATCCTGGCCCATCCTTCTCCACTGTAGTGAAGAGCAATCCTAAAACAACGAAGGACGCTCAAACACAAACAGAAGCATCCGATTCAACACCAAATTCAAACACCCCCCATTACCAAGCACAGAAAAACACGGCATCTACTCAGACTACATTTAATAATACCCAACAACCTAAATCACCAAAGAATAAAAAATCTCACGGAAACAGGCAACAAAAGGGGTCAGATGACCCCATCAAACTTTATAACAGGTTTGGAGACATCGAGAGCATGGATGCAGAAGAATCTGCTCCATGCGCCCAAGGGAACTCCAGACCTACAAACAAAAAATTCACCCCCGTACTTCCTCCAGAGAAATAACAAAACAAATTCCGTCTGCGAAAGGTCTAACCTAGCTCCACAATCTTTAATTTAAATTTATAATGAAAAACACTATCATACAATGGAATTGTCGAGGACTTAAAGCAAATTACAATGATATTCTCCTGCTTTTAAACGAACATGATCCTGCGGTACTATGCCTTCAAGAAACATTCTTGAAAGATACAGACAATATCACATTTAAAAACTACTCCCTGTTTAACACCTGCTCTCCAAATGTTGATAGGGCATCAGGAGGAGTTTCTGTTATTGTAAACAACAGTGCTCCTCATAGCTTCATTCATTTAAACACCAATTTACAAGCCATTGCTGTAAGCGTCACTCTACATCGAGTGATTACATTTTGCTCTATTTATTTACCACCAAACACTAACCTAGTACCAAACGAACTGGACAATCTTGTTCAACAGCTTCCCGCACCCTTTGTTTTACTCGGGGATTTTAATGCCCATAACATTTTATGGGGATCAAATCATATAAGTGACAGAGGTCACAAAGTTGAAGACTTTATTTCTAGACACGATCTGTGTCTATATAATACCAAAACACCTACATATTTACACCCAGGCACGGGTACATACACAAGCATCGATTTGACAATTTGTTCTCCTTCTCTGCTTTTGAACTATGAATGGAAGGTCGCTGATGACCTTCACAGCAGCGATCACTTCCCAATCTTTCTTGTAAATCTTAACTCTACAGGCGATGAAGTAATTCCACATTGGAATTTAAAGAAGGCCGACTGGGCCAAGTTTGAAACACTCTGTAAAACTAGGCTGAATGAGGATACAGTTTTCACTGTTGACGACACCATTCAGCATTTTACATCTATTTTAATAGAGATTGCAGAAGAATCCGTTCCCAAGTCCTCGCCATATTGTAAAAGAACCCAAAAACCTTGGGTCACTAAGGAATGTAAGGAAGCCATTAAACTACGCCGAGAAGCATTAAGGAAATTTAATAATCAACCGACGCCCGAAAACTTAAATATATATCGCATTACCCGGGCCAAAGCTCGCCGCATAATCAAAGAAAGTAAAAGAGCATCATGGAAGAAGTATGTTTCTTCTTTAAACTCTCGTTCCTCTGTTAAAAAAGTTTGGGACACTATACGCAAAATAAACGGAAAGAGAAAGCAAAACCCTCTCCGACATCTGACACTGAACAATAACAACTTTAGTTCAAAACGTGACATTGCAAATATTCTTGCTGACAGTTTCTCGAAAAATTCCTCATCATCTAATTATTCAGAAGCCTTCCAAAAACTTAAAACTCAAAAAGAAAAGTCACGTTTAAAATTCACATCCAACAACTCGGAAAGTTATAATCAATTGTTCTCACTATCGGAGCTTAGGGAGGCTTTAGATAAGGCCGATGATACATCCGCTGGGCCTGACGAGATACATTACCAGTTTCTGAAACACCTTCCAGAATCATCATTAACATCTCTTTTGAAACTCTTCAATGATTTATGGATTACTGGTAATGTACCAAAAATCTGGAAAGAAGCAACTGTAATACCAGTCCCCAAACCCGGTAAAGATAGCGAAGACCCCAACAGCTATCGACCAATTGCACTCACAAGCTGTGTGTGCAAAACAATGGAACGAATGATCAATTCTCGGCTTGTCTGGTATTTGGAAACTAACAATTTAATATCTCCTTTCCAAAGTGGCTTTCGATATGGCCGGAGCACCAATGATCATCTGGTTAGACTAGAAACATTTATTCGCGATGCATTTATTAAGAAAGAACATTTAGTAGCGGTTTTCTTTGATTTAGAAAAGGCCTATGACACGACATGGAAGTACGGGATACTAAATGACCTGAACGATCTAGGTCTAAAAGGCCGTCTGCCCTCTTTCATATCCAACTTTCTCTCCGACAGAGAATTCAAAGTACGAGTGGGCTCTACCCTCTCAGATCTGCACGAGCAAGAGATGGGTGTGCCCCAGGGCAGTATTTTATCTGTGACACTCTTTAACATCAAAATTAATAGCATCACCAAGTGTTTGACTCCTGGTGTGGATTGTTCGTTATACGTTGATGATTTTCTAATATGTTATCGGTCAAAGCACATGCATACAATTGAAAGACAACTGCAGCAAAATATAAACAAAATTCAAAATTGGGCCAATGCAAACGGTTTCAAATTCTCGAAATCAAAAACGGTATGCATGCATTTCTGTCAGTTACGAAAACATCACGATGAACCGAACCTCACACTGGATGGAACACCTATTCCAGTTGTTGAGGAAACCAAATTTTTAGGTATAATCTTTGACAGAAAACTGACCTTTATTCCACACCTAAAGAACTTAAAAGCTAAATGCTTAAAAGCACTTAACCTACTTAAAGTAGTAGCGCACACTGACTGGGGTGCTGATAGAAAAGTCATCCTAAATTTATACAGAACGTTTATTCGCTCCAAACTAGACTATGGTTGCGTTGTGTATGGTTCTGCCAGAAAATCGTATCTTAAAATGCTTGATCCAATTCATCATCAGGGAATAAGACTGGCTCTGGGAGCATTTAAAACATCCCCCTGTGAAAGCCTTCTAACTGAGGCGAATGAACCACCGTTATCGCATCGTAGAGAAATGCTTTCCGCACAGTATGCTCTCAAATTAAAATCAAACCCTCTGAATCCTGCTTTTTCGGCTGTTTTTCAACCCAAATACAAAACTTTATACGAAAATAAACCAAACGCCATACCTTCCTTTGGCATTAGAATATCATCCAGCCTTGACACTGCAAATATAGATCTTTCAAAAATTCAGAAAACATCCATCTCCGAAACACCACCCTGGCTAATTAAACAACCAAAAGTACGTTTTACGCTACACGATGGGAAAAAGTCCGAAACAAACCCTTCTATCTTCCACAACTCTTACCATGAACTCCTCACCGAATTTAAAAACTACACCAGAATTTACACTGATGGATCAAAGGATGAGGAAAAGGCTGCTGCAGCCTTTGTTTGTGGAAATCACACAACGCAAGTTCGCTTACCAAATGGAGCATCAATTTTTACAGCCGAAATCAGAGCAATAGACCTTGCTCTGCAACATATAGAAAAGAACTGTATTTTAAACAGTATTATTTTCTCCGACTCGCTATCAGTACTCCAGTCACTACACAATAGAAAACTGGAGAACCCATTATTGAAAAACATACTCGTAAAAAATACCGAGCTGAGTGTCTCCCACAATATAATATACTGTTGGTTACCTAGCCACATTGGTATTAAAGGTAACGAAAAAGCAGATCGCGCTGCTAAAATGGCCCTTTCTCAAGAACCATCTGATTTTAAAATACCATATACTGATTTTACACGTTGTATCAGAAAGTTCTTTCGTCAGAAGTGGCAGGCATCATGGAATGATGCCGTGAATAACAAAGCCAACTCTAGGAGAATGGACTCCTTCATACAGAAGCATTCGTAAGGAGGAGATAGTCATTGCAAGAATCCGAATTGGTCATACTTATATCACCCACACCCACATACTAAAAGGTGAAGACCCACCAGAGTGCGTTTCTTGCAATGAACCATTCACTGTCAAGCACTTTATGATAGAGTGCTTTGACCTACAACCTACGCGCGATCGTTATTACGTTGTGCATGACATGAAAGAACTTTTTGATAATATAAACATCACTCGTATTATCGAGTTCTTGAAAGCCGTAAATATTTACTCTAAACTCTGACTTTTATGCTATCACCTTGTGCAGTTTTATGCAATATATATACCGTCCCATTTTAATACCTATTCATCTTTTTTACATCTCCCGTTGATCGGGAAGCTTTATTTTGCACCGTTACCATCTTACCGTTTTTAATTTCAACCATTTGTTCTTTTATATGGCTGGTCGATATAGAACCTTTTATAAGTTTTAAAAGATTATACAAGTAACACTTTGTTTGGCGCTAAATAGCCTAAAAGTGCTGATGCGCCGTTAAAAAACAAACAAACAAACAAACAAACTGTTCTAGAATTTGTTTTCTGTTAGTACTGTTTGAAAAGTTTTGAAACCATTTTCCAATGTAATCTCATTGGCAAACATTTCTTGTGACATTGTCATTCCTGTCTACTTGTTTTCTGTTCCAGTTTTTGTATTATTTTTGTTTCTGACTGCAATTTTTTTATACTGCTTCAGACAAATGTTCTAGCCGTTGTACAATTGTATCTAGCTTGCCCTCATTAGGTACAGTTTCTATTTGGGACAGTTCACCTTTTCTTTCTCTAATTATCAGCTGGTTTGTGACCTTCCATTTTAACAGGTATTGTTTTAGCCTCGTTTAGCGTTTTAGGACCACATTTTCTTAGTCTTAGTCTGGTTTCCGAGTCCAGCAAGGCATCAATAAAGTAGTCCAAGGCTAAAATTTAAGTAATTTCACCACTTGCATCAAGATATACAGGTCTGGTCAGTTTCTTGATTCAGAAATTGATTATTCCTTCTCTCGAACTCTAGATTTAATCTGAGTCCTGTATATTTCGGCTTTATTTAGAGTTCCAAATCTGGATTTTAACACTTTTACCAGACTGTAGTAATCTTTCCTTTGTTCTGATTCAATTTCATTAAGCATAGAGCGAGCAGTACCAGTGAGACCGCTAGCTAAATACAATGACTTTGAATGATAATCCCACTCATTTCGTTCTGCAATAATATTAAACAAAAGTTAAGTATTGATCTATGTCATATAGCTGAGACTGTTTGTTTCCCATTATGTCAAGAGTTTGTGTTCTCTACTATTTCTGATTTCACTGTTTCCTTGGAGGCTGGGATTTTCTATTTCTCTAGTTCTGGAATTTTCATTTCTATTTTCAATCAAATGTAACGTTTGATGTAGATGATCCAGTTTTGACTCGAAATTTTCAAATGTAGATATGTGGTCTGCTTGTGTCAGTACTGTATCTTAATCTTCTGTTGCTAAACTTTACATTTGTTGTTCTAAATTACTCTCCAGTTTACCATGGGGACTTGAATCCCTTGATTTTGTTCCATCATCAATTTCAGTTGTCACAATTTCAGTTGCATTTCCTGCGTCATATTTCATATGCTTGTCTTCCAAACGTAATGAATGTGCATTTTGCTCCATTTCCAAACTTGATCAGCCACTTCTTTAAAAAAATCTTTTTTACAAATAGTATCTACTATTGATGGAGCAAGATTTTTATTTCATTGTTTCTTTTCTTTTTCCATGATGCTAAACTCTATTATCATATTTTCAAAAGAGATCAGATTTTATTAATAAAAGCTGTATTATTGTGTTATTCTCTTTTCTTTGATTAGATCAATATGACCCCATTCTGACTAACAAATATGTAATCTCATAGGTCTGGAAAATTACTCAGGATTTTAGCTTTCCCTTTACAGAGATGGAAGCTAGAAGGGTTCGTCCGACTTTTGCAATAGAGATAAAAACAACAGTAAAGAAACATTAAAAATCCATGGACAGGTTTATTCAAACATTTATCATCTGTAAAACAGAACTATACCGTTTTTACCAGTTTAGATTCAACGTTTACTTATAGAATTATACCAGTAGATAGAACCGTAATGGATACTATTTCGATTATCTAACAACCAGTCTAATTTACTAAAACTAAGCCTGAGTGTTAAACATACATAATGTAGGCAATACGTTTTGAATTTCGGAATCAAGAACATAGCAAATGTTCTTGCTGATACATTCTCTAAAAATTCGTCATCATCTAATTATTCCGAAGCCTTCCAAAAATTGAAAACTCAAAAAGAAAAGTCACGTTTAAAATTCACATCCAACAACTCGGAAAGCTACAACCAGCTGTTTTCACTATCAGAACTTATGGAGGCTTTAGACAAGGCCCATGATACTTCCGCTGGGCCTGACAAAATACATTACCAGTTTTTAAAACATCTTCCAGAATCATCTTTAACATCTCTTTTAAAACTCTTCAATGATTTATGGATTACTGGTAACCTACCTAAAATATGGAAAGAAGCAACAGTAATACCAGTTCCCAAACCCGGTAAAGATAGTGAAGATCCTACCAACTATCGACCTATTGCACTCACAAGCTGCATGTGCAAAACAATGGAACGAATGATCAATTCTCGGCTTGTATGGTACCTGGAAACTAACAATTTAATATCTCCTTTCCAAAGTGGCTTTCGTTATGGACGGAGCACCAACGATCATCTGGTTAGACTAGAAACATTCATTCGCGATGCATTTATCAAGAAAGAACATTTAGTAGCGGTTTTCTTTGATTTAGAAAAGGCCTATGACACAACATGGAAGTACGGGATACTAAAAGACCTGCACGATCTAGGTCTAAAAGGCCGTCTGCCCTCTTTCATATCCAACTTCCTCTCCGACAGAGAATTCAAGGTACGAGTGGGCTGTACTCTCTCAGATTTGCACGAGCAAGAGATGGGTGTGCCCCAGGGCAGTATTTTATCTGTGACACTTTTCAATATCAAAATTAATAACATCACCAAGTGTTTGACTCCTGGTGTGGATTGCTCACTATATGTTGATGATTTTCTCATATGTTATCGGTCAAAGCACATGCATACAATTGAAAGACAACTACAGCAAAATATCAACAAGATTCAAAATTGGTCTAGTACGAACGGTTTCAAATTCTCGAAATCAAAAACTGTATGTATGCATTTCTGTCAATTACGACGACACCACGATGAACCTAAACTCACGCTGGACGGAACACCTATTCCAGTTGTTGAGGAAACAAAATTTTTGGGTATTATCTTTGACAGAAAACTGACCTTTATTCCACACCTAAAAAACTTGAAAGCCAAATGCTTAAAAGCACTTGACCTACTTAAAGTAGTAGCACACACTGACTGGGGTGCTGATAGAAAAGTCATCCTGAATTTATATAGAACGTTTATTCGCTCCAAACTAGACTATGGTTGCGTTGTGTATGGTTCTGCCAGAAAATCGTATCTTAAAATGCTTGATCCAATTCATCATCAGGGAATAAGACTGGCTCTGGGAGCATTTAAAACATCCCCGTGTGAAAGCCTTCTAGCTGAGGCGAATGAACCACCGTTATCGCATCGTAGAGAAATGCTTTCAGCACAGTATGCTCTCAAATTAAAATCAAACCCTCTGAATCCTGCTTTTTCGGCTGTTTTTCAACCCAAATACAAAACTTTATACGAAAATAAACCAAACGCCATACCTTCCTTTGGCATTAGAATATCATCCAGCCTTGACACTACAAATATAGATCTTTCTAAAATTCAGAAAACATCCATCTCCGAAACACCACCCTGGCTAATTAAACAACCAAAAGTACGTTTTACGCTACACGATGGAAAAAAATCCGAAACAAACCCTTCTATCTTCCACAACTCTTACCATGAACTCCTCACCGAATTTAAAAACTACACCAGAATTTACACTGATGGATCAAAGGATGAGGAAAAGGCTGCTGCAGCCTTTGTTTGTGGAAATCACACAACGCAAGTTCGCTTACCAAATGGAGCATCAATTTTTACAGCCGAAATCAGAGCAATAGACCTTGCTCTGCAACATATAGAAAAGAATCGTATTTCAAACTGTATCATCTTCTCCGACTCGCTATCAGTACTTCAGTCACTACACAATAGAAAACTGGAGAACCCATTATTGAAAAACATACTCGTAAAAAATACCGAGCTGAGTGTCTCCCACAATATAATATACTGTTGGTTACCTAGCCACATTGGTATTAAAGGTAACGAAAAAGCAGATCGCGCTGCTAAAATGGCCCTTTCTCAAGAACCATCTGATTTTAAAATACCATATACAGATTTTAAACCTTGTATCAGAAAGTTCTTACGTCAGAAGTGGCAGGCATCATGGAATGATGCTGTAAATAACAAACTTCATGCAATCAAACCAACTCTAGGAGAATGGACTCCTTCCTACAGAACCATTCGTAGGGAGGAGGTAGTCATTGCAAGAATCCGAATTGGTCATACTTATATCACCCACACCCACATACTAAAAGGTGAAGACCCACCAGAGTGCGTTTCTTGCAATGAACCATTCACTGTCAAGCACTTTATGATAGAGTGCTTTGACCTACAACCTACGCGCGATCGTTATTACGTTGTGCATGATATGAAAGAACTTTTTGATAATATAAACATCACTCGTATTATCGAGTTCTTGAAAGCCGTAAATATTTACTCTAAACTCTGACTTTTATGCTATCACCTTGTGCAGTTTTACGCAATATACATTCCGTCCCATTTTAATACCTATTCATCTTTTTTACATCTCCCGTTGATCGGGAAGCTTTATTTTGCACCGTTACCATCTTACCGTTTTTAATTTCAACCATTTGTTCTTTTATATCGCTGGTCGATGTAGAACCTTTTATAAGTTTTAAAAGATTATACAAGTAACACTTTGTTTGGCGCTAAATAGCCTAAGAGTGCTGATGCGCCGTAAAAAAAAAACAATCAATCAATCGGAATCAAGATTTGGTTTCAGAAATTCGTTTGTAGAAAATTCATCTGAGAACTTGTAGTTTAAAGTCTTATGATCCAAATTATTCTTCAAAATTTCATACATTAAATTTTCCTTCTCACAAATTACCTCATTTTTCTTGACTTAATCTTTATTCTAGATCTTAATCTTCACCAGACCTTTCCTCTTTCTGTCTGCTTCCTTATCTAACTACCCCTGTTGCCGACTTGGAACAACGACGCTTTTTATATCCAAGTTTGGCACGTGAAAGCATTCAGATAAAGCAAAGGATTTGTGGGTATTGCAATCGATCAGCTTCAACCCAAATCGACCATGCTGACGGAACATGACCTCACAACAGTAATACACAACTATTTTAATTCTTATAACTTAATATACTATTAGACATTATGATCATTAGTGACAAACATACCCGAATATCTTATTATCATCTTCGAATGTTTGTGCAGGTAATTTAATTAAAATATCTTGTATTATTGTACAAAAGAGCGTTCCGATGTACAGGGGAACATCTCAAAATGGCCACGCTCGATTACAACAGTGTGTTGTTGCTAAAATCAGCTGATTCGAAGATAATTGAAGTAGCGGCATAGCAACATATATATAAAATGGACAAAAGCTAACACACAACAAATTAAATATGCCTAACGATGAGCTTAATCAATAGGCATGGGTTTGTCGTATGATAAACAGTACAGAAGTGAGAAGTGTATGGTACACAAGTGTGAATAATCTGATAAAATTGGTACTGAAGTGTAGGGTCTTTCAAGGTCCGTGAAATGATAATACGAGTTTAATCATATTCCAGTATATAATTCTCACCTGGTACAGCCCCAATGACTCCAACCATTCCGCAGTTGAACTATGCAGGGTGAGGTTTATGTGCTGTCGAACAGGTTTTCCAGAATAGATGGACTCATGAATGGGAATTTTCCCGTTCTGCAGAACACTGAGGGCTTTCCTAATACTAATAATACAACCAACAACAAAATTAAATGAGTTATTGTCTCCTATTTGCTATAGTTTGGTCACCAAATTTCACAACAATGAAAGCTAATGAGCTATAAAGTCATTTGACAGGTGTGGAAAGTAACCATGGTTCATACCTTTATCTCAAACTAACAGAAAAGTGTAGGAAAGTGGAAAAACATACCAATGAAATCTTCACTGTAATACATGAGTTGTCATCAAATTGAGAATCTTAACTATACCATGGTTCATCTCCCTACCTCAGAGCTTTTTGTGACATGAACATAAAGGAAGGAAACATTTACATATTGATATGTGGCCTTGACCAAGAAGATACTAAAATGAAATGGCACGTCCATTCACTGTCACTTCCTTTACCAATCACGGACTAATTAAATTATGATCAAAGCAAACGTCGCCATCTATCCCTTGCCCTTAACCAGACGATAATAACTACAAGCATCATTCATACAGAGATGCCAATAAATATAGTTTCACGTTGTGCCTTCCCAAAAGTTAATATTAGGTTGAGTCAACCTTCTTCAACAGAATCTCCGTATTAGGAACACACTATTCAAAACCCAAATTAATGCGTTCCATATTAAATCAACCCCAATATAAGGGATTTCTATAGATGAGACAAAAATTAGTTATCATGGTTTGATGAACCACTTGCCATGCAAAGCAATAATACATTAAAAACTAACTGATGATTGAATGAGTGTCCATCCGGAATACCTCATGGGCTGTAAATATTACCCATTGAGTGAAACAAACACTATATAAGATTTGGTCTTTGATGTTGCCCATTCTAAATATATATACATCTATCAAATACCTAGATGGTAAACACATAATGCAAATACATGTGCATATAAGTCACCTTTATATTCAAGGCAGTTTCAGCAAGTCCAGAGGGTGCTCTATTCTTTTAGTTTCAGTGTGCAAGTGTATATGTAACCATGGAATAGAAAAGTACAAAACGTGAATGTAAATTAACTTACCAAAGACTTTGCCTATTGTTTCATAGTCTGATGCCAGAAGTTCCTCAGACCATTATCAAAATGTTCTTTAATTTCTCTTCGAATAAGTCGGAATAATTATTATTTTGGACCTCTATAGGCAGCAGGAACCTAATTGAAAAGGTTTGAAATAAGAGAACATCAACAATGAAAGCCTTGCTGCCCTATGCAAATTCACTAAAATGTACTAAAAACCAATCCCCTGATTATTAAAATGTTCTGTGAACAAAAGTAATTGCTTATACAGTGTATCATCTTTTATAAGGCCAGAATCTCTTCTAGGCAAAGGCTGCCTTTTAAAATTGTCATGTGCTGAAGAGTATAAAATAGCAACTAGCAATACTGGTAATACATTTATACCATTCTAGTTTATAACGAGCACATTCTTATAAAATGGGTGGTATTTGGGGGGTAGGGGTTGTGAAGGGCCTCTCAGGAGGGAGACCAAGGTATTTATTTATAACACTGTTATAAAAATTCAAACATTTACACTGACAAGTTCAGGTATTTGAAATATGCAGACTTTTATTTTTACACCTTTCAACCCCTTCAAAAAGACTATGATTAATTTGTTCCTTGTCATCTGCAAAATAACAACATAACTATGACTAAAAGAGAGATCACAAAATGCTTTTATTTTCTAATAATAGATCCAGTACAAAGGGAATTTGTGTTAGGCTCTGTTCTTATGCTAGACTCGCATGTTTTATGATGACATGATAAAAATAGTCAGACTGAAATTTGGACATAGACGAAACATTTACTAGTTTTTCTGCTCCATCGGTTTCAGTGGACTAATGATTTTTTACAAAGTGTTGATAATTGTTAAATGCATTTACAGACAATATCATTGGGAAAATGTCTGAAAATATAGGCCAGGAATCTCTTTACCAAATTATCAATATCACTGCTACTTTGAAACTCACTAAAACGCTACACATTTAAAATACACAACGCATGAATGCATTATATCGCCCTCCTCAGAAAAAGCTCGACTACAATTTCTTGACAATTTTGTGTTTATAGGAATATCATGTGTTACAAACAAACTGTAATTTATTGAAAAGTAAAAACATTCTGCTAGAATATCATGAAAAAGCTACATAACTGACAATATTGACATTATAAAATGTATTTAGATAATTCAGTAAGCAATATTACCTCATTATAAAACTGCACTTAAGTGTTTTTCCTGAGGTTTATGATGGCACTTATTTCATCCATGCATGTGGATAATACATTTATCCTGTCCACTAGCATACAATTTGTGTCACATTCTGCACAAACGTCTTCCACTTCAAATTTCCTGCCAGTCACAATGACATCCTGTAACTTTTATAGAATTATCACAGGGGCACTGATACTTCCTATCCTAAAGTATTCAATGGCCGTTGTCACAGCCACTGAAATAGGACTGTCTGTATCATTTGATGGAGTTGCTGTTCCTGAATTATCTGCTGAATTTGGTGTACTTGAACTATTTTCAAGGATAATTGAATTCACTGCAGCATAATTACTTGTATGTGAATTAATTACATAAACGATTGTTTCTGCATTTGTTATATTTTCTTTTCATGTCTCTACATCAGATTGATTATCCATTCATCAATTTCATTCTCAAAGCTGTTCCACTGTTTCTCAATGAAACATCAGATAGAAAATCATCATCACTCTCCAAGTCCTGTCAGTCCAATGTTTCTGAACAAAATTGCATATGATCTCTTAAATTCACGTAGAGCAAACTCTTTGCTTCATCCGTGACATGAGGCTTTTACTAGCATTTCCCTTGTGTTGTCTGTAGTGGCTTTGTTGATAAATTCTGAATGGACTTTATGTATCTATTTGCTTGGGGGCCTACTGTAGCTTGTATCTATCAGACGGACCAGCAACAATCAATAAGTTTTAAAGTTCTACAATTTTGAGAGGTCCTCAGTAATTATATTCCACCACAATTGTTTGAATGTGGAAATCCCATAGTTTCATTTCCTTCATATGGCTGTGCAGACATCAATTTCTGTATTACATCTTCTTCATAATCAGCATCTAGTCTTGATTTTTTTTTCACTCCAAAACCAGCTTTATTTAATATTTCTTTTTCTGTTGTAGTTGGGATGGATCTGCTTCCCTTATTTGCTAAACACACAAACTTAAGATTCCAACCGCGGGATCGAGATTTTATTCAATGGCTGCTGGACCTTTGCATTTTCTGGCCCCTTATTTGCCCACTGAATATGGTGGTACGTTCATGTGCTATCTCTTGACCCATCCTACCCCTTGAGCTAGTTATGTTATTGTTTGTTCCTGTCTCAGTAGGTTAATTGCCAAATCTATTTTTCAATTTTGATGTATAGTTTCCCTAAGATATCTATAATTGTATACCCACCAAGACGAATCAGCTCGCTATCATAAAGTGACATGATCTTGGATGCATCTATTTTTTTCTGACTGGAACCGTTCGAACAATTTGCTAAGACCTAGCGCATCCAATATTCTTTGACGTATACCCACCATTTTTTAATTAAGCAGCCACACACCTCCAAAGGTTTGGACACCACTAGATTTTTGGGTAATTGCAGAATAACATGATTTTTGTCTTGAATCATAGATGAACAGAGTAATTAAACCATTTAGCTGTCCTAAACTACACATGAAATAACCACCCAGAATTTGTGCTCATACAGCAGGTCCATAGGATAAATGCACACATGAAGGCCAGTTTTGCTTTGTTAGTCTTTTTGTATGTAGCACGTGTATATATATATATATATATATATATATATATATATATATATATATATATATATATATATATATATATATATATATATAGCAAATGGGTGGGGATTTCAATGGTTTTTCTAGGCTTTAAACCATAGGCATACAGCCACCATGATTCAGTGCTTAAGGTGGTGGACGAGAAGAATACCAGTTTGATTTCATTGGGTCAGACTGGCTAAAGCAACATGTCATATTACAAAATACTTAATTCTGATTGCCTCAACATGACATAACATAAAAAGTGTTGCTGTGCCATACAACACGAAACAAACCATTAGACATTGGCTTTAGTTCCTCATCTCCAACCCAAAATCAAATACATTTATGATGTACATCCACGCCATGACTGCATATACAAAGCTTGATCCAAATTTATTTGAAAAAGCCATTGTAATGAAAATTTGTACTTTTTAACCTCGAATGATAGTTCGGTGCCCCGGGCCTCCAGGCAGCTGGGCAGGGAGCCAAAATATAAAGGTCTGGTGTAAAACGTATTTGTTCACTCGACTAATTTATATCATAAACTTTTATAAGGCATTACTTACCACTTACAATTTGACAAATTACTCATACTCTAGATCCATTTTTAGATATACATGCTAATGGTAGTTTGTGTCTTTTGATATTTATATAAAGTTAAGACTCCCCCTGCGGGTCCGGGGTTGTAGAATTGGCCCGACGTGCCTCGCTACGTGTCGTAAAAGGCGACTAAGTAGAGGCAACCTGTTTGCCGTGGGTTGCGTCCCGTGTCGGGGGAGGAAAGGATCCTGGTAGTTGAGCAGTTCCCTGCAATACACTACTTTGGCCTCTACTTCTCTTAGACGGGTGGTCGGGATGGGCCCGGTTCCGACAAATCGGCTGGTCACGCCGAGCCCTAGGAGGTCTTTATTAACTTTCTCACCTTCTTTCTCTCTCTCCTTGTATCTCTCTTGATACCACCGTTGCCCCTATATTCTTTTCCTTTATATTTCCCTTTTCCAAGTCTTAGAAGGCGGTGGCTTAACGGGTCAATCGGGGGGTAATTTTACCGACCTTAGAAATTGGCGACTTCAGGGTCATTCAAAGGTAATTTTATCAACTGAGTATGGCATCTGTGTATCCCTGACACTTGAAAAGTGTCCCCTTGTTGGGCTCCTTGGTGGGTGGGGAGCACGGGTGCTGAATTTTTAATCTAGCCATCATGGATAATTCCAAAAAAAATCAAAATAAAAGATCGAAACCCTTATCAGAGTCTGACGATGAACCATGTAGTGTGGAGTCATTTCCACGCTTCATGGTCATACAGTCAAAAGATGCCACGAAACCGCTTGCCGCACTATCTCCATTTGTCATCGAAAAGACTATCACAGGATCGATTGGCACACCTAAAAGTGTTAAAAAGTTGAAATCGGGTTGTCTTCTTATTGAGTGTGAGCGACGAGGTCAATCAGACAATATCAGGAAAATGAAAACGTTCTTTGATATCCCAGTAACCTCATTCGCTCACACCACACTGAATACGTCCAAAGGCGTGATTCGCTGCCGTGACTTGGCTGCAGTCACCGACGCTGACATCATCGAAGGAATGAAAGATGAAGGTGTCACTGCAGTCCGACGAATACGTATTAAACGTAATAACAATCTGCAGGACACCAACACCATTGTACTCACCTTCAACAGGCCAACTGTACCCAAAGTGGTGAAAGTTGGCTTTTTGCAAGTAAAGGTAGAGATTTACATTCCCAACCCCCTTCGGTGTTATAAGTGTCAAAAATACGGCCATCACGAAGACCGCTGCTCCAAGAGCCAAATATGTGGCCGATGCGGAGACAATGCTCATCAGGAATCTGATTGTAGAGCAACTCCGCATTGTGTCAACTGCGGAAAAGAGCACCACGCAAATTCCAAGGATTGCGATACCTGGAAACAGGAGAAGGAAATTCAGAGGGTAAAATACACAAATAATATTCCCTATCCAGAAGCCAGAAAAATTGTACAGGCAAAAACAGCCCATCCTGGCCCATCCTTCTCCACTGTAGTGAAGAGCAATCCTAAAACAACGAAGGACGCTCAAACACAAACAGAAGCACCCGATTCAACACCAAATTCAAACACCCCCCATTACCAAGCACAGAAAAACACGGCATCTACTCAGACTACATTTAATAATACCCAACAACCTAAATCACCAAAGAATAAAAAATCTCACGGAAACAGGCAACAAAAGGGGTCAGATGACCCCATCAAACTTTATAACAGGTTTGGGGACATCGAGAGCATGGATGCAGAAGAATCTGCTCCATGCGCACAAGGGAACTCCAGACCTACAAACAAAAAATTCACCCCCGTACTTCCTCCAGAGAAATAACAAAACAAATTCCGTCTGCAAAAGGTCTAACCTAGCTCCACAATCTTTAATTTAAATTTATAATGAAAAACACTATCATACAATGGAATTGTCGAGGACTTAAAGCAAATTACAATGATATTCTCCTGCTTTTAAACGAACATGATCCTGCGGTACTATGCCTTCAAGAAACCTTCTTGAAAGATACAGACAATATCACATTTAAAAACTACTCCCTGTTTAACACCTGCTCTCCAAATGTTGACAGGGCATCAGGAGGAGTTTCTGTTATTGTGAACAACAGAGCTCCTCATAGTTTCATTACTTTAAACACCAATTTACAAGCCATTGCTGTAAGCGTCACTCTACATCGAGTGATTACATTTTGCTCTATTTATTTACCACCAAACACTAACCTAGTACCAAACGAACTCGATAATCTTGTTCAACAGCTTCCCGCACCCTTTGTTTTACTCGGGGATTTTAATGCCCATAACATTTTATGGGGATCGAATCATGTAAGTGAGAGAGGTCACAAAGTTGAAGAATTTATTTCTAGACACGATCTGTGTCTATATAATACCAAAACACCTACATATTTACACCCAGGCACGGGTACATACACATGCATCGATTTGACAATTTGTTCTCCTTCGCTGCTTTTGGACTATGAATGGAAGGTCGCTGATGACCTTCACAGCAGCGATCACTTCCCAATCTCCCTTGTAAATCATAACTCTACAATTGATGAAGTAATTCCACAATGGAATTTAAAGAAGGCCGACTGGGCCAAATTCGAAACACTCTGTAAAACCAGGCTGAATGAGGATACAGTTTTCAATGTTAACGACCCCATTCAGCATTTTACATCTATTTTAACCGACATTGCAGAAGAATCTATCCCCAAGTCCTCAGCAAACTGTAAAAGAACCCTAAAACCTTGGCTCACTAAGGAATGTAAGGAAGCCATACGGCAACGCCGAGAAGCCTTGAAAAAATTTAACAATCATCCGACGCCCGAGAATTTAAGTAAATATCGTATTCTCCGGGCCAAAGCTCGCCGCACAATCAAAGAAAGTAAACGAGCATCATGGATGAAATATGTTTCCTCTTTAAACTCTCGTTCCTCAATTAAGAAAGTTTGGGACACGATCCGAAAAATAAACGGAAAGAGAAAACACAATTCTTTCCGACATCTAAAAGTGAACAATAACAATCTTAGCTCAAAACGTGACATAGCAAATGTTCTTGCTGATACATTCTCTAAAAATTCGTCATCATCTAATTATTCCGAAGCCTTCCAAAAATTGAAAACTCAAAAAGAAAAGTCACGTTTAAAATTCACATCCAACAACTCGGAAAGCTACAACCAGCTGTTTTCACTATCAGAACTTATGGAGGCTTTAGACAAGGCCCATGATACTTCCGCTGGGCCTGACAAAATACATTACCAGTTTTTAAAACATCTTCCAGAATCATCTTTAACATCTCTTTTAAAACTCTTCAATGATTTATGGATTACTGGTAACCTACCTAAAATATGGAAAGAAGCAACAGTAATACCAGTTCCCAAACCCGGTAAAGATAGTGAAGATCCTACCAACTATCGACCTATTGCACTCACAAGCTGCATGTGCAAAACAATGGAACGAATGATCAATTCTCGGCTTGTATGGTACCTGGAAACTAACAATTTAATATCTCCTTTCCAAAGTGGCTTTCGTTATGGACGGAGCACCAACGATCATCTGGTTAGACTAGAAACATTCATTCGTGATGCATTTATCAAGAAAGAACATTTAGTAGCGGTCTTCTTTGATTTAGAAAAGGCCTATGACACAACATGGAAGTACGGGATACTAAAAGACCTGCACGATCTAGGTCTAAAAGGCCGTCTGCCCTCTTTCATATCCAACTTCCTCTCCGACAGAGAATTCAAGGTACGAGTGGGCTGTACTCTCTCAGATTTGCACGAGGAAGAGATGGGTGTGCCCCAGGGCAGTATTTTATCTGTGACACTTTTCAATATCAAAATTAATAACATCACCAAGTGTTTGACTCCTGGTGTGGATTGCTCACTATATGTTGATGATTTTCTCATATGTTATCGGTCAAAGCACATGCATACAATTGAAAGACAACTACAGCAAAATATCAACAAGATTCAAAATTGGTCTAGTACGAACGGTTTCAAATTCTCGAAATCAAAAACGGTATGTATGCATTTCTGTCAATTACGACGACACCACGATGAACCTAAACTCACGCTGGACGGAACACCTATTCCAGTTGTTGAGGAAACAAAATTTTTGGGTATTATCTTTGACAGAAAACTGACCTTTATTCCACACCTAAAAAACTTGAAAGCCAAATGCTTAAAAGCACTTGACCTACTTAAAGTAGTAGCACACACTGACTGGGGTGCTGATAGAAAAGTCATCCTGAATTTATATAGAACGTTTATTCGCTCCAAACTAGACTATGGTTGCGTTGTGTATGGTTCTGCCAGAAAATCGTATCTTAAAATGCTTGATCCAATTCATCATCAGGGAATAAGACTGGCTCTGGGAGCATTTAAAACATCCCCGTGTGAAAGCCTTCTAGCTGAGGCGAATGAACCACCGTTATCGCATCGTAGAGAAATGCTTTCCTCACAGTATGCTCTCAAATTAAAATCAAACCCTCTGAATCCTGCTTTTTCGGCTGTTTTTCAACCCAAATACAAAACTTTATACGAAAATAAACCAAACGCCATACCTTCCTTTGGCATTAGAATATCATCCAGCCTTGACACTACAAATATAGATCTTTCAAAAATTCAGAAAACATCCATCTCCGAAACACCACCCTGGCTAATTAAACAACCAAAAGTACGTTTTACGCTACACGATGGAAAAAAATCCGAAACAAACCCTTCTATCTTCCACAACTCTTACCATGAACTCCTCACCGAATTTAAAAACTACACGAGAATTTACACTGATGGATCAAAGGATGAGGAAAAGGCTGCTGCAGCCTTTGTTTGTGGAAATCACACAACGCAAGTTCGCTTACCAAATGGAGCATCAATTTTTACAGCCGAAATCAGAGCAATAGACCTTGCTCTGCAACATATAGAAAAGAATCGTATTTCAAACTGTATCATCTTCTCCGACTCGCTATCAGTACTTCAGTCACTACACAATAGAAAACTGGAGAACCCATTATTGAAAAACATACTCGTAAAAAATACCGAGCTGAGTGTCTCCCACAATATAATATACTGTTGGTTACCTAGCCACATTGGTATTAAAGATAACGAAAAAGCAGATCGCGCTGCTAAAATGGCCCTTTCTCAAGAACCATCTGATTTTAAAATACCATATACAGATTTTAAACCTTGTATCAGAAAGTTCTTACGTCAGAAGTGGCAGGCATCATGGAATGATGCTGTAAATAACAAACTTCATGCAATCAAACCAACTCTAGGAGAATGGACTCCTTCCTACAGAACCATTCGTAGGGAGGAGGTAGTCATTGCAAGAATCCGAATTGGTCATACTTATATCACCCACACCCACATACTAAAAGGTGAAGACCCACCAGAGTGCGTTTCTTGCAATGAACCATTCACTGTCAAGCACTTTATGATAGAGTGCTTTGACCTACAACCTACGCGCGATCGTTATTACGTTGTGCATGATATGAAAGAACTTTTTGATAATATAAACATCACTCGTATTATCGAGTTCTTGAAAGCCGTAAATATTTACTCTAAACTCTGACTTTTATGCTATCACCTTGTGCAGTTTTATGCAATATACATTCCGTCCCATTTTAATACCTATTCATCTTTTTTACATCTCCCGTTGATCGGGAAGCTTTATTTTGCACCGTTACCATCTTACCGTTTTTAATTTCAACCATTTGTTCTTTTATATCGCTGGTCGATGTAGAACCTTTTATAAGTTTTAAAAGATTATACAAGTAACACTTTGTTTGGCGCTAAATAGCCTAAGAGTGCTGATGCGCCGTAAAAAAAAAACAATCAATCAATCAATAAAGTTAAGACAGAGAATGTACAGCCATCATGTGCATGGATTTCATGCATAATCTGAAGGAATTTAGCTATACAAATAATTGGTCATGCATACTAACTACAAGTCATTTTACACAAGTCCTATTACTCAGTCTGTAGCTTGAGTTAATTTACTTGCTGAAGTTATGCAGCATCTGTTTCAAGTTTCCTATCTAAACTGGCTTGTAGTGGAGGTTGGTGTGGTTGGAATCAACTCTGAATATAATGGTAATATACCATGATTCATCCCTGTTCTTCAAACAGCTATTATTTATGAAGCTGAAAGAAAAACAAACCTTAAAATATTCACCTGAGGCCTTGACGATAAGACTTTGAAAATGCAATATACATTGTAAACCTATTAGTGATGATGTTCAAGTATTCTCAGTTTTATCTCTTAATCTCAAACAATTTTTGAGGTATACTGCAGAAAGGAAAGTGTCATGGCAATGTACAATACTGAGCTATGATTTTGACCTTGAAGACAGGAGCCCCTAAAATAATATTCAATACACGTTATATTGATGATGTATAATTCTTTCTTAATCTCAACTACTTTATAGTTATTGAACAACAGGGAAATGGTGGTGGAAACATAAAATAGAGACTTAACCTTGACCTTTAATGAAAGTACATAAATATGTTGTTTGACACATTCTAGTGAGCATACCTAGTTTCCATTTTTTATATAACACAATTTGAAAGTTTTTGACTGAATAGAAATGAGATGTAAAATGTAAAATACCGAAACACTTTAGTTTTAGTGGGCATATCTTTTTGTGTTCATAACAATGGGAATGACTGGACAAAAATTATACTCTTACGCTATATTATCACGGGCCCTATATGATTTTTCAATTATTTTTGGACATGCGCTGGCTGTCTAGCGGTTGTTTACAGATGTAAAGCTGCAGCCATTAAGAACGCAAACATCGTATAGCACAATTTCCTCTAAAATGTTACCATTTGTTTTATGTTTACAATGAAAAAAGAACGAACATCACTTTTTTGTGAAGTGCATGCAATTACGTTAAACATTATATACAAAACTCCAGTCGAACTCAATATACCTGCATTTGCTTTGATTGCGAAATATATTAAGTGTATCTTCTGATGTTTAATGATCACAAGTCATATACTGAGGATGACATACACGTCATTACAAGGTTAAGCTTGGAATTTCATTCCATGGTAGCCAATATGGACCACAATTAACAAAATGTTGCTATGAGCTTACCTCTGGGACGTAAATAAGAATAAATTAACACTAAACATTATTGAAATCAACAAAATTTCAATAAAAATAATGCATTAATAATATTTTTTCAACATTTATGTTTCTTTGCCCATATTGCATTTAAAATTCATATAAAGTTAAATAATTATTTCTAATTTAAAATGTATTTAATTATGGATTTCCGCTCATATTACATTTGTGTTTGATTTGATCATTGGATCCTTTCGTTTATTGTGGAAATATTTTGCAAATACAGGTATGGACATTCCTTCTCGTAGGTAAGTTGCACTTTTATGATAATACCTGCGTGCTACCATACGCACGTTAGGCAAATACCGCGATAATATAGAGTTGTTCCCCCATGGTACGTTAATCTGGTTCAGACATCATATGCGGTTTTATTGACATTTACGCGCTTCAACTGACAAATATTTTGTTAGAGGAATAGAAAGAGGGAAATTCATTGAAGAGTTACAAATCTGAAGTAAGCAGCAATAGCAAACGTTTTAATATGTGCCGATTAGAACATTAAGTACCGCGTTAATACAGGGTCCAGTCTAAATGTATCACTCATTGTCTGAAATACATGGCACGTACGTGCTTACACAACTGTATAGTCTATGCTCTTTCAACCACTACCTAATATCATGTTCATGTAGCTGGTCATGTGTAGCAAACCTTAACGGTGAAATACATATGGACTTAATGCGGATGGCAGACATGGTGAAATGGAGTTAATCTATATACTCTTATCATATTGTAGAAGATTAAACACGTGTCGTTAATGAAACATATTAGCTGCTTTCATTTAAAAAATATGCGAAATAATGGAATCGGGAAAAGTTAAATGTGGTAGTGGCACGGGTGAACTCCACTGCTTTGCAACTTTTCTGTAGTTTCATCTGCTCAAATTGAATGAAACGGTGTTTGAGGAACTTATTCCCTCAGCACATAAGTCCGCATCCCCCCCAGCCGCATTACAAATATCAGAGGGAGTGGTTGACGACAAATGTTGATGGCTAAGAGGTTTTTCTTTGTATTTATTTTGTCCATTTAAATTTAAATCCATTCATAAAGATATGAAATATGTAGTACATAAGACAAGGATAACATATTTAATTAACGTTCAGTGTTTTACAAGAACCTGTCTGAAATTGTCAAATTACAATTTTACACATCTGGAACTAACATACCTAAATTATGTTAATCCATGTACACGGATAGATATCCTAACATGCCGAAATGTGCCTTACATATGCTTATATCAATATTGAATGCAATTTTACGGTTAACTTTTTCAGTGCAATTCATTCCTTTGCATGAAAGTTTCATGTTAGAATTTGAATGAGACATATTTTAAGTTTAAAAAGCTAAATAAAATTCACAAATGATCCATATGTGACAAAACTATATAATAAAATTAAAGCCCGTTTCAAATTAATATAAAAATTAAACAAGGAACAAATTAGTGCTTCCGAGTTCTCCTCCCCCGAGCGGTCCCTGGTTCGGATCCTTTGCAAGTTCGGCCCAGAAATGCTTTCGCCCTATGCCATTTCGGCCAGGCTTCACGCCCTAGTCATTTAATGGATTAAAAAAAAAGTTTGTTTTTCATCTTCTAACGTATTAAAGAAAAAAGACATTACCACTTTGATAATATCCGAGTTTTTGGCCTCTGTATGTTCTCATGAAATAACAGGCCTGTGACATAATAGGTTTTCTTTTGTACTGTCAGTTATCCTAATTGTTTGTTTTGCTGTCATATCATGCATACATTGATAACATTTCATGAAGCGGAATGCATGTATGACACAGGAATATGGCACGAGTTGGATCGTTGTTGTTGTAGGGTTTAACGCCATTTTTCAGCACAAGATAGGCTATACATGGCGGCCAGTATTAATGGTGGAGGAAAAACCCGGAAAACCCCCAGAAAGAACCACCGACCCACGAGAAGCTACTGGCAAGCTTTCTCACATAACCACATTAGCCGAATCCGAGACTCGTACCGACGCAGACAGGGGTGAGATGGCAGTGGTCTGTAACGGTGAGCGCTTTAGACCACTCGGGGCCCCGAGTTGGATAGACGCAATGTAGTGTTTTTCTTACATTGGTAACGAGAATTATGTTTGTTATATGTGCGAATATTCACAACGTACAGCCAAGTATAAAGCGAAACCGCCGAAATCGCGCCGGATCCAGAAAAAGATATGCTACTTCAATTGGTTTGGACTGATACATACTTCTAGCCAGTACGTTTGAGCATAAACTAAATACCCATATACCACGTTCTGCAGCTTAAGCGTATAGCTGCTTATTGCAGAGAGATGACACATTACCTAAATAGACGGCCGGCAGAGTGTAGAGAGACATTTACCGTGTACCCTAGAAGTAGCCACAAAGTTGGATGTGTTCCGAATGAACATAACGAAATCGCAACATAATGGCAATGTAACCATATATATCTAATTTCATATAATGCAATATTAACAACGACACGTAAATACTGACAACCTGGAAAAATATTAACCGTTCAGCATAAGTTCACAGGACTACACGGTAACAAACTAACACCATGATATGGAAAACGAATAATCAAAAGGTAATTATCATATAATTACTTAATGAATGTAAGTACTATTGAACTAACCATGCCACGGGAACGGGCTACAAACATTGCCAAACAACAGACAACAGGACCCACTGTATTAATAATGATAATGTTTGTATAGCTTTAACAATGAAATCTTAACTGCATGCATCAATTAACACGGTCATATTACGGCTTAGCAACTCCATATAAGGTTAATCTGACCTTATATAACACTTTAAGGATCAATTGTATTGATTGGTTGTATTTTAATGGCGCATCAGCACTGTTAGGCTATTTGTATTGTTATTTGTATATAATTAATGGTTAACCTTACATTAAGCTTTGTTGAAAATATATCATAACTTGACAACTCTGTATAAGCTCAGCTGACCTCACATACCACTTAAAAGAGCATTCATAGCATCATTTTACCCCCAAAAGAAGACAAATAAATGTAACATTAAGCAAAGATGAAATCATATATGACTGGTGAACTCTCCATTGGCCTAAATCATGGCGTAGCAACCCCATATAAGGCGGAGTTGACCTGATATAACACTGAAAGAAGGATTGGTAGTATCATTTGACCCCATATCATATCTGGCGAACCCAACATTAAACAAATGTGATATAATATCATAGCTTAGCAATCCCATATAAGGCTGACTTGACCTGACATAACGCTTAAAGAAGCATTTGTAGTATCATTTGACCCATAATTATATCTGACGAACTGTACATTAAACTAAGTTGAAACATAAGACATTTAGACGTACATGTGGGGTTTTATATCCCTAAATCGCATTTGCTGTTTAGCTCAAGATAAATCTTTTACAAACATAAGGTGTCAGGTTTACAGAAGATGGCACATTTTTACAAGATAAAAGTACGAGCATGAATGTGCACATTAAAAGCATTACTGCTACTCAATGCATACATGTTTTAGATAAGGCTGGCTTTAGAACCAAAACGATGTACACTGTTGCCTTTTTTTAAAAATCAACTAACATGGTTACTGAACTGAGAGAAAAGTAGAAAATAGTTTCAACATTCATGCTAATGAATGACGCTGTGATTGGCAAGGAGATGGAAAATGTCGGATAATAATAAATAAGTATTTGCAGATGAAAGTAATCTCTAAAATCTTCGAAATAGTTATCGTTTGCAAGGGAAACCAGTGATTAACGTTAGTGTTATCAAGTCCAAACGGCTAACGGATCAAATGCTTTGCAATATTATAGTTAACCATGTGGCTGAATAACAGTGTTACTACAATACGCTTATAAATTTGTTCGGCTATAACATTATAAACAAAGTATTTGTATTTGTACCCCTGTAAACTTAAGTAACTAAAACCACTTATGTACCTGCAGGATCTATCACGATAACAAATTCACTTTTTGCTGAGGTTGAGACATCAAAACCGTTGCAACATACGAATGATAGCCTAACATTATCGGACAATAATGATTATCTAAAGGTCAACTCACTTGGGATCCCACAAATTAATAACAATTGGTTAAAAGGTCAAAAGTTAGAAAATATAAAATCTACCGTTTTAAAGGATCAAGTTTCATCCATCCGTATTCAAGACCTTAAGATACATTATATATTCATCAAAATAAGGATAAACAGTGTGTAGAAGGAATAAAGAAACGTTATGTTTAAAATAAAGTAACATTTCTTATTTCCAAAGACTTTTTTTTATTTAATCACAAAATTACCATAAATCAGCATTTCCTTTTCTTGAAGCATGCCGCTTGATTAACAAAATTGGGACGTAAGCGCATTGTACAGATCAGGAAAGGCTGAATGTAGTATTTCTTTTTCGTTATGCCCCTGAGTTTTTACAATTTGATTTATTTTTCTCAGATAACATTTTATTTCAATCACATGTCCATTCCTTTTTTGTCTTGACTATACATTATTATAACAAACCCATTTATTATCTCTGAAATCCTAGATAACTGAATAGTTATGCTGCAGGAACACTCCTACCAAAATTTCAAAATGTCCAGCACTAAAGACTGTATTGACTATTTAGTTAAATCCCATTCAACATTGTCATCAATTAGAAACAACGTATTTGTAATTATACCCTTGTAAACAACGGCAAGTAACTCAAACCACGTATGCATCTGCAGGATCTATCATGATTACATTTTCATCACTGAATAAGTAGTTTTTACTTAAAGAATTGAGGAATAAAACATTTAGACAGATGATAATGACTTAATAAATCTTGTTATTTATATTTCATTTACACTATTTGCTAGCTAGTTTTTTTTTTTTTTTTTTCTTTATGGCCCCCTGCGGGTCCGGGGTTGTAGAATTGGCCCGACGTGCCTCGCTACGTGTCGTAAAAGGCGACTAAGTAGAGGCAACCTGTTTGCTGTGGGTTGCGTCCCGTGTCGGGGGAGGAAAGGATCCTGGTAGTTGAGCAGAGGCTTTCCCTGCAATACACTACTTTGGCCTCTACTTCTCTTAGACGGGTGGTCGGGATGGGCCCGGTTCCGACAAATCAGCTGGTCACGCCGAGCCCTAGGAGGTCTTTATTTACTCTCTCACCTTCTTTATCTGTCTCCTTGTATCTCTCTTGATACCACCGTTGCCCCTAAATTATCTTCCTTTATCTTTCCCTTTTCCAAGTCTTAGAAGACTTCCTAGAAGGCGGTGGCGTAACGGGTCAATCGGGGGGTAATTTTACCGACCTTAGAAATTGGCGACTTCAGGGTCAATCAAAGGTAATTTTATCAACTGAGTATGGCATCTGTGTATCCCTGACACTTGAAAAGTGTCCCCTTGTTGGGCTCCTTGGTGGGTGGGGAGCACGGGTGCTGAATTTTTATTCAAGCCAAAATGGAAAATCAAAAAAATCAAAATAAGCGTACCAAAACGGGAACTGACTCAGATGATGAACCATGTAGTGTGGAATCGTTTCCTCGCTTCATGGTCATCAAATCAAAAGATGAAACCAAACCCCTAGCCGCACTATCGCCATTTATAATCGAGAAGACTATACTTGGATTAGTCGGCAAACCAAAAAGCGTTAAAAAGATTAAATCAGGTGGTCTGCTTGTGGAGTGCGAACGTAAAGCACACACTGAGAACATTCAAAAAATTCAAGTATTTCATGACATCCAAGTGACTTGTTTCGCACACACATCTCTAAATACATCAAAAGGCGTCATTCGTTGCCGTGACTTGGCTGGAGTCAGCGACAAAGACATCGTAGAGGGGATGAAAAGTGAAGGTGTCACTGCAGTTCGTAGGATTCGTATGAAACGAAACAACGATCTGCAAGACACCAACACCATTATACTCACCTTCAACAGACCAACGGTACCTAAAGTTGTCAAAGTTGGGTTCTTACAAGTTAGGGTTGAGGTATACATACCAAATCCCCTCCGATGCTACAAATGTCAAAAATACGGTCATCATGAAGACCGCTGTTCCAGAAACCAAGTATGTGGACGATGTGGAGACCCTTCTCATCGGGAATCCGAGTGCAAAGCCACTCCGCATTGCGTCAACTGCGGCAAGGAACACCATGCAAATTCAAAAGATTGCGATATATGGAAACAGGAGAAGGAAATCCAAAGGATCAAATACACATCCAACATCCCGTATCCAGAGGCCAGGAAGCTTGTACAAAATAGAACATCACTCCCCGGCCCATCCTTCTCAACCATAGTAAAGAACAATCAAAAAGCAACGAAAGACGCCCAAACCCAAACAGACCCACCTGAATCCCCTTCCGTCTCGAACATATCGCATTACAAACCCCCAAAAAACTCAACATCGACGCAAACAGCGTTCAACAATCCTCCACCATCAAAATCACCAAACAGTAAGAAAAAGTCGACAGGAAATAGGCAGCAAAAAGGGTCTGATGACCCAATAAAACTGCACAATAGGTTTGGAGACTTTGAGGATATGGATGCAGAAGAATCTGCTCCATGTCCTCAAGGTGGCTCCAGACCTAACAACAAAAAATTCACCCCCGTACTTCCTCCAGATAAATAACCAAAGACATTGCCTCCGCGAAAGGTCTAACCTAGCTCCAGAATCTTCAATATAAACTTGTAATGAAGAACACCATCATACAATGGAACTGTAGAGGACTTAAAGCCAACTACAATGATATTCTTTTGCTCTTAAACGAACGTGATCCTGCAGTACTATGTCTTCAGGAAACATTTTTGAAAGATATAGATAACATCACACTTAAAAACTACTCCCTGTTTAACAACTACTCTCATAATGTTGACAGAGCGTCAGGAGGAGTCTCTGTTATTGTGAACAACAGAGCCCCTCACAGCGTCATCCCTCTAAACACAAATTTACAAGCCACTGCTGTGAGCGTCACTCTGCATCGGGTGATTACCTTTTGTTCTATCTACATACCACCAAACACCAATTTAGTAACAAATGAATTAGACGACCTTGTTCAACAACTCCCCGCACCCTTTATTCTACTCGGTGATTTTAATGCCCATAACATTTTATGGGGTTCAAATCACATAAGTGACAGAGGTCACAAAATAGAAGACTTCATTTCCAGACACGATTTGTGTCTATATAATACCAAATCACCGACATATTTACACCCAGGAACTGGTACATACACGTGTATTGATTTGACAATTTGTACCCCATCGCTGCTTTTGGACTATGAATGGAAGGTCGCTGATGACCTTCACAGCAGTGATCACTTTCCAATCTCTCTTAACAATACCAACGTTACAATTGACGAAGCAGTTCCACATTGGAATTTAAAGAAGGCCGACTGGGCCAAATTTGAAACACTTTGTACAGCTAGACTTAATAGGGATACTGTCTTAAACGACAATAACCCTTTTCAATATTTTACTTCTGTTTTAATCGACAATGCAGAAGAATCCATTCCCAAGTCCTCACCAAACGGTAAAAAACTCTCAAAACCATGGTTCACAAAAGAATGTAAAGAGGCCATTAGACAACGCCGAGAAGCACTGAAAAATTTTAATAATCGTCCAACACCCGCCACACGATTAAACAAAGTAAAAGAACATCATGGAAAAAATATGTTTCAACTCTAAACTCTCGTTCCTCTATAAAGAAAGTTTGGGACACGATCCGCAAAATCAATGGAAATAGGAAATACAATTCCTTTCGACATCTCAAAGTAAACAACAAGAATATCAATTCCAAACATGACATTGTTAACATACTTGCTGATAGCTTCTCAAAAAATTCCTCATCCTTTAATTACACTGGTCAACAGTGAAATCATTACTGACTTGAAAAGGCCCTAATCTGTAGTATTTTGGTGTGCCGAACACGAATATAACCGTGAAAAATTTGTATTGGCTCTCGTTTTGAAGATATTCATATACCTCATTTTCTATGTTTCACTGTGTAAATTTCTCCAGTAGGACTGCAGCAACATCCGGAATAATGATGTAACATTGCATAATACCATCATGCTCACATCATCCACAGTTGATTGCATCATTTTCTGATGCAATGCAATACTAATGCCATGCGGCTGCTGAAGTAAGTTGACGTCAGCAGTGTACTATACATGTGTAGGCCTATTATACTAATGCCAGGCGGCTGCTGAAGCTGACGTAAGCAGTGTACTATATAAAGCCCAATCAGATAGGTTCAGCATTTAAAATATTTTAGACGTTGTGCGAGACAGTTCAAGCTACTGTTACATAAAACTTATTATTTTATCCATTTACGTACAATAAAGAACAGTAATGCCTCGAAAGTGTGTTAATACCGCGGACAATTTTTGCTATATTTGTGGGGAAGTGACATTTGCCAACCAGAAGAAAAGTATCAATTCTCAAGTGAAGAAGGCATATCATCTTTACTTCGGATGCAAGGTTGGTGACCAAGACAAGCCTTGGGCTCCGCATATATGCTGTGCTACATGTACAACACAGCTTTCACAGTGGTTGAATTGCAAAAGGTCATCAATGCCGTTTGCAGTCCCAATGGTGTGGAGAGAGCCAAGCAACCACCTAAATGACTGTTACTTCTGCTTGGTTCCTCCTCTTTCCGGCGGAATAACGAAGCGAAAGAAGTCGAGAATAGTCTACCCAAACATTCCGTCTGCATTGAGACCAGTTCCACATGGTGAGGGACTTCCTATTCCAGAACCTCCAGCAGAATATTCTCTTGATTCATCTGACGAAGACAAAGGTGAGTCGACCTGTTCTTCTCCTGGTCCATCAGCATGCAGTGATCCAGATTTTCACTGTGGTGCATCATCAACCCCACACAGAATAACACAGGAAGAACTAAATGACCTGATTCGTGATTTGGACTTATCAAAGAACAAGGCGGAATTGCTAGGATCAAGACTCCAACAATGGAATCTTCTAGAAGAAGATGTCACAATTACTGCATATCGAAAGCGCCACCAGCAATTGGAGCCTTTCTTCAGAAAGGAAAGTAATCTGATATTCTGTTCCGATATTGAGGGCCTCATGAATGCTTTAAAAATCACTCATGACCCACAAGAATGGAGACTATTTGTGGACTCTTCGAAACTGAGTCTCAAGGCTGTGCTTTTACACAATGGAAACATTCTTCCATCTATTCCAGTAGCGTATGCTGTCCACATGAAAGAGACATACGATAACTTAAGGCAGCTACTGAATTCCATTGAGTATAACAAGTACAGCTGGCACCTCTGTGGTGATTTGAAGGTAGTTGCCCTTTTAATGGGACTGCAGCAAGGATATACAAAATACATGTGTTTCTTATGCGAGTGGGATAGCCGAGCAAGGGAAATGCACTACATGAGGAAGGAATGGACTCACAGGCAGAATGTAGCCATTGGAGAGAAGAATATCCAACACCCAGCTCTGGTTGAGGCTCAGAAAATCTTGCTACCACCCCTTCACATCAAACTAGGTTTGATGAAGAACTTCGTGAAAGCCATTGACCGGACTTTGCCAGCATTCCGATACCTGCATGAAAAATTCCCTCGACTCAGCGAAGCAAAGATTAAAGAGGGAGTTTTTGTGGGTCCTCAGATTCGAGAGCTTTTCAAAGATGACCGGTTCAACAACTTGCTGGAAGGTGACGCGAAACAAGCATGGAATGCTTTTCGCCTAGTTTCTACAAACTTCCTCGGAAATGTTAGGGCAGAAAACTATAAGGAACTAGTAGAAGACATGTTGATGAAGTATAAGAAACTTGGCTGCAATATGTCTCTAAAGATTCACTTCCTTCATTCCCATTTGGATTTCTTTCCTAGCAACTGTGGTATTGTTAGTGATGAACACGGCGAACGTTTTCATCAAGATATCGCAACAATGGAACAAAGATACCAGGGAAAATGGTCCACTACAATGCTGGCTGACTACTGCTGGACACTCCTCAGAGATGCTCCCGAACAGCTGTACAAGAGACAGGCGAAGAAATCTAAGATGTAGTCAATGACTTGATTTTTTATAGGTAGGCTATTACAGTTGACCTTTTACTATTGGAATGCATTTCGTTATGTAAACATTAATTTCTTGCAGATTACAAAAAAACTAGAGCCAATTTTGCAATTTGACTGTCATATTCGTGTTCAGCACATAAAAATTGATAAGAATTGACTAATTTTATTTCAGTAACATGACTTTTGTAAAAATTTGTTGTCCAGTGTTACTCAGAAGCATTCAGAAGATTAAAAACTCACAAAGAAAAGACACGGTTGAAATTCACATCGAATAACTCAGAAAGTTATAATCAACCGTTTACAATGTATGAGCTGAAGGAATCTCTGAATAAGGCCCACGATACATCCACTGGGCCTGACGAAATACATTACCAGTTTTTGAAACACCTCCCAGAACCTTCATTAACAGCCCTTCTAGAAATTTTCAACAATTAATGGATTACTGGTAATGTACCTAAAATCTGGAAAGAGGCAACAGTAATACCAGTTCCCAAACCCGGTAAAGATAGCGCAGATCCTAACAGCTATCGACCAATTGCACTCACAAGCTGTGTGTGCAAAACAATGGAACGAATGATCAATTCTCGGCTTGTCTGGTACTTGGAAACTAATAATTTAATATCTCCTTTACAAAGTGGCTTTCGATATGGACGGAGCACCAACGATCATCTGGTTGGACTAGAAACATTTATTCGAGATGCATTTATCAAGAAAGAACACTTAGTAGCGGTTTTCTTTGATTTAGAAAAGGCCTATGACACGACATGAAAGTACGGGATACTAAATGACCTGCACGATCTAGGTCTAAAAGGCCGTCTGCCCTCTTTCATATCCAACTTTCTCTCCGACAGAGAATTCAAAGTACGAGTGGGCTCTACCCTCTCAGATCTGCACGAGCAAGAGATGGGTGTGCCCCAGGGCAGTATTTTATCTGTGACGCTCTTTAACATCAAAATTAATAGCATCACCAAGTGTTTGACTCCTGGTGTGGATTGCTCCTTATACGTTGATGATTTTCTAATATGTTATCGGTCAAAGCACATGCATGCAATTGAAAGACAACTGCAGCAAAATATAAACAAAATTCAAAATTGGGCCAATGCAAACGGTTTCAAATTCTCGAAATCAAAAACGGTATGCATGCATTTCTGTCAGTTACGAAAACATCATGATGAACCGAACCTCACGCTGGATGGAACACCTATTCCAGTTGTTGAGGAAACCAAATTTTTAGGTATAATCTTTGACAGAAAACTGACCTTTATTCCACACCTAAAGAACTTAAAAGCTAAATGCTTAAAAGCACTTAATCTACTTAAAGTAGTAGCGCACACTGACTGGGGTGCTGATAGAAAAGTCATCCTAAATTTATACAGAACGTTTATTCGCTCCAAACTAGACTATGGTTGCGTTGTGTATGGTTCAGCCAGAAAATCGTATCTTAAAATGCTTGATCCAATTCATCATCAGGGAATAAGACTGGCTTTGGGAGCATTTAAAACATCCCCGTGTGAAAGCCTTCTAGCTGAGGCGAATGAACCACCGTTATCGCATCGTAGAGAAATGCTTTCCGCACAGTATGCTCTGAAATTAAAATCAAACCCTCTGAATCCTGCTTTTTCGGCTGTTTTTCAACCCAAATACAAAACTTTATACGAAAATAAACCAAACGTCATACCTTCCTTTGGCATTAGAATATCATCCAGCCTTGACACTACAAATATAGATCTTTCTAAAATTCAGAAAACGTCCATCTCCGAAACACCACCCTGGCTAATTAAACAAACAAAAGTTCTTTTCACGCTACACGATGGCAAAAAATCCGAAACAAATCCTTCTGTCTTCCACAACTCTTACCATGAACTCCTCACCGAATTTAAAAACTACACCAGAATTTATACGGATGGATCAAAGGATGAGGAAAAGGCTGCTGCAGCCTTTGTTTGTGGAAATCACACAACGCAAGTTCGCTTACCAAATGGAGCATCAATTTTTACAGCCGAAATCAGAGCAATAGACCTTGCTCTGCAACATATAGAAAAGAACCGTATTTCAAATTGTATCATCTTCTCCGACTCGCTATCAGTACTCCAGTCACTACGCAATAGAAAACTGGAGAACCCATTATTGAAAAACATACTTGTAAAAAATACCGAGTTGAGCGTCTCCCACAATATAATATACTGTTGGTTACCTAGCCACATTGGCATTAAAGGTAACGAAAAAGCAGATCGCGCTGCTAAAATGGCCCTTTCTCAAGAACCATCTGATTTTAAAATACCATATACTGATTTTAAACCTTGTATCAGAAAGTTCTTACGTCAGAAGTGGAGGCATCATGGAATGATGCTGTAAATAACAAACTTCACGCAATCAAACCAACTCTAGGAGAATGGACTCCTTCCTACAGAAGCATTCGTAGGGAGGAGGTAGTCATTGCAAGAATCCGAATAGGTCATACTTATATCACCCACACCCACATATTAAAAGGTGAAGACCCACCAGAGTGCGTTTCTTGCAATGAACCATTCACTGTCAAGCACTTTATGATAGAGTGCTTTGACCTACAACCTACGCGCGATCGTTATTATATTGTGCATGACATGAAAGAACTTTTTGATAATATAAACATCACTCGTATTATAGAGTTCTTGAAAGCTGTAAATATTTACTCTAAACTCTGACTTTTATGCTATCACCTTGTGCAGTTTTATGCAAGATATGTACCGTCCCATTTTAATACCTATTCATCTTTTTTACATCTCCCGTTGATCGGGAAGCTTTATTTTGCACCGTTACCATCTTACTGTTTTTAATTTCAACCATTTGTTCTTTTATATCGCTGGTCGATATAGGACCTTTTATAAGTTTTAAAAGATTATACAAATAACACTTTGTTTGGCGCTAAATAGCCCAAAAGTGCTGATGCGCCGTTAAAAAGTAAACAATCAATCAATCAATCACTTTGATTTAGAAAAGGCCTATGACACGACATGGAAGTACGGGATACTAAATGACCTGAACGATCTAGGTCTAAAAGGCCGTCTGCCCTCTTTCATATCCAACTTTCTCTCCGAGAGAGAATTCAAAGTACGAGTGGGCTCTACCCTCTCAGATCTGCACGAGCAAGAGATGGGTGTGCCCCAGGGCAGTATTTTATCTGTGACGCTCTTTAACATCAAAATTAATAGCATCACCAAGTGTTTGACTCCTGGTGTGGATTGTTCGTTATACGTTGATGATTTTCTAATATGTTATCGGTCAAAGCACATGCATACAATTGAAAGACAACTGCAGCAAAATATAAACAAAATTCAAAATTGGGCCAATGCAAACGGTTTCAAATTCTCGAAATCAAAAACGGTATGCATTTCTGTCAGTTACGAAAACATCACGATGAACCGAACCTCACACTGGATGGAACACCTATTCCAGTTGTTGAGGAAACCAAATTTTTAGGTATAATGTTTGACAGAAAACTGACCTTTATTCCACACCTAAAGAACTTAAAAGCTAAATGCTTAAAAGCACTTAACCTACTTAAAGTAGTAGCGCACACTGACTGGGGTGCTGATAGGAAAGTCATCCTAAATTTATACAGAACGTTTATTCGCTCCAAACTAGACTATGGTTGCGTTGTGTATAGTTCTGCCAGAAAATCGTATCTTAAAATGCTTGATCCAATTCATCATCAGGGAATAAGACTGGCTCTGGGAGCATTTAAAACATCCCCGTGTGAAAGCCTTCTAGCTGAGGCGAATGAACCACCGTTATCGCATCGTAGAGAAATGCTTTCCACACAATATGCTCTGAAATTAAAATCAAACCCTCTGAATCCTGCTTTTTCGGCTGTTTTTCAACCCAAATACAAAACTTTGTACGAAAATAAACCAAACGCCATACCTTCCTTTGGCATTAGAATATCATCCAGCCTTGACACTGCAAATATAGATCTTTCAAAAATTCAGAAAACATCCATCTCCGAAACACCACCCTGGCTAATTAAACAACCAAAAGTACGTTTTACGCTACACAATGGGAAAAAGTCCGAAACAAACCCTTCTATCTTCCACAACTCTTACCATGAACTCCTCACCGAATTTAAAAACTACACCAGAATTTACACTGATGGATCAAAGGATGAGGAAAAGGCTGCTGCAGCCTTTGTTTGTGGAAATCACACAACGCAAGTTCGCTTACCAAATGGAGCATCAGTTTTTACAGCCGAAATCAGAGCAATAGACCTTGCTCTGCAACATATAGAAAAGAACCGTATTTTAAACTGTATCATCTTCTCCGACTCGCTATCAGTACTCCAGTCGCTACACAATAGAAAACTGGAGAACCTATTATTGAAAAAGATACTCGTAAAAAATACCGAGCTGAGTGTCTCCCACAATATAATATACTGTTGGTTACCTAGCCACATTGGTATTAAAGGTAACGAAAAAGCAGATCGCGCTGCTAAAATGGCCCTTTCTCAAGAACCATCTGATTTTAAAATACCATATACTGATTTTAAACCTTGTATCAGAAAGTTCTTACGTCAGAAGTGGAGGCATCATGGAATGATGCTGTAAATAACAAACTTCACGCAATCAAACCAACTCTAGGAGAATGGACTCCTTCCTACAGAAGCATTCGTAGGGAGGAGGTAGTCATTGCAAGAATCCGAATTGGTCATACTTATATCACCCACACCCACATACTAAAAGGTGAAGACCCACCAGAGTGCGTTTCTTGCAATGAACCATTCACAGTCAAGCACTTTATGATAGAGTGCTTTGACCTACAACCTACGCGCGATCGTTATTACATTGTGCATGACATGAAAGAACTTTTTGATAATATAAACATCACTCGTATTATAGAGTTCTTGAAAGCCGTAAATATTTACTCTAAACTCTGACTTTTATGCTATCACTTTGTGCAGTTTTATGCAATATATATACCGTCCCATTTTAATACCTATTCATCTTTTTTACATCTCCCGTTGATCGGGAAGCTTTATTTTGCACCGTTACCATCTTACCGTTTTTAATTTCAACCATTTGTTCTTTTATATCGCTGGTTGATATAGGACCATTTATAAGTTTTAAAAGATTATAGAAATAACACTTTGTTTGGCGCTAAATAGCCTAAAAGTGCTGATGCGCCGTTAAAAAACAAACAATCAATCAATCAACATTTTTTCTTTATGTCATTACATGTTATTGTAACATTGTATGTTGACCTTGTCTAAAACTGAGTTCATTTCTGATTGACCCAAATGGACTTTTTTCTGCCTAAACAACTAATACATAGCTAAATAATTTATATGTATCGGTTTAAAATCAGTATCGTTATTACTAGAAGTAAATATGTTTCATAGGGTGTAGGTTATGGAATTTCCTTAGTGTATTTTACATAATCCAGGTTATGGTTTTTATTTTGTAAACATCAAGATCTTTCTAGAAGGTTATTATATAATCTTGAGGTGTTTTCAGTCGTGCTTTAAAATCTAGGACTTTGGAATCGTATTATGTTGTGTCCAGTATTTCATTATCGGGCTTGAAATTGTATTTCTTGAAATTATTGAATTAAAGTAATTTTTGAGGGAAATATATAAGTGCTCTAATAACATTTGTAGTGAACTAAAACGTGTTATTATATTACTGTGATTAAACAAAGACTGTTCACTCATCAACACACTATAAGCTATCACAGACATATCATCGCCTTCGGCTTTTTGAATGTTTTCAGGACTTTAAGTTACTAGGACTTGTAGCTGTACTTCTTTGATTATTTGAGGATTTAATTCGCAATAACGTTAGTTCTTTTTCTTTGTTTTTGTTTTGTATTCTTGGGAAATACAGTATTTGTTGAATTTTACAAAGCTTATTGACTTTCAGTCTTTTCTGTTATTTATTTTAAGAGCATATACATGTAAAAAAACATTTTATGAAAAATCCTTTGTATGCTGTCTCTAACGGATTTAGTAGCAATGGTAAGTAGGTTAAAGGAAATCATTAAAGATAAAAGACCCTCGTTTGATCCAGAAATATATGCAAGAGTTGGGATTGCTTTGACCATAATACATGAGGAAAATTACAAATCCTACTGTACCTGCTGATGTTTGCTGTTAATGTCGAGTTAGTACTATCGGAAGAGATTGTCGAATAACTGAAGGGCCCAATGGACTTATCTGGATTTCACTGATGAAGTCTACATTCATTGCCACAGAAAAATAACTAATGATCATACTGCATAACTATTTTATACGATGAAAGGTCGTAGGGACCATCTAAAGTGGATGTGTTATTTTCAAGTCGGTATGTAAATTAAGTGCAATATAGAGAAGCAGGACTTTCTACATGTTTTTATACTAAAGCTTAAACAAATATGATGTATAAATGATAAGATAGGAATATAACTGATTTTCGCAACAACAAACACGGGTCACATAACTGTTCTTTATGTTAATGAATAACAGCAATAAAACTTATGGTACGTATTAGAATATTGCAGACAAAACATTTAGATATATATTTATTGTGCCAGCAAGTGCTGTACATATTTAGCATAATCATGCAATCAGTGTCGGTAATATTAGTAACCGTCGGGTTCACCGTGCTTTCTATAGTCACAATTAGCGTAGATGTCGCCCATACGTCTCTGGAAAACGCCCTGTACCCTCGAATTTGCGACATGCAACATCGTTAAGTTGTGGCCTTTCTCTCTCAAACCGTTGATTATGACCTGAAACACATTATTCCGTATCACTTAGCAATAAAGTGACTATTGAATGCAATTCAGTAATGGATACGTTTGCAATTTTCATATCATTGGTATTCAGAAAATCAAATACAGCTGTTTGAATTCGCTTACTCGTTTGTCTGTTACATATATCGTCATGTATCAAGGTGCATCATCCAGAACATTGGCAGCACTGCCAACGTTTCAGGTCGACGAATATCCATCGGGCCAAAGTCAAAGCAAATGTTAAATAGTTTATGTAAATTATTCAAAAAGGTGATGGATGAACAACTTTTAGTAGACATTTGGTTGAACCCCCATAGCACAATAGATGAAAAAGTGTATATTATAAACCACGGTTTCACAAAGGCATTACAATTATGGATGATTTTGTTAATGATTACGGTCCTGAGAGAATTTTGATATGTTTTAAGCAAGGTTTTCTATTCAAATTAATTTGATTGATTTGCGAAGTAAAGATTATAAGTTTGTTCAAAGATAGTTGGTAGTCTTGCTATGGTCATATTGATATTTGTTTACCTGCATGACATTTGCTTCTTTACACGATTGTAGGAATTATAAGCATTCCGGATTCTATTAAAATAGTTTAGCAGTGAATTTAAAACTGAAAGAAACGTGTTACGAATGTTGGTAGCGGTCACTCAATGTGTCTTCTCACGAATCATCGGCGCTATCATGAGTGTTGTAGTTCCCTGAGAGAGGACATATTGTAATGTTCATCGTTAGCATCAAACTTTTATAGAAACAGTTTTGGTCAGGTTTTAACATGGTGCTCTTAGGTGAACCATGTTTTAAAATAGTCTACCAGTTGTGTTTGACACTTCTTGTACTGTTCTGATTAATTTCAGATTTCATTAGATGTTGTAAACAACCATCTATTCTTTATCAATGCTTTTCTGAAGCATAATGTATAATGAAATAATAGAAGAAGCAAAAGTGAAACCGAGGGATATAGGATATCCATACATTCCCTTAAAACTATTAAATGCAACATCGTTCTTAATATCTGCCTATACGGTGTGGGTTTTTTTTTTCTTTCTGTGACTGCGTTTAGGAATTGCCGGAGCTTTTGGTTATGTGCCCCCATCATCACCCCAGAATATGTTTGTAACAAAGAAATAAAAATCAAAGAAAAAAAAACCAAAACAAATAGGTGTTGGATATATACTACGTTTGGATTTGAAGAAGTGCTTAGGTGTTATTTGTTTATATTCATGTCGATTAAACTGAAATACACTATTAAGCCTGAAACTTACAAAATGATTAAAATAAAGTATACATTTTACTGACAGCGTACAGAACAGTGACACAACGGCCAATAATTGCCATCAAATTACATCTCAGGGAAGTATGTTGATGCAGATGGTAACTTGACAAGAGATATTACGAGTAAACAGGATGTAATTCCGTGACTTATTTCAAGTTCCTCTGTTTCCTTGTAGCCAAAATACCTGTCTTAGAAAGTTACCTGTGCCCGTCAGTTGCGCTTTGTGTTATTCCCCCAATCTCTCTCATTTCAGGTCTGTCTATTGATTACTTCATTGATTTAGGGCCGATAGTAAGAGAGAGGGGTACGATAATCTGGATTCATGGAAGTAAAAGTTTCATGTCAAAAGAGAGAGAGATAGAGTGGGGAGTACATCTGAGATTTAAACATATCAATGTCAAACTCTAAGAGCACGTTATATTTAAAAGAGAAAGGATTACGTCTAAAAGGTAAAGATTTCAACGGTATATACTTTTATCTGCTTTTTTCTCAAAGATATGCTCCATCTAGCCAAGCAGTACGCTTTCAGCGAAGGTTTTTTGTATGCTAGCAACATTGTCATTGCCATCGTGTAACATTGTAGAAAAGTTCCATTGAAAATGTAAAAACACAGAAAGATTTAAATTGATGTAAGTTACTTTGTATAAATAATTTTTAGTTCCATCTGGTTTTATTTATTTTTCTCAGTATGTCTGTCCATCTGTCTCTTTCGTTACACGGAATGTTTTCGCACTTAGGAGCCGTAGCGATTACAAAGATTACAAATAAGAAGAAAAAAACGAGATTTTCATACAACTGAGTTGTGCGAGATGTATATAAACGCTTTGTTTGGGTATTATCGTGCATTTGGGGAATTCGTCGTTATATATATATATATATATATATATATATATATATATATATATATATATATATATATATATATATATATATATATATATATATAGATAGATAGATAGATAGATAGATAGAAACAGAGCATAATATGAATGCGTGCACGAAAAGCAACGTAATAATGTAACTAAGTATATTGGCGGTAATAAGAGTTAGGTCCCTTATCATATATATGGCGGAGACTAAAGACATGATTGGACTTTTCATACCAATAAGAAGCTGGCCTCTAATTTTATACAGTCGATGATTAAAAATATGATTATTGCAAGATGTAGAGAAATGGACTGGTTTAACGCCTTGCATAGCCTTGAATTCCATTAATCCTATACATTTAATTCATATCTCTATCAAATAGACTTTTCTTCTCATATACCCAGATTGCTTTGAATTACACGTGATGGGTGTGAGTACTTGTCCACATGTGTATACCTGTGGGAATCCTCTTTCAACGTCAACCCTTTGTGGTACAAGTTGATGATGTAATCGTGGGTAATCTATAGCTTCTTTGATACCCCATTTCAGCCATAAAGTTTCCATTGTTATCTAAAAAGAAAACCAAAATTTGTACCAGATACAATATGAGCTTGCTATGCTATACAAATAATTTTAAAAATAAAACAAATATTGTGTCGTCTTGGTGTAAGGACCCCTCTCCCCTCCGTAAATGTAGCTCTACATTCTCGACTACATATATTTTCTGCATTGCAAACACCCTAATTGAACATTACTATAAAGACAACTGTAAATCCGCTATATTTTGTGGGTCATCAATTCTTGCATTTCATATAAGCTACAAAGCATGACTTCACTAACCTCAAGAAAGAATAATTATCATGTGGAAACAATATGACTCCATTTCTAATCCATGATCATTTGATGTTCTTTTTCGACGCGTGATATATGGGGAACAGTATAAATGGTGGAGGAAGAACCCCGCTAAAAACCATTGACCGACGGATAGCTACTGACAAGCTTTCTTAGGTAACCACACTGGCCGAGCTTGAGACATTAATTGTGACATTTTCTAAACAGGATAATCCAAAATAAGGAATAAATTTGCAGTAAATGTTATTCATTGCCTTCTACATGGCATCTATTACATGGCAAATATTACACATGATTTTACTACATTGTGTGCGTCATCTTAGTAACAGTTCTTATCCGACTATCTTTTTTTAACAACATATTAAATAGCTAGTGATTCGTTATAATTGTAGATTATATATTACAGTCATTAATGAATGGATGTAAAAATATTAAGATGTTGAGTTCAATGTCTAATTTGATTTCAAAATTAAAAATGTTCTAGAAACAAGTTGACGAACTGTATGGGAAAATGACCTTCATCCTGAATCTCTAGTTGTGTCCTTGATTTTATACAAACGTCGTTTACTTCAGAATTACTCATTCCAATCTTAAGATCCTCCAAAAATCAGTCTTATTGTTGTGTTCAGTTTCATTTTAAAAGGATTTATGCTTTTAAATTATTCCCTGGGATTACAAAGTGCTGAATATTGTCAAACTAAATCACTATTTTGGGATTATTCAAGGACATGCTAGTAATATCGGTATGATACATCAAAATTGTTGGTACGTAAGTACATTCTAGATTACTGATGCATCAGGACATTGAGCATTCAAATTCATTATTAACACCGCTAGAATCAATTCGGAATAATATTTAAATTTGGAGATGTGATAGAATATTTAGGACTATTTGGGATTTAATTCACAAATAATGTAAGTTCTCTTTAAATTTTAATTTAGTATTCAAGGGAAATAAATTATTTGTTGAATTTTTCTAAACTTGGTTTTCGCTAATATCTTTGCTTTGTTTAAGATCATAGTCATGACGATTGTTTTAAATTATGTTACAAATATTGTCTTGCAAAATATTTTTGGTACTAGTTTGCTCGTGAAGCAAATTCAGTACCAAAGAAAAACATTAAATAAACATGTTTACGTTGTCGATACCGAAGAAAGATAAACATTACATAAACAACATGTTTACGTTGAATGCAATGCCTTCTTTTTGTAGAAAAAAGGTACACAAACATATTATTTTGTTCTCAATTTCTAATTTCGTGTTCATGTACATTCAGATTCATACAAAAGTGTTGGGTTTGTCCAGTATCTTTGAAAATGAATGGAAACACCGACGCATATATAAAACTCATTTGAAACGTTATGCTTCTATAGGCAGAAGTGTACATCACCATACTCCTGACAATGTAGTACCATCAACAACTTAAACTCTAAGAATAGTACCGGTAGCAGTTGTCGGAAAACAAAATGAAGCTTTACGAAGAATAACCTTCCCAAATTAAAAATAAAATATTACGGGTAATACGTGAACATTCTTTAAAGATATATATAGTATCAAGATAAAGGTAAAATATGAAAGATTCCTTCAACTATTGGGCTGGCATGTATTTTTAACTAACTTCCACTTCCTTAAACGATCCGAGATATTAGCTGGTGGCGCATTATGCAAAAAGCTTCTTAAATTAGTTAACTAAAGAAGAGGATGAAGCGGTTCAATAAAATATAAAGACGCGGAGCTTTTCATTCTTTAACAATTGTCTTTCTAGTTACGCACATTTATTTACTCTAAATTCTAACTTGCATGATATCACCTTGTGCATTTTTATGTAATATATATATACCCTCCCTTTTTTAATACCTTATCATTCTTCAATAACATACACGAATTACATCCCCCGTTGATCTGGAAGCTTTATTTTTCATCGTTACCATCTTATCGCTTTAATTTCAACTATTTGGTTTTAATATCCTGGTCAATATGAGACTTTTTATAATTTTTAAAAGATTAAAGATTTCACATTTTGTTTGGCGGTAAATAGCCTAACAACGCTGATGCGCCGTTAAAACACAATCATATTCCAGTGACTAGTAGGTGAATCAATATATATATATATATATATATATATATATATATATATATATATATATATATATATATATATGTGTGTGTGTGTGTGTGTGTGTGTGTGTGTGTGTGTGTGTGTGTGTGTGTACACATCACCTAGAATAGTTTCCAAAAATGAATTGTCCATATCCTAATACAAATTACCATCCATGATTTTACGTTTTTGGACTGATAACAGTTTTAAACTAAGACGACGGGTGTGTTCGCATCCATACATATTTTAGAATGACCGTCCTAATAAGATAAGTTACGGAGATCGCCAACTTATGCTTATTTTGACTGGGAAACCTGCATGCATCTGACAAAAACTGCATTTTAACAATACGCTCAGTGACGTGGAGATTAGAAAAGAATGCTTGATTTCCTCCAAATCTAAATTAAACCCTGCTAAATTATATATATATATATATATATATATATATATATATATATATATATATATATATTGGCTATACCTCAGGGTATTCAACCTATTTACGTGAAGGGCCTCATTGCGGTATTTGTTTTGCACTCAATGAGATTGGGCCAACGTTCGGCACTATCAATTGGCATAAGTTATCACTCTTGCGCGCGGGCCCTATGATGGACACCTCTGGTATAATGGGTCGGGTTCAAATCAAGTCTTAGTGGAGCTTGGGTAATGAATGAAAGGGCTTTATACTTTGTATTATCAGCTCATAATCTCAGTATCGCTAGACAGTGCAGGATTGCAGTTGAAATGCTGACCATTCCGCGTAATAGATTTCTCATTCGTGATGTGTGTGCTTCAAGCAAGACTTATTGGAAGTGATGCTTCAATCCATGATGTTATTCATGATGTAATTAATATATTATATGTAGTGTTATTTTGTAATCGTTGCAAATCCAAATCATATTTTCTCCTTAAAATGTTAAGACATTACACTTTTTCATTTTTACAAACTAGTATATTTTATTTAGTTAAATGGTAAAATAACTTCGGGAAATTACCAAGGCAGTCGCTGTTGTTATTGATGTACCCCCTGATGCACCAACTACTAGTCTCACATCACCATCTGGACCAATTACAACACTTGGTGTCATGGAAGATAGTGGTCTTTTCCCGGGCTTTATGAAGTTGGCTGGAGAAGAGGGCACCCGAAAAGCATTGATAGTATTGGGCGTTGAAAAATCGTCCATCTCGTCATTAAATATTATACCAGTCCTTGAGCCGACTACCTTAGATCCAAAACTGGAAAATGAAATGGTAGCTTGCATTTTTGGAGATTTATGGCACACAAAAAAAACACTTTATATTTTAGATAGAAAATTATATTAACATTACCCCTTGATTGAAAACACATCCTCAGCATCGTATTTTGATTTTTTAATATATTTTATCCCGGTTGTGGAGGTGAGCCAGTTTTCATACACAAATCATAACACTTATCACATCAATCAGTATCTGTGTAAATCTTTATTTTTTCTATGTGCTTCATCTCTTTCTTATTACAGATTATCTGCATGAATTTCGTGCCGAAGCGAATACCTGCTCTCTACGCGAATTACTTATATGCTTCGTCCAAATTACACCTAAAATTGAAACGATCGTGCATATTATGCTTTAGGATGTGCCGGGTAAAAATAATATCTTGATCTTCCAGTGGAATAATAATTTTGCTTTAGTAAAATCGAACAATAAGCATTGATGTTCATGAACATGGTTTCACTACTTTAATTAGATGAGATATATTTTCCTATTAAGTAAAGACGGTGCATTCTTGCAATTAAATACCTTTTTGAGTGAACTATGCCCTAATAAATATTAGAAATAAAGGCCAAACATCTGATCTCTCCAATCAAGGCGCCATCAGTTACCTGACTGTGTTAGCCTTCTTTTGGTGCTTCTCATGTACTTATTTACTTTAGCATATCATTTTAGCTAGCTTCTACTTAAAAAGAAATACATTTTATTAATACATAATATGCTACATGAGAATTAATATTAACTAATGCACAAATAAATACTTACTAAAGATTAATTGTACTTGTTAATGATACAGCATCTCCGTTTGGCCCTAATACTGAAATATGAGATGTTCCATGGTCAGTTTTGACACTATACTGGGGTTCGTAGTAATCCGTTCCGAAGGTTCTGTTGTCATTTATCTTTGCTCTCTCTGATTTTCCATATTCGATGCTGGTCATATTACGTATTAACTGCAAGAAGGGAAGATTCATTTTACAAATGTATATTGCCAACTGTTGATTGTATGTATGTTTGTTGCTGTTGTAGCGTTTAACGCCATTTTTCAGCACAAGATAGGCTATACATGGCAGCCAGTATAAATGGTGGATGAAGAACCCGGGAAAACCCCGAAAAGAACTACCGACCCACGAGAAGCTACTGGCAAGCTTTTTGACGTACCCTAATTGGCCGAATCCGAGACTCGAACTCGCGCAGACAGTGCTGAAATGGCAATGATCCATAACGGTGAGCGCTTTAGACCACGTGGCCACCCCGGGTATCTTGTATGTATGTGTGTGGGTGTGTATGTATGCATGTATGTATTTATGTATGTAATATGTGAAATATCCAGTAAATAGAAGACTCTAAAATATGAGTACACTCTGCTAAATAAATCTTTAATATTTTAACCAGTTTCAGTCGTTACATTGTTACCTTACTTTCACTCGGCATTATATAGCCAGAAATGTGCTGAGGTATATTAAGAGCATCAGTGTAAGTAAATACATGCACATAAATCACAAACAGGAAGAGTTTCTTGTCTATCTATTGTTTTCTCATTTTGCAGCCTTAAGCCAAGTTCCCACTGGTTGTTTGTAATAATATCATGCCTAAAAAACAGTCGTTTATACAAAATGCAAGGAGAGCATGTTGTTTGATACATTCATTTTGTGAGACTACACTCTTCCAAGAAGTAATTCTTTGACATAATGTTGGCAAGTAAGATGATAGATATGCACAGGCGCATCGTTAACTCTGTAGCTTCACGCCTTCTTTTCCACTAATATCTTTCATAATGAAATATGACCTTTGATCTGGGTTCTTGTTTTGCGAGTTCTTTGACCGGAACACCTTCACTTTGATTAGTGAAAGGGCATTTTGGCGACACTAACTGTAGTAATGAGACGCCATTTGTCCAGAGAAAGTATGTATATACTTGGGTATCTAAGTAGCCTGTAACGTTTGACGGCACCACAGAATAATAGTGGATATATGGTACCAATGAAATGAAAAATTCGAAATTGCATAAATGGTAAACCATAGGAAGATAAACCGAATATAAGCAAGGTAGCGGACTCCTGAAGTGAGATGTTTAACTTTTAGAATCAGTTTATATAATGCAATACGAGGGCTGTTACGCAATTTTTCTCTGTTAACTGTTATGATTAAAGAATTGTGTCATTTTGAAACGCATCTAGATAGTTTGCACTTTAGGATGAGGTCATATTGGTTGAATAAACTTGTTGTGGCCCTTTCAACTTGAAAACTGTAGAAGATAGCTTGTTGATAAAAGCCAAGAGATCTAATTTATGACTGGTTATTTGTTAAAAGACGTGGTCGTTTTCACAAATATATTATTTTGGAAATGATTACTTGACCCTCGTTTTGCTTCTGAAACTGCGTCTTTCGTTTTCATACAAGGGATGTTTTCATGAGAAGTATCCTTACCTTCCACATCGGTCTTAGTAGAGCCTAGCTGTACAAACCGTGGCCCGCGGGCCGGCTCTGGTGTGCATTCCGGCTTTAACAGCAAATTAAACAACACAGAAATCTCGCCCGTGAATAGTAATTATATTAAAGAAGTTAGTGTTTGCGGCCCTCGAGTGGTCTTAGAAAAAGCAATCTTTCCTTGGCCGAAAAAAGGTTGTGCATCCCTGTAGTAGAGTCATTTCTTTCAGTTGAGAGGATTTCTTTACTTTATTTATTTCAATTGTTCTTTGGATATACAAGGTATCTATAAGCTTTAAATTAAGTAGATCTTTTGGAATTACTGTTTTATCCATTTATAGGTATTTTTGATTTTTTAATTGCGATACATAAAAACTGTTAGTACATCAAACTATTCCAGACTATATGCACATCAGCACAATAGATCGAACTTCCTTCGGAACACCATTAGAAGTCAACTGGAATAATCGATAAGTTTGTGTTTGTGATAGAACTTTCGGATTTCATTCATCAGACTGTATGTTTTAATTTTCTACTTTGTATTATAGGGTAATAAATTATTTGTTACAGTTTACAAAATGTTATGTTTTACTCTATATTGCTACTTAGCTTAAGACCATATAATTTTAACATGGCAGACGTGTGTTCGATAAATTTTTCCATGTCACCCCTACCTGCACGTCAGCAAGATCACCTTTTTCTTTAATTGTCGATCGCATTAGATGCCTTTGGTCCGAAGCCGAAACATCACCTATTACAAATGCGTTTTCCTTTTTTTTTAAGTATCTTTCTATCTCAAGTGGGGACCCCGAGCACTGCCATCTCACCTCTGTCTGCGTGGGTTCGAGTCTCGGGTTCTACCAATGTAGGTATGTAAGAATGTTTGCCAGTTGCTTCTCGTGGGTCGGTGGTTTATTCCGGGGATTTTCTCGGTTCTTCCTCTATAATTAATACTGGCCGCCATGCGTATCCTATCTTGTGCTGAAACATGGCATTCAACCCTACAACAACAACAATCTCTCAAGTAATATATATTTTTAAACTTTGTTCTTATTTTGCTTGTACTGATTTTCGGAGCGTTGTATGTCTTATTCGTATAGCCACTGTTAAATTAAAGTTGATTTCCTGATAGCCGAACATTAAACTAGTGTGAACGTTTCTAAAGGCAATCTGATTGTATTAGTAATCAAGGGAAGCAAGATAAATGTATTTTATAATGCTAAACATTTCAGCCAGTATCGCTCTAAATATTGCAATTCCTTCAATTGCTCCTTTTCAATCGATGAATAAAGTAGATTTCGTTGTAGCTGGTAGTTCGCGTTCAATTTAGTTTTCAGTCGTTATATCTAAGGCTGTATCATTTGAAATATGCAGTGGCTGAGTTTCATTACAAGTGACCCAAAAACAATGATCTCTAATCATTTCAAAACTCCAAAATACAACAAAATGAAGACATATGTGCGACATGGTTGAATTTTTTTTTAAATTAGAGTATTTTAGGACGTGAATTGTTCCTTCTAAGCTAAATTGCTGCATTATTGTTTGCATATATGATAACATGAGTAACCTCTTTAATATGGTTTTTAAACTTATCGTCCTCGACAGCATCGTCGCCAAGACGTGTTCTCTGGGAATATGCGTGCTTAAATGCCTCAACAACCCTATGCCAGAACAAAGTCGCATCCTGGTCAGTTGTAATACTACTATCAGTGTAGTTGTAACCTGAAAGAGAAGCGTAGTAAAATATGTCCATTATTAGTTGGCAGATATGTCTCTAGAGACTGTACATAGCATCGTAGCAACGAAAAAGGTTTACGTGACTTATGCATGTAAGTATACGTAAATGGCATGCATCACTATTACCCGCCTATAACTTACATAGCGAATTATTCAAAATGAAGAATTTGTCCCTTTAAGTAAAATATACATAGTTAAATCAAGATTATATATATATATATACATATATATATATATATATATATATATATATATATATATATATATATATATATATATATATATATATATATATATATATACACGCCAATGCTCGATATGGATACACATCCATAACTGATCAGATTTACGAATGGTTTTAGGAGTGTCTGGATGTTTTTTTTAGATACCTTCATGAAGAACGCAAGATAATAGAAACTAAAGATGCATTGGTAAATAAATAATATAACTGATAAGCAGTTTAATTGTTAGAAAGCATTAACTTGAACGAACGAAATTAATATTGCTGAACCACTCCTAAATTGAGTCTTGAATCATTGCTTTTAATGTGGAGAACATTTCTGCAATCTTTCAAAGTTCAAATTAGTTAAAGTTGTAGTGTTCTCGGAGAGAAGACAATTGTAAACTCCAGATACGCGAACAAATTAATACAGAGCGTTGTACTGCCTAATGTGGCTGACAATGTTTCTTTAGAACGCGTTCTCGCAAATGGGACTCGTGCAATATAGTAGCATAACATCAGAGTTGCAAAACGTTTAAGGTTGAAAAAACGAATACCCGTTTAGAACATATTTTGCAGGCGAGATAACAATCTACATACCATCGAGTATATTGAGTATCAACTGGTATACTGCTCCACTTGACGGTGGGGGTGGAGAGATCACCTTAGATTGGTCATGTAAAGTGATTATGAGTGGATCTTTCAGGATTGCTGTGTATCCCCTTAGATCATCTTCCGTAATTATGCCACCTTCAAAGTAAATGTATAAAATACACAAACGATATACACTCCTGTTTTTGCATTCGTATTCGTATGACTATATTTTTGTTCACGTATATATTGTTTCCCTTTCTCCCAGGTAATTAAATCATACATTTTGTTATAGACAATTACATTTGCCAAAGGTGGTCAGATTAATTTACAATGCATTGAGTCCTTTTATTCTTATTTTGATTTTTTAGCATGTGCAGCAGAAATGAAAGCACTTGCTAGATTCATTTCTTATATTTTTAGGTATGGATTTTAAGTTTGCTGGATAGAGATGAGGCCATGGGTCTTTCAAAGTATGAATTCAGTCCTTTCTTTGTGTTTTTTGTTAAAGTAAAAACATCTGCATACGATAGAGATATATAATTTTGTGTAGAAGCGCTTTACGGCACCTCAGTAAAAAATGACTATTTGGTGCCAGTTGTTATGTATACACGTTTTGTGATTTTATTTTATTTTATTTATGACTACGTGCATAAGGTTATATTAAGATGCTAACATGTAAATTTTCAAAGATCTTAACAAAGATGTTTACGTAGGTGTTGACAGTTATAAATAAAAAGATTCAAGAGTTTTAGGTACGAACTTCCAAATGGCCTGTAAAGTAGTATTCACAGTAAACTGATTGTGAAGAAGGTTGGTTTTCCACATGAGATTATATTTGGTCACCGTGCTCGTCACCAATATCGGGAAGAAATAGAAGGGGAACTAGATATACGCTCAATTTTTGCGTTTCTTGTGTCGTTGTTACACGTGGTGATATACAGGAGCAAATAAGTAGCAACATTGTCACATACTTCGGAGACTATTTGCTCCGTAAGGTTCAAATAACACTACTATATTCATTAAACAAAGCGTGTCTTTTAATGTATGTGGCTTGAACGCAGATGGACGACACTGGCACAATACCATACAAATGCATTGCCTCTACTCCGTAGTCTCTAACGACATGGATAGGTGAGTAGCGAGGTGGTATTTCACCTAACCTGCGACGTTAGCAAGCAAAAGGAGGGGGGTTAATTCATATTTAAACAAAGAATTATGTTTAGCTTTAAATGGAGATATATATACTGGTTCTTTGATATTATATGCCTCAAGGTTTCTCTCTTTCTCTAACATGTGTCATTGACTTCAAATCATATCTAATAATGTGTAATTCCTAAAACAGCTATTGATGGCCAAAAAAAAATATTTAGCGCAAAGAGTTAATATTGATGCAATGAAAATTGTAAACACTTTGGTTACTTTTTACATGGTACATGACTTTCCATAAGATGAAACGCATTCATATGGTTGCATATAGTTGTATTCCCATATACATATAAAGAATATGATTCGCTTTTTAATTTGAATTAAGGTCTGAAAACTACACTGGCCGAATGACAATAAAAAACAACTATTATCTTAGAGGTCGCCAGAGAAAACACTAGTTAATAACGGCATTTGTGAAATAGGTTATTGTGGGTGTTCATCCAGCCGGAAATGTTACCTGCGTCCTGTATATCCCTTGTTATATTGGCACTGAGACTACCGTTGTAAAATGCATCTGGGCCCTCGTTTGCGATAATTTCAAGTGTCATAGCTAGTTTGGGTCTTCGCATTATTTCTCCTTGCCTATAGTATGTTCCTGTCTGTGGGTTTGTTACCATGTCTCTGAAAGTACAGCAGTAACTTCATAAAGTTGTTTATTAATTATAAACATTTAACTTGATGACAAAAACTTGATATTCATGAACCCGCCTATCTTATGTTCTTAGAAATTATTAAGCAATTGTGTAAAATAATGCAAACTGTGAAGGCGTTAACGTGGTCAGACGTATTGTTAACTTTCTCCACCTTGCGTTTTCGATCACTTTCCAAATGTTGACACTATCAAATCGCATATAGTATTTAAACGTGTTATACGTTATAATTTGATATTAAAATATATTTGTGAGAAACATTGATAATGACATTGGGACAGATAAAGTGGCATAGTTACTTTTGGAAAAGTCTTTCGCATTATTTCTGAATCTTAAATATGTTTTCCGCATTTAATTATATTTTCTTCTCTATCATTCTTCCTGTTTCTGGTATATATCATACATGCAATGTGATCACAATGTACGCTTACGGGTATTTCGTACCGATACGATATTTCAGTACAAATATCCCCATAAACATTCAAACCATGAAAAGTATATTTAAAGTATTATCTTATCTGAAATAATTTACTGAAGTAATCATATCATCATCCAGAGTTGTATTTCTTAAAACTTGCCACACCCTTGATTATAGTGAGCGATGATGATCCATTGTAAAAACAAGAAAATTAGTCTGGTCGGTGTTATGTAGAAGTTTACCTTAATGGGGTAAAGGGATGCATCCCCATCCACGTCTTAACAATTCTCCAAAGGTAGTAGGTCCGAGTAACGTATTGGATGAATAAATCATTTTTATTGTAGTAAAATGTTTCTTCAAAAATACCTATCTGACCATAATACACACTGTCGTCTATCATCCACGCTGTTACACACATATAAAAACGTACCTTCCGCTCCATCAGTAAAGGTGGCAATCGCTGAATTTGGCGCAAGTACCTGTATCAAGGGAATTTCAATCTAACTGCCACAGAGGTGGGCAGATAACGTTTAGTTTTTTAGCTGAACTGTTGTAACCTGGAACTGTTGGATTTACGAGGTAGCATTATTTTTCCTAATACATATTGGTCGAGTAGCGTATTTGCGAAAGAAATCTCAAAACCTCTATGTAAAAGATAAAAGTTTAAGGTAAAGCTCAGCTGCATGTAATGCTAGAGTCTAGCAATATTGACTCTCGTCACAATAATGTTTATGCCTGTGCACACCGTAGCAGGTGCTCATTGATGACCTTTCATTGCAAATCAAAATTACGGGACAACCAAACCTTGGTTGAAGCATCTGTTATACAGGACTGCAAGCTGCTCAAGGTAAAGGAAGGAGTAAAACTAGACATTATTTACTTTTGCGACTTGAGTGTTTAAGAGTTAGTCCCCTTTGATTTAAATATAAATTAGATTTCAGTTTGATCTTTACCATCATTTGCCAGCTCTTTCTTTGGATCGTGTTATATCCTCATAAATACCGTGCTGTGTTCTCTTACGTATCTACATACATCAGGATGACTATGAGTAAAAGATAATTTGGAAAATACGCTCACCATAGTATACGCTTGAACGTAAGATTCACGCTTTAATTTCTTGATGCTGCAGCAAAGAGAAAATGTTATGGTGCGAGAGATGAATTATCAATACCTTAAATTACCATGGTCCCTATAAAACGGAATCGTGCTTTGTATAGTATCAGCAAGAGTCTGGCCGACCTTGAAGCCATCCCTGCATAATTTTATTGTCGGTTGGAATAAATGTTTCCATGGAAGTCTTCCACCAATCTTCCATACTTCATGAAGTCCTCTAATTTCCCCAGGGACTGCTATGGCCATACCTCCTGGAAAAGGATAAAATGCAAACATGAAAGTCCATATATTCGTCTTGTTAGGTGTGAGTGTAGATAAACCAATAGACGTTAGCAATGATATAGAATGAACATCTGCATCCTGCATTTATTGCACCGGGCACACACGATGGTATTTTATTATTTTTGGCAGGACTTTACGAAAGAGCAATATATATATATATATATATATATATATATATATATATATATATATATATATATATATATATATATATATGAAACACATTCAGCTGATGCTTTCAGTTATCTTACATATGTATGCATGCATGTTTTGTCCTGTATATATCGGGTCTAAAAGAAAATCAAATATTATATCTATAACGCCCACTCAAAATTAAATAAGGTTTAGGACGGTAAACCCGTCGACATTAATGCAAGTATGTAGCACTGAAAATGAAAGATATAAAGTCAATATATAAACATAATAACCTATTGTTATGTTTAATTTAAATTATTTGTCTATTAGTTTTAAATCGTTTTATTTCATTACATGTTATTTAAATGTAACATTGTTTGCTGGACTTGGCCTTCTCTGAAACTGAGTTCATTTCTCCTTGACCTGATTGACATTTTTATATCTTTTAGTTCGTTTAGGTAAAAATTAATAATAGCTTCATTATTCTCTGTGTATCAGCATGTTAACCACATCATTTTTCGAGTAAACATGTTTTTTTTGGGTCAGGTTTTAGAGATCCAAAGTTAATTCTATAGCCTATTGTGTTGAAGGTTTAAAAAAAGGCTTATTAGATCATTCTAGGTTATTTTTCATTCGGTAACGGTTGTTTTTAGAAACCGCTAGTTTGTGACCTGGGATCAAACCGAGAACTATATTATCTTGTGGCTGAGGATTTTATCAGTCGTGCTTTACCATTTAGCGCTTTAAGGTGTATTATGTTATGACCAGTCTAGGCTGAATTTTTTATTTTTTCAAATTATTTAAATCAAGTGATTAGTTTCCCTGGAAATACAAAAGTGTTCTGACAAAATTCTTTGATAAAGACATTCGTTGCAATTGATAATGAATTCAAACCTGGACTAATATTTATGTGGTTCAACAAGAGACTGTTGTCACATCAGTACTTCGTAGGCTATAATATACTCGTCATCTCCATCAGTTCTGGATTTCTTTGCGACTTGAACTGAATTTTATTCAAGACTTTTTATTTCTAGGACTTTTCCTTTTCCTTTTTGAATTACGTTTGGATTTAGTTTTTTTTTTTCTTCAATTTTCAGTTAGTATTTTAAGGAAAAATATTTGTTAAATTGTATAAAGCTTGTCGCCTTCACTCTCTTCTCTTAAATATTTTAAGAGCATAGACTCGTAACACAATACAAAACAAAAGTTAAATATCAAAAGCATAAACCTCTAAAAATATAAACTCGAATACAATACATAAACCTAATTCTTTTCCTTAATGTTCAAGATTGATTGATTGCATTTTAACGGCGCATCAGTACTCTTAGGCTATTCAGCGCCAAGCAAAAATGCTCACACCGACCAGCGATATCAAAACCAAATAGTTGAAATTAAAACGATAAGATGAAAACGGTGAAACAATAAAGCTTCCCGATCAACGGGGAATGTAAATGATATTAATGAAGAGTCATGAAAAGGTATTGGAAAAAGGGACAGTATATATATTGCATAACACTGCTCTAGGTGATAGCATAAAAGTTAGAATTTAGTGATGTTTATTGCATCAAAAAGTTCCTTCATGTCATGCACACTGTAATACTGATTGCGGGTAGGTTGCAGGTCAAAGCACTCTATCATAATGTGCTTAACAGTGAATGGTTCATTGAAAAGCACTCTGCTGGATCTTCACCTTTCAGTATGTGAGAGTGAGTTATATATGTATGTCCAATTCGAATTCTGGCAATGACTACCTCCTCCATACGCATGATTATGTAGGAAGGAGTCCATTCTCCTAGGGTTAGATTGATGGCGTGAAGTTTAATATTCACTGCATCATTCCATGATGCCTGCCACTTGTAACGTAAGGTCTCTGTGATAATTGGTTTAAAATCAGAATACGGTATTTTAAAATCAGATGGTTCATGAGACAGGGCCATTGTTGCAGCGCGATTTGCTTTTCCATTACCGTGAATACCAACATGGCTAGGTAACTAGCAGTATACCATATTGTGGGAGTTACTCATCGTATTATTTTTTACGAGAACATTGGTCAACAATGGGTTTTCAAGTTTTCTATTGTGTAGTGACTTTAGTACTGATAGCGAGTCGGAGAAGATGATGCTGTTTAAAATAGGTTTGTTTTCGAAATACTGCAGAGCAAGGTATATTGCTCTGATTTCGGCTGTAAATTTTGATGTGCAATTTGGTAAGCGAACTTGTGTTGTGTGATTTCCACTAACGAAGATTGTCGCAGCCTTTTTCTCATCCTTTGATCCGTCGGTAAAAATTATTTAGTAGTTTTTAAATTCGGTGAGACGTTCATGGTAAGAGTTGTGGAAGATGGAAGGGTTTGTATCTGATTTGTTTTCCATCGTGTAGCTTAAAGACTACTTTTGGTTGTTTAAGTAGCCAGGGCGGTGTTTCGGGAATGGATGTTTTCCGAATTTTAGAAAGGTCAATGTACTGTTAAGGCTGGATGATATCCTAATGCCAAAGGAAAAGGTATGGCTTTTGACTTATTTTCGTACAAGGCTTTGTATTTCGGTTGAAAAACGGGTGAAAAGCATGGTTCGGAGGGATTGATTTTAATTTGAGAGCATACTGTGCGGAAAACATTTCTCTACGATGTGATAAAGGTGATTCGTTCGCTTAAGCGAGGAGGCTTTCACACGGGGATTTTTAAAATCCTCCCGGAGCGAGTCTTATTCCTTGATGATGAATTGGATCAAGCATTTTCACATTTTTCTGGCTGAACCCTAAACAACGCAAACATAGTCCAGTTTGGAGCAAATAAACGTTCTAAATAAATTGTGGATGACTTTTCTGTCAACACCCCAGTCAGTGTGCGCTACAACTTTAAGTAGATCTAGAGACTTCAAGCATTTAGCTTTCAAGTTCTTTAGGTGTGAAATACAAGTCAGCTTTCTGTCGAAGATAATACCTAAAAACTTTGTTTTCTCAACAACTGGAATAGGTGCTCGTCCAGCCTGAGTTTAGGTTCATCGTGATGTCTTCGTAATTGACAGTAATACATATATACCGTTTTTGATTTCGAGACTTTGAAACCGTTAGTACTAGCCCAATTTTGAAATCTGTTTATATTTTCCTGTAGTTGTCTTTCAGTTATATGCATGTGCTTCGCTCGATAATTTATTAGAAAATCACAAACGTATAACGAGCAATCCAAAGAAGGAGGCAAACACTTGGTAATGATATTGATTTTGATGTTGAAAAGCGTTTCAGATAAAATACTGTCCTGGGGCACACCATCTCTTGCTCGTGCAGATCTGAGAGGGTAGAGCCCACTCGTACTTTGAATTCTCTGTCTGAGAGAAAGTTCAATATGAAAGAGGGCAGATGGCCTTTTAGACCCAGATCGTGCAGGTCATTTAGTATCCCGTACTTCCATGTATCATAGGCATTTTCTAAGTCAAATAAAACCGCTACTAAATGTTCCTTTTTGATAAATGCATCGCGAATAAATGTTTCCAGTCTAACCAGATGATCATTGGTACTCCGGCCAAATCGGAAGCCACTTGGAATGGAGATATTAAATTGCTAGTTTCCAGGTACCATAGATGCCTAGAATTGATCATTCGTTCCATTGTTTTGCACACACAGCTTGTGTATGCAATAGGTCGATAGTTGGCAGGATCTGGGTTATCTTTACCTGGTTTGGGAGCTGGTATTACTGTTTCTTTTTTTAAGTGTTTCAAAAAACTGGTAATGTATTTCGTCAGGCCCAGCGGATATATCATGGGCCTTATCTAAAGCATCCATAGTCTCCAATAGTTAGAACAGCTCGTTATAACTTTCCGAGTTATGGCATGTGGATTTTAAACGTGACTTTTCTTTATGAGTTTTTAATCTTCGGAAGGCTTCTGAATATTAGATGATGAGTACATTTTAGAGAAATATATTTGCTATGTCGCGTTTTGAACTAAACGTGTTATTGTTCAGTGTAAGATGTCGGAGAGAATTGTGTTTTCTATTCCGTTTATTTTGCGTATAGCGACCGAAACTTTCTTAATAGAGGAGAGTTTAAAGAAGAAATATATTTCTTCCATGATGCTCGTTTACTTTCTTTGATTGTGCGGCCAGCTTTAGCCCGAACAATATGATATATACGCAAGTTTTCGGGCGTCGGACGATTGTTATTTTTCTTTCAATCCTTCTCGGCGTTGTGTAATGGCTTCCATACATTCCTTAGTGAATCAAGGGTTTTGGGGTTCTTTTACAATTTTGTGAGGACTTGGGAATGGATTATTTTGAAATCTTGATTAAAATAGTAGTAAAATGCTGAATAGGGGGTAATTATCATTGAAAACTGTATCCTCATTCAGCCTAGTTTTACAAAGTGTTTCAAATTTATCCCAGTCGGTCTTCTTTATATTCCGTTGTCGAATTGCGTCATCAGTTGTCGAGTTAATATTTTCAACGGAGATTGGAAAGTGATCACTACTGTGAAGGTCATCAGCAACCTTCCATTCATAGTCCAAAAGCAGCGAAGGAGAACAAATTGTCAAATCGATGCACGCTATGAGGGGATCTGTTGTTTGCAATAACAGAAACTCCTCCTGAGACCCTGTCAACATTTTGGGAGTAGGTGTTAAACAGAACAGTTTTTAAGTGTGATGTCATCTGTATCTTTCAAGAAACCGAAGTCATAGTACTGCATGATTATGTTCGTTTAAAAGCAGAAGAATATCATGGTAGTTTGCTTTAAATTTTCGACAGTTCCATTATATGATGGTGTTCTTCCTTATACATTTAAAATGAAGATTGTGGTGCTAGGTTAGACCTAACGCGGAGGACATTTGTATGGTTATTTCTCTGGGTTCAAGCTTGTAGTTGGTGGTACACCACCAAAGAAACCGTTTTAACTGTGTTCATATCAAATGGATTCCGTCTCCAAACTTCGACGTTGATACTTTCGAAAAGAGTTTATCCAGCTGTCGGTAATCACCGTCTTTCTTTCACACTGTATGTGATATTTATTAGACAGGTATGAATTTCCTACATGCCATCGGTACAATACAAATTGAGCTACTCATTCTTTGTAACATCCACTCTCTAGTAATTGGCTTGATCTTCCAAAGTTTGTTGATGGGGTGTTCGTTCTACATATTTTGCCAGGTATCCTAAATAGGCCAATTTGTTTAGTGTTTTGAAGACACTATGTGGAATTTTCCATTGTGACAATGCATACAGCATAATATATACTTTACAATTGTATAAAAACTCACGTTTCTTCATGTTTTTTTTAAATATTAACGGGTTGTCCAATGAAGGGTTCTTCCAGTCTTTAAGGGGACGGTGAATGCCAGAAGACGAATAAGTTGTAGTCTTAAACAGACTCGAACCCAAGCAGACAGGTGAGATGGCAATGATCCGTAACGGAGAGCGCATTAGACCACTCGGCCACCCGTACCCATTAGTTGCTGTAGGAATATTTCAAATAACACGATAGAAGGAATGCGTTGATGTCGATCTTACTGATATAATATTATAAATTCCAGAGCTCTTAATATATTTACTACTGACAAATATCTTGCAATTCATAAAAAACCTCAAGCGTTCATGGAGATGACAATCCGGCCCAGCAACAATGATTTAGATTATCGGTTATGGAGCAGCGGTGCTTGGACTCGCGATGATAATCGTGGGATTCAAATCCGGATAAGGCTAGATAGGTTGACGTGTTGGGTGTCTCAAAAACTTATATTCCTCTAGTCTGGTACCCTGCTTAGTATGCTCTCAGCGTTGCACTCCGCTATACTAAGTCAGACTAACGCCGACGCTATATTGTCACGTGATCAAAACAAATAGCCTCACATGGAGAGATCTCGGTAATCTAACCGTGGCACATTTATTGCTTTACTATTCTGTTTGTTAGTGACAATGCGAACTTTATTAATACTTTCGATTTGAACAATAGCAGTCATTATACGTGTTCCAAGTTTAACCAGCAAATCGGATACGTAGGTATTTTTACATATATTTCTACAGTTAGGTGAAGACTATGTATAGGGGATACACACAATATTTTGTTAATATTGCACGTGTCCCACTGTCATCTCAAAAATTTATTTTCCAATCGATTACTTGACAAATTTTACGTCGAAACTGATATGAGGTTACCTACGACAGCTTTAATTTTGCCAGAGATTGACAAAATATCTTCCTCATTTTACCAGGGATGATGGTAACGATTGTTTTGCAAATATTGCACATTTCACTCTGCGTCATCTGCAATATTCTAGTTGCAATGAATTCCTTTACCAATTTGATATAAATATGTATAGATCATTTTATATGACAGCCCAAATTTGGTGAAATATTAGGATCGATATAACAACCCTCTTCTACGAAGGGACTAAAGCGACTACATTTTGTCAAATATTGCACATTTCGACTGCATTATGTACGACATTACATTTGCTATCGATTACTTGATAATTACGACGTCGGAATTGGTATCCCTATACTTCGTCTTTGCCTAACTTAGCAGGGAACCAGACTAACTTTCTTCCAACTGTACTATACCTAACAAATATAGACTATTAGCCGATTTATACCACATTCTAAGGATAGCTTACATGTAACTTATTTCCAAAAAGGGTGTGAGAAAATGGCATCAACAAAACGGCTCCACTGAAAGCAATATTGAACCTTTAAATGTATATACGTATCAGTTTAACGGCACTTAGAACCAATAATGATCGTGAAGTGTCAATAAAGTAACGTTCTACCAAAGGAAAAATAAAAATATTGCACCAAGCCTATGCGAAAATAGTAAATACTGAAAGACTTATCAATACAAATTCATTTACTTTTGAAGGAAAAAATGCAAATCACGACCACTTAATGCAAGGATGTAATCAAAATGTACAGAACGTATTTTTCATCAATATCTCAAATGATAACAGTAATGGTTGACCGATTAGTTGATGACACGGATAACGTACCTTCTACTGATGATATACTGTTGTTGACAAACATGTCTTCTGATGCTTTCTGTGGTGCCATTTCCCTTGAGATGAAGGTGTATGCCTTCCCCGTATTTCTGCAAACGTATGCAACATGATTGTTTTTTGTTTGGGGTGTGTGTTACAGCTTGTGTGCTGAATTCTGCAAATTTACGGAAAACACATCCCTGCACATGTACAATCCAGAAAGGTTTTTTGTTATTAACACCTAAGCATGCTTCAACGTTCAGTAATGTGGGCGATAAATAAATCAATGTCATTTTTAACTATAGGTTTGGTTGTATTGCCGGGCTTTATGGCATTTCGAAAAATGTATTAAAAAATAGAATTCAGTAAAATCCACAGAAAGACGAAGGCAACTAAGTAAATGTAAATATGAAGTACAAGATAAGGTATGAAACTAAAAGACGCTTCAGTTTTGTAAAATGTGTGTAAAATATACGATAAAAATGACACCTAAAATCCCAAAGCATGATTAAAAATGGGTTGTATAAACTCCATTTCCTTACAAAGTCGAACTTATCTCGGGTGTTGCATTCTCATACAGTTTCTTCGTGCAGCTAAGGATAGTATGGTAAGGTTTTGAATACCTGAAATGACACGCACACTCGATAACAATGTCCTCCACTGTAAGTGGACACTGGCTGGATATATACTCCGGCCGTGGTTCACCATTTACCAGGTTATTATGTATGTATAGCTTTGAATGACATATCTCGGCAGTACAGCCTATATGGTGCCACGTACGATTATTGCAGATGATAAAGGTTAACAAAGCTAAAACTCCTAGAGGAACTTTATTCGAAATAAAAATATATTCTTAATCGTTTATACGATAAACTTGAAACATTCTTTAACAGGTGCTACATACAGTTAATAGTAAATATAGACATATCGACAAATTTTAACATATGAGCCGCTTGCTTTGACAAGTCCAATATTTGCTTTCTTTTGGTGCTTACGACACAGCAGCACAAGAAAGTATTTGTTGCCAATGCATTTCGGGTAAAGTGTCTTGCCGAGGAACACACCAAGGGAGCTAACACAGGCTGATCAGATTGTAGAACTGAAGAGGGTCTAACCAAATAAATAATACCAAAACCTGAACTTGTTTTATGTAAAGAGGGTGATGTGAATGCTTCGTCAGACAATTCTAATTATCCTAATCCATATTGCAGTCCTCTTTTATCTGCATCTGCATTTCTTCTTTTCGTCGCTGCATGTTTCTAATCATTTCCTATCCCCGTATTTATATTTATCTCTCTTTTCTCTCTGCAATTACGTTTCCCTCTTCACTTTTTATGCTTTTGCATTTATTTATACCCCATCTCTCTTTCTCTTTCTGTATTTGTCTCTCCTGTACCTCTTCTGACTTAAGTTTCCATCGTTTGTTTCAGCAGCTAGAGCTTTCTTAATGTTGTTTTCGTCTGTGGTTTTCAAAACTGTAATTCCTTTAAAGTCCTATCAAAACCAAAGCCAGACGACTTACCAATCACACCCGAAACACTAACATTCAAAATTGCAGTTCCGACCAAATAGTGAATCTAAATATTCTTTTTTTTATTTTGCTGTATAGAAAATACCCTTGTTTCAAAAAGATCATACCATCAGCGATGCGCCAGCAACTCTTCCTGTTTCACAGACATCACCCATTATAGGTAGCATTTGAAGAAATGGTCAACGCATTAGATGACCTTGTGAATAATTGCTTGCTCTTCTTCACAATTTTCAAATATGTGAAATGAAAATCTTTTCCAGTGACAATGCAAATTTTGAAGCAAACTAAATTTAAATTTTAGATTCGTTGCAATATCCCTGAAGCGCTTTAAAAATAAAAACATAGACAAGTCTTCAATTTCAGAGATTAGGTCATACACTATCATCAAAAACCTTCCAAACCATAAGGTTTAGTAAAGACAACAGAGAATGTATTTATTAATAATAAAAAGCAAAATTTAAAACACAGTATTGTGAATTAAATCCAAACTAATCATAAATGTCTTAACACAAATCCGAACGTATATGTAGTCCCAAATGAATTCCAAGTCTTTGATTGCCTGATATACCACACTGATTCCAATCCAGTGTCTTTGAAAGATTTTACAGTAATTTCAAACTGTGTTAATCAAAAGTCATTGAATACTTAGTAATTCCAAAGAATGATTAAATAATTATCTTTTCTTCTGAATAATAGCCAAATTGTAAATTCTAATAAATGGATCCCACACACTGCTTATAGAAAATGAATGATTTATTCTCGGCCTTTTTGCACAAAATTTGAACCCTATATTTTTAAGGATTCTAGTATCCAATATTCAAGTCACAAATAAGAAATGTTCTCATCTAACACTTCTGCAATAACGCTCTTTCTGTGGTATAGACATTTACATTATACCATGAGAAGTAAGTGCCTGCAATGACAGTGATAACAATGGTGATAATACCTTTGATAATATGTAAGAATATGGCCACCACCAATACCACAGCTCTGTGCGTTGTGTATTCCATCACATAGTATAGTTGCAATGGCGGCATCTACTGCAGAACCCCCATCACGAGCCATTATCTCTCTTTAAATGAAAATAAGTATTCATCATTATTTAATAGTGTAAGAAGTTATCTATGCTTTGCATCATAATTCAAATGTTTATTTCATTAAATGAAGTGTGATGCTTTTGAGACTGTACAAAAGCACAAGGATAAGTAAAAAGGACCCGTTCTGACATAATTTGCAAACTGTGTCTGTCAAGGATAAAGATATGAAAATCGTCCTAATTTTAAAGTAGAAATAAATCAGAGTATCTTACATTTAAGATTCCACGAATCCGCAATGACTGTGTTTCCGTTTGTGGTGCTGAAAATGAATCCTTGGTCTAGTTAACAAGCTTAAATCTTCTGATGTTCTATTGAACTCACGTGTTTTAAGCCTAATCACAAACACTCACGTTCCAATCTTAGAGCACTCTGCGGCATCGGCAGCGACGGAGGCAAACCGATAATGCCCCTCTTTGGATTGTGATACAATGCTGGGTTGATGAGTAGTGGATTGGACGCCATCTTGAATAATGAAACCGGATGTATCATGTGTGATAGCGACGGCGACGATGATGGCAACTGCAAACAACTGGAAACTGTCAGACACGCAGCTGAAATGGATTTTAGTAGAAATCATCACATCCATGTGTTGACAAAATGTTTGTTATCTTGACACTTTTTAAACCTCAAGGAATTTGTTTTCTTAGGATCATCATGCCCAAAGTGGATGAGATTTATCCCGTAGCGCTTGGAAAAAATGAATGCAAGATTAAATAACACTATCATATGACATTGAGAAAACAAACACTCAAAATAATGTTAATCAATGAAATACAGAATGAAAGGGCTAAAATGCCACTATAAAGTAGATTCAGTGTACCTGTCACGGACACCTTTACTTGTGAAAGTGTGATCTCAAAAAGTTGTGAAGTTGTTGCTCATATCCACTTGTGATGCTAGAAAACCACAATAAATCGGTATAAAGTTGCGGAAGCATACAACTTTGTTCTTGTTTATGAAATGCAATGTCTGGCAAGCGAACTTGTACTTATTTATGAGATATGCAAAACACGTGACTTATCCCCCATGGTTTTAAAATATGGCTACATCAACTTGGATATTCTTCAGTTCGTTAGTAGATTTTCCTTTCTACAAGCAAACATTCCGAATTATCTCTGTAAACTAGAGTATTGGAGTTACAACGCTATGAAAATGTGTAGCAGTATGTCTTGAATCGCAGCGTGATTTAACTACTTTCCAGTATGCCTTGTTCAATGTTCTCTCTGTCCAAGGCCTTGAAGTTATGGAATGTTGTTACATATATTGGAAAGTGGTTACTGCAACCAAGGCTGTCATTAAGTTACAAAGTAAAATCAAGTTAAAGACATGAACTGCAGACAGTTAAATCTAAGGACGAGATATCATCCTGTTGCAGGATGCATTTAGAATAAAGCCCTTACAATCGCCAAGGAAAACAAAAGGCTCTGACATGTAATTCATGAAATGGTCAAGCTCTGATTGATTTGTGCGACTAGTTGGAGGAAAATATATTGACCCAAGTGAAAGAGTTTTATGTAGCGACATACGAACGAATACGACTTGTAACGTAATCCTGATATGTATTCATCCCCATTGGTATAGTATGTACGATTAGCATTACTTCAACAACCCTGAAGCTACCCTAAGTGGCGAAGGTTTTAAGATGTACTCTTGATTTTTTTTAAACGGTTACTGACGACAAACAGCTATTCGATTATATCCTCTAAAAAGTAAATTAATTGTACGAATAATTTCTCCAACACTGGAAAAGTACATTGTGTTAATACATTGTTATTCTGAAGTGACAAAATACCTCTATATCTAAGAAATAACTTTGAAATATTACCTTCAAAATATTCTTTTAGCTTCTTTTCATAATATTCTCTACAATGAAATGATTCGTTTCTCAGCATAGTAAGATGGGTTTTTAAGACGAAAAAAAACTAATGTTAAATACCTATCATTCGTACAACGATTGTAAATGCAAGTCCATGGCCCCTTTTATTTTCTTACATGCCAGTTTTCTGCAAACCTAGATGGTTGAACAATGATAGCGAATTATTTCGGTCATTATAAATGTTGGATGAAAGTAATGAACTTCTGTTTAGTTATATATCAGACCACCTACGTATTACTGACCATGTTAATGCAGACCACCTACCTGTTGCTGGCCATATTCGTGGGCACATACGTTGTACTGCCGTTGTTTCCACATTCACAATCATGTGAACGTTTGATTTTTGGAAAAGAGGGGTTATTCCATTTATATAATAATTTGAGGTGCTTATCAACATATGAATCAAATGTTTAAATTAAAACAATGTTTTGCATCTCATTCTGGTATTTTAGCAACATATATTATTTCCTCGTACTTAAAGAACTTTGCATGAAATATAATTTTTTTTTACACCCTGAACCCCTAAATTTCAAATGGAATGGTAAATCGCCATACCACCAATACGGGGTCTGTGTATAGAAGCCGACGAGTTGAGACTTGATAGATTTAATCTCATAGATTATACACAATCACCCATTATGTGCCATAGTCTCCAAAATATCAATTTACACAATCGTGTTTCTCTAATTAATAAACAGCAACATTGTTGCAGCTAGTTTTATTCTTTTTTCCTTCACACGTCTTTGGGTATATAGTCTCACTTTTAGCAATATACTGTGCGGAAAGGCCAAATAACAGATTTTTAATGTTCATGCGGAACCCTTGAGCCATTTTATTACAAGATAACCACATAAATTTTGGGAACGAAACATCACAAGGGGTCATACATACTTATAGTCAACGTTACTGATAACATATATAGGTCACCTGCGTTCCTTATCTTCAAGAGTTGGTGATAAAATGTAATGAAACATTATTTTAAATGTTAAGCTATACCGTGTAAATAAGAGAAAAGCGTTAGTCTTCAAGGTACAACTATATGACAGTAAGATTAAAACTGATTCACGAGCAATGGGCATATATTATATGAGAAAGTTCATTCGCCATATGCAGAATGCACAACATATCTTGTGACACTAAAGACTGAGAATGTTTAGATTACGACTTTTCCTCATTATGATGCGCTCTTTTAACAGTAGTAATACGTAATATAGTAGTGTATTGGAAAGCCTCTGCTCAACTACCAAATAATCCCCCCCCCCTCCGACGCAACAAACAGCAATCAGGTTGCCTCTATTTAGTCACCTCTTACGACACGTAGTGAGGACAGGTCGGGCCAATTCTACAAACCCGGACCCGTACGGAGCTTAGTTTCTACTGCATGGCACGCTTGTATAGTACTACCTACAGACCAGAAAAAACCTATGGCAAAATTTTACCACGAAGTGCCTACAACCTGCGTTAGATCCGCAAAGTGTGAGCAAACAAAAGCAAGTGCAAACGAGAGCATACTCGTACAATAAATCGTGACCACGGGTGTACTATTCATTTTATTTGTAATAGTAGTAGTAACAATTCGTCTTCTACTTCTTAGTATTTTCTCAATCTCATACTCCATGCTTGCATTGATTTGGAGAGGTTTTTCTTCCTGAAGGTTTTGTGCTATTCAATTTTACACATTTCGTATTTTACTTTCAGTTGGCACCAGATAGTCAGCATTGTGTTGACATACGTACAATCCCAACATAATAGATCCAGGAATAAATATTGAAAAAGATCAATCTAAACGTCTAGAACGAAAGCTCTACAAGTTGGAATACTTCAGTCTTGAAAGAGCAAGTGTTGCATGATATTGATCATTCTGTAGGGGCTATTGGTAATCCAAATGTACTTAACAAGGTGGTTGGATGTGCTATAGACAGATATGATGTTTAATACTTAATATGTTAACACTTATAAACTGCAACTCTTATTTACATGTGCACGTCACAATGAATGCTATCATTGCTTACAAATTAACTAGGATTCGTACATGCATTACTCTAAATGAAGCTTGAAATATCAGTGAAGCTTGAAATATCAGTGTTGTTTTCTTAAATTTGTCGCTCGAGAAAGGAAATAAGTATAATATATGTATAACAGAGTTCCTATGTAAGCAACGATGCGAGCCCCTGTGATGCAGGTACAACCTGTTTTGTAAACTAACAATTGGCTATTCGTCATTCCATTTTAAGCGGAATAGATCAAGGGCATTGATATTATATAATGCTATTGCACTGTAATTATAGTGTTGCACGAGGTCTAAACATGACAAAAGGAGGGTTACATTTTTCATACACATTGGGCCATGCGTAAACGGCATGGGGTCAAGGCGTAATAGTGGCTGCCATATTGTTTTTCTTCCTGTAAAACCGGTCCTATCATTAAGTCACATCACGCTCGTGTAAATAAATGACTATCACACTTTCCATGTTAAAGTTAGATTCATAGATCCTATTCTGTGGTTTTCGCCGAAACAACGAAACCCAGTTGGGGATATTTTATTGGTCTCCCCACGAGGCTTTCCTAGTCGGGAGATCTATAATGTAACCCCGCGCTACTGAGATTTCCTTATCTCCGTGCAAATCTCAACGTAGATTATATTTTTCACCCTATATTTTCCAATAATGTAACAATAAATCTTCACTTTATGAACATAGTTCACGCGCAAATGTTTGTGTGGTATATCAATACAAATATGCTAACGTGTATGTGGCGTGACCGTTGTATCCGATGTACACAATTTTTTCGCGTGAGCAAAAAAAAAAAAAATAAACGTTTCGTGGTACTTAGGTATTATTATGTTTATATGTAGATGTTATATTAAATTCACAATAAATAATTAATATTTATCAGAAGAAAATGTTTAATTTGCATCAGTTCCAATTTAGAAAATTTACATTGTAAATACTAAACTGGTTATATTAACCACAATTGTTGTTGTGGAATTTAACGCCATTTTTCAGCACACGATAGGCTATACATGGCGGCCAGTATTGATGGTGGAGGAAGAACCCGGAAAACCCCAAAAAGAACCACCGACCCACGAGAAGCTACTGGCAAGCTTTCTCACATACCCACATTAGCCGAATCCGAGACTCGAACCCACACAGATAGAGGTGAGATGGCAGTGATCTGTAACGGAGAGCGCTTTAGACCACTCGGTCACCCTACCACAATTGTACTGTTAGTACCGTTCCAAATTTGCCAGGTGACATCCATCATTTCTAAAGATAGGTTACCATAATGTAATGGTAAATGACTAATTGTACCAAACGTAACTTAGAAAGTTTACAACACAAACATTTTTAATATATTATCTACAAAAGTCAGTTTTTCTACACAACTTGCACAATGGTGAATGACAACACGGATTACACGAATAGTGAAACATAATGACCGGACAAGAAATTTGTGAATTATTCCTCTTAATATAGTGAGCACTTAAATACGTAGTTTCTTCTTAGAAGTCACATTTCTGAGCAATAAATCAGGTGAGTCCAATGAGTACGAAAATCTTATTTACCCAACTTAGCAAAAATTAGCTAAAGGCAACCACTAAGTAGAATAGGGTTATTCACGTTTAAAACTGCGGTATCCATTATAAGTAGACTGGACAAAGTGATTAAAACTTGGCCCAATCGGTCTTCTTTACATTTTATTGTGGAAATGCGTCGTCGATTGTAACATTGGTGTTCTTAAGAGACTGGAAAGTCGTCACTACTGTAAAGGTCAAAAGCGACCCTCCAATTATAATCCAAAAGTAGCAAAGGATAACAAATTGTGCAATCGATACACGTGTATGTACCCTTTCATGTGTAAATATGTCGGTGATTTGTTTTTTGCCCCGATCGCTTATGTAGTTTGATCTCCATAAAATGTTATGGGCACTAAAATCCCCTGGTAGAACAGGAGCTGAATTTCCGTGTCCTCGTATGCAAAATTTCCGCGCCTATTCGGTTATTTCGGGTGTGACGTCATAGTAGCGACTCCAGCATCCCAACTGGGAGTTGCCAGAGTAAAAGACAATGCCGTTTTGCGTTGCTTACGGGTGAAATAGCACATTAAGAAAACCCTGTCGACAACTTTATCTTCTCCTAAGATAAAGGCATAAAGAAAATATGGATACATTATTACAAGCGAGTCTATTTCAAAGCAGCACCATACAGCACTCTGATCATTACATTTCTAAAGGAATATTACGAGAACGATCTTGAAGGAAAAAAAATGACAGCTCTAGGATACGCAAATGCTAGGCCTAGACTAAAAGTTGTCGCAGTTCCAGACATGTTAAATCCAGGGAAAAGTGTTAAACGTGTGAGCTAAGAAAATAGGCAGAAAGCCAAGTGACCACAAAATGCAACAATCAATTAACAGTTTTTTATCTACACCAGCAGTGCTAAAAATGTGATAGCCCGACACCCGGGGCCCCTTTAATTTTATTTCGGGCCTATCCCGTATTCAAAGTGAGGTGCCCGTAAGGTTTGTCGGAAAAATTGGTTTGCCTGAGGAAACTGATCGCGCCGATGAAATGAGTAAATCTATTTTCAAGATGTTGACATATACACCTTAACATGACACAATCGAAATCAAATCACCTATGTCCTAGGTGAAATTGAGATCTGATTTTAATCAAGTGGAAGCTTTGCTAAAAATAAACCCCTGACAAGTCAGGTTTCGAGAAAACAATTTTCAGTAATTTTAAACAAAGAAAAACAAAAAAAAAAAACAACATTCAGTCTATGCCTGTTACACATATTATGTATAAACGTTAATCTTTAATGACTGGAACTGATATAAAACTATCCCTTGTGATGTTTAAGTAGCAACGACTAAAAGAAAAAGTGTCAGTTATAAAATCAGTTTCAATTTAACTGGCTGACAATATAAATTGGGACGCGTCATTTCTCCCTGTGATACGCCTTATTATCCCCAGGACAAGACTCTTGTATCTTATTCTGGTCAGCTGTGGCTGAACTGCATACTAGCTAAGGTTAGACTCGAGTACCCAAGCATATGGTCAGTGTGACAAACAGTTAATCCTTATCGATTCATTTATCTTGTGAAAAGGACTGCCTTTCGGACATACTTCAAAGAAACAATTTTTATATTATGCATATGTAAACATCAGCACTGATTGGCAAATGATGCACTATTTTATTGTAACTTACGATGCCTTGGACTTCATTTTAAAAGTTAAGATCTGTTTTTCCTATATTTAAATCCCACCTTATTTCCTTAGGTTTAAGTCGTAAGGCGTGTAACACCGTTTACCGAATAAAATATTCTGAATGAGTTGTTTGGGGGCACTTGTACTGCGTGGCGTATTTTCTTTTATTCCTTTTAATTTAATCATGGTAATTTTTTTTAAAATCGTAAATTTACGTGAATAATATTTAATCTTAACATATTTACTGAAGACAAAAACTCGTGATATTTGGTCACTACAATATTCACATGTGATAAAATACAACATGGCATGTGGATTGTATACGTTTTATCCATGTTTCTTTCTTCTTCTGAGAAATGAAAATTGGCAGACATAATGTAATAGGGAGTTCTCTGCGAAAACTTTTGAGATAATACGAGATCTGGAGATAGGTGTGGAACTACCCCCAAAATCGGGAGGTTTTTCTCCCGGCTTGAGTTGACAGGTATGAACTGTCCGGGCTTGTGGAATTTCAGTTAGGGCTAGCGAGTTTACTTAAAACACCAGCTCTGGACCTACAAAATTTCTTTCAGCACTGGCCAGTACAGTACATAAACTATTTATACCAGACATGTATATACTATCAGATTTGTCAATACGCTATCAGTAGCCTGCATATAAAATACACTGATTTAATCGTGAGAAGAAAGCTTCTTTATATTTAAATTACTTAGGATTTCTGCTTTGCAGATTTATTTGTACATTTTCAAGATATCCTTCGGAGGAGGGGGTAGATAATGACACTATCATTTACATATAATACGATTGAACCTTATCCTTCTTAAATGAATTTATTGCATTGTGGTAAATTTTTAATTTTTACATTGGGCACCATCACTAAATCCTTATCACATTTTTGCACAGCACACGATGTATAAGTATTTATTTAAAAATTACATTGCATTTTTTAAATTCCAAAATATGAAATATGAGCACCTTCTTACTGTTGTACTTTTCTGATGTCAGGTCTTAAACACATTGTTAACAATTCAACAGATAGTCATGAGCATAACTCGGATGCACATTCAACTTTTTAATGAGCGACCCAAATCTTGTCTCCTCCTGTCCGTCTCGCTCGCCATGTATAGGTTTTTATTTGAGGATTGGCTAGTATTGCGTCACGGCACCACGTGATCTGTCGTCTCAAAGCTCGGAAAAACTCGGCAATTTACGGAATCGTGGTATCTTATGCGCAATATAAACAGTACCTGCCTACGATACTTAATCTATAAACATCAGTCCAATTAAAATTTGTCGAAAATTACAGAAATAAAAGGAAACTATTTCTGGTCTCCTTTAAGTCCTCGGCAATTCCATTATATGATTGTGTTCTTCATTATTCATTCTTATGAGCAGTTTATGTAATTAGATTATCACCTTCATGGCGAAATATATACGCTTTTCTTTGAAGGAGGAACTGAATTAATTTATTTGGTCGTAGGTCTGCAGCCACCTTGAGTACATGGAGCAGTTTCTTCTGCATCATTTATTCTAAGTCACCAAACCAGTTGTGCATCTTTATGGGGTCGTGAGGCCTTTTACTGCCGATTTGTGTGCGCCTTTTACTTTACTGTTTAGTGATTTTGGTGATAGTATTGTTGAAGGTTGTTTTCAGTCGATATATAGTTTTTGGGAGGTTTATAATGTGGGATGTTTGAGCTGGATTGTGATCCAGGTGGGCTTGTTTGGGTTTGGGAGTGTTTCGCAGTTTTTGGATTGTTCCTGACTGCAGTTGAGAAGGCCGTGCCGGGGAGGGAAGTTTAAACTTGTACAAGATGTCTGGCCTCTCGATAGGCGAGGATGGAGATGTACTTAACACTATTTCTTAGTGTCACACTCCTTTGAATAGGCGTGGTGCTCCTTTCCACAACTGACACAATGAGGAGTGGCTCTGCACCCGGATTCCTGATTAGATGGGTCTCCGCATCGGTCACATACTTGGCCATTGGAACACAAGAAATTGACCTAGATAAATTAGATATAGAAAATTTCGATTTCAGTGTTCGATTTCAATGTTCTAGCAAAGTTACAATTACTGGAATGCACATCCTGGCTCGTTTTTGTAGGAAGTGAAATTAGCGATAGAGATAAGTAAAGCTCTGAGCCCCCAGTCAGCAATACCGACAATTAAATTATTAAGAACACAAAGGTGAAATTCAAAAGAATAATTTAATACAAATTAAACGATATTAATTTCTCAAAAAATTTTCTTCCTGTCGACCATGTAACAACCTATTTCATCACGTGATTACAGTGTGAGATGGTTTTATCCTGTACTTTGTTTCTACTCCTGTTTACTCCGCCAATTCCTTTCCTCCTTCCAGTGTTCTCCGTACTCCGACTCTTCCTATCCTCTTCCCCTTTTCGTCAGCACCTAGGCTTGTTCTCGCCTACTGCCTTGTTATATCCTGTCTCTCTTGAGACTTGGGACTTCCCGCTAGTTCTATCACGAAAAGCTTCCTACAAAAAATACAAGGACGTTAGCATGTTTTGTTAGTCATCTCGCTCACACTTAATCAACAATCAATCATCAGATAAAGGCTATCTACATCTTCGGTCACGCATTCGTGCACATCGAAAACCACACTTTATTATAGAAAACAACGTTGCAATAAAGAGCGGTGACCTACTTAACATACAGTCATCGCTAAATTGCGTCACTATATATATATATATATATATATATATATATATATATATATATATATATATATATATATATATATTAGCCAAAATGCGACCTTTGGTCGACATTCAAGCATCCTTTGGGCGACCGCTGCCGCCGAAAGGATATATTTTCGGTCGCCCAAAAGTCAAACAATATTTCGTACAATTTCCATGTACTGAAAAGTGGATCAGTTATTCCTAAATTATGAATGAGATAGTAATAAGGTAAAACCTTGTTTTAAAACCATTGTAATGTGAAAGGTTTCGTAGATTTTTGCATTTTAAAGTTTTGATATATGTTTGCAGTGCAACCTTTCGGCGACATCATGTATACTTTGAATATCTCTGTTGATAGGATGTATGTTTATATTACTTAAGTATATATTAAAATGATTTTTTATCATCTTTCTTATGCATCGAGGCGTTATCATAAAGAATGTTATAGTGATAACCCCACGATATATACAAATTTCAGTCCCAATTCTAAGCCTTACTCTTGGTTAAGCATTCTAGTATGATGCTCACCCTGCGCATGCTTATCGTTAGCTTCCGGTCTTACTGTGCTGATATTCATTTTGGAATAAAAGGCAGGTTTATCACTGAGCTATGGAAAGCGCATGGTAAGTAGTTTCCACGTAATAAAGAAATTCTCAACTATAGCAGCAACTGACATTGTAGGAAGAGTTTTCGCAAGCGTGGGAATGTTGGGGTGTCTCTTTGGTCTTGATCCAATCAGGGTCAATATCATCGTGTCTCTGGTTTCACTCATTGTTAAACCAGTGTCAGTAGTACATACTCATGATTAAAAGATTAGTTGTTTTTATCTAATCTACATTTTATATGGGTGCGGTAGGTAGTGTTGTAAGTAGTTACATTTCCAAGTGTCAGAAAAAACCTCAGTGTAAATTTAGCAGAAAATTGGGTAATTACAATGTTGTCGGGCATTTAAGTTATATATGTAAGACCTCGACGCTGATATTTATCTAGTGGACAAGGTCTTGCAGCCTAACTAACGGCGCTGTGTAGCTTGTTTTGATGTCGACTTACAGCATTACGAAAGTAAAATTTTCAGGTATATTTCACAAAACTGGCAACTAAAATAACGACGCTTTTCTACAAAGTTAAGTCATGATGTTTTAGTCAGACTATATTTACTCTGATGTCTTTTCTGTAATAAATTTAAATTCTCACAAAAGAAGTGGACCTGGTTTAAAGTTTTATTGGCCTACATTTCAGTTGGCTTGAAAGAGATGAAAGACGGGAATGGCAAAAATCGGGTGAAGTGGAAATATTATTCTTTAACAAAACAAATAAAAATATATTACGCCTATTGGAACTGTAAACAACAGTTTGTTTTGTTCAAGAAACATATCCCATGAACCTACTTGAACTTTGGCATACCTTGACTAGAGTTGCATTTTAACAAATTCAAATATATGTCAACGGAACGTGAAAATGCATCCATTTGCTAGTGTCATTTTCATTCCACCAGGATAAAGACAGTACAGTAAGTATACTAATTACACATAAATTGGTGGAAGAGTGTCGATATAGGCTGCCAGGTGTGTGAGATGTTCTTGAAACTGATTACTCACTCCAATGTTGTCATTGGAGCATGCTATTATTTGGATAGTAAGACAAAGCACGAAAACAAAAACATGTGCTATGTCTTGCATTGTAGGACTATCAGGCATTTCTGCGCACCTAAGGTTTCCATCACCAATATTGAAGCAAAACACATACCGAATTTGACCAATTGATGAAAATAAAATACTGCAATGCATTTGAAAAGAGTCAATTGACACCAGAATATTCTGCAGGGCTTGAATTTAACACAAATTTCTTTGTAGCCAGAAGGACTAGTGTACTGAGAAATTTACTAGACCAGCCAAATATTTACTAGTCCTGTCCACAAAACATGTCATTTTCATTCAAGGTTTGCTTTTTTCCGGAGGCTGAACACCTCTATAAAACGCCACATTTTGCCTGTCTTATAAGGCGGGAGTTGTGCCTCATTTTGAAATACGAGATGTTACAATACAGCTGACGTGAATTATTTAAAGGAAGAAAAGGAATGGCACAATGTCCTTTATATAAGAAAGTCCGAGCAAGAAAAGCGTTTCAAAACATGTGCCTTTGCCACCACCTCCCCAAATTAAATGGCCTCTCCCTAATAAAGACCTGACTTCAGCGGATGTTCTGCAGGATCAAACTCAAAGCAGTGGCTATTGTAAACACTGTTATAAAATATTGACATCAAAAGATATGTTAGTTTCAGCCTGGAAAATGTGTGTTCCCATCAAACGAAGCCACCTGACTGCACGTTGTATTTAACAGTTACAATTACGGTCTCATCGTTAATAGCCTAAGTCTGGTAATTATTCCTAATTAATCGGACCTCACTGTATTGTTGAAATTAATAATAAGCGGGAAACTTTTCAAATCATAGATACCCATGCTGAGAGATTTTAATTCCCAACAACTATACGGCATTCTGCTTGGATATCTCCACGTGTATTCAATTATTTGTTCATTCTTGTATGGGAAAAAATATAAAAACTATTCTTATTATCATAGAAAAGTAGTTGTATGGAAGGGATGTGTCACTAATGTAATCATAATAAATTGATCTAATTCTTATAAATATTTTGATGCAAACGTAAAATATGCAGTTTCCCGTTTGTGACTGTTGGATCGTTTGGCTAGCAAGCACACAAAAAAATCCAACCTTAAACAAACATACATGTATGCAAACTAATTTCTTTGAATAGTTGATGCCATGTTCTTTTGTTTGGTATAACGCTTTGTAGTTTGTTACTGTGGTCGCGTGAATAAAGTGTGATTCCAGGTTATTTTTCATTTAATTCGCTATCAGATTAATTAGGATCAATTACCAAACTTCCGTTGTTAATGATGGGATCATAACTGGCACTGTTAAGCTAAATGCACAAAATCAGATGGCTTCTTATTATAGAAACACATTTTTGAGTCAGAAAATTACTTCTTCTCATGCTAATTTTTATGACTGTGTTTACAATGGTCACTGTGTTGATTCTACAGAACATCTGCTGAAGTCAAGTCTTTATTATGTAATGACGTAAACAAACACTGTTCATAAACAAAACTTATTAGCCCATCTGGCTAATAATATTATGAAAGCTACTAGTCCGACAGGAAATCTGTTAGCCTCTGGCTAGCAGACTACCGCTAATTTTGAGCCCTGTTCTGTTCAAAATAATATTAATTTTGGACACACTGGATACCACACCCTTGTTTTCTTGATTCGCATTATGTCGGCCTATTCTGCGCGTAGCTTTGAAAAGATGTGAAATGCATTACATGTACTGTGGGCTTGTCTGTCAGCATATTGGTCGAGTAATTGGTCAGGTTCATAGCTGGTTTTACATACTTCAACATAACAGTGGTAATAATTGGCTAGAGATATTAGGCAAACTAAATTGGTCATGTACAGAAATTATTAAAGTTCAGCATTTTATTAAAAAATAAGCTATTATGCTGAAGATAACCAACAATGAATAGGATGTAATGTGTTTCAATGAATAGGATGTAATTTTGTTTCAATGAATGGGATGTAATGTGTTTATACTTCTTGCTTATGGAAACAAATTTAGTAAAGAATTTAGAAACAGACTATAAGCCGAGTAATTACTTGAGAATCCTGTTCTAGCGGCAAGTTGACATGTTGTATAGCAGAGGATAAAACTGTGGGACAACTTCTTGCAAGATTGGTAACTTGTATTAAAATGCAGTATTGTTTTAAGGTATACATTTCCATTTTTTATATAATGTATTAATTTTCTGATTCTAAAAGGTACATAGTAAATAGGATTTCATGGGTTACAAGTTCAAGACAGTCGTAGAGTGAATCTTCATGTTGACATTTAGAAATCATATTTTCATATGCAATTAGGGTAGAAATGTGGGATATTTTTGTACACTTTATAAATATAACTTAATAAAAGGACGATCGTTCTTTCTTGATATTCGGACAAAAACAACACGTGATCCAATGTTTTCAAGAATCGTTCAGAGTTACCTGTTGTGCAGAATTGGCTGACATGGTGGTACTAATTTTGTGTCCTTAAGCCAGGATATTTTTAATATGAAGGGGAGTCAGTAATTTACATAATAATTTAGGTGCTTATTGTCCAATTTTCAAGTTGCAGAATCTAGTAAACTCTGCATTTATATAAGGGCTATTGGTAATATGAATTGACTTTTAAGGTGGGTGGGTGTGGTATAAATATTACTTATAATACATAATCACAAGAGCTTGTATTGTTGCTTACAATTTACCCATCGTACATGTACTAAATAATAACTACAAGGGAGGACACATCTGTTTTCTCGGGCAAACTATATAAGAATAAACAGCGAAAGCTCAAGCTACATTTCATGTAGCATAATAAAGCTGGTACCGATGTTTCGCTCAGGCATTTAGCTTTGTATGTGTATTCGAAGTTTGGCTTACTATCAAAGCTTTAAGGAACGCGAGACAATTTTCCCACACTACTGCTTGACATGGCTATAATCTGGCCTGCGTAATATGCAATTGAAATCCTGCTAAGTTTATGAATTGGTGACTGACAGTGGAATGCAATTCTACTGTAGTGTGTTCCACGCACCAATTGATCTATCGCCACTTGTCAATCACGCAGATCAATTAACCAGTCAGTGAGAATAAATTTGACACACCTCAAGGCATTGCTTCTGCCATTTTCCTCCGACAAGCTACTTATGGCAATAACGAATTGATTATAAGTATTTACAAATTTCCAATGAATCGTTGATTCTCAGCTGATAACAGTGTTAAGCAGTCAATGGGAGCTGTGTAAATCTGACAGTCGAGATGCAGATCGTCTTAATTGAGCAATTAGATTTATTCCTTTCCTGAAACTTTGATGGATAAAGACATGTGTTTGTGTGTATGATCAGTTGAATATAAACACAATTGATGGCAATTACACTATGTTTGCATAAAAGTATATAGAAAAGCATGTCCCATCAATAGCTTGAAAAACAAGAAGAAATGTAAATTTAAAAATATATGTAAAAATAAATGCTTCTAGAATATGGCTGGGTAACCCCTTAAGTTTGAGTCATTTTATTTTTTTTGTATAGGAAGCACTCAACCCCAGAAAGTATTATTTTAAAGTTTGAAAATTTACACATGAATGTTGACTTGTCCCAAAAATAATGATTCACCATCTCGATCTTTCAGACACTTGAGCCACTCTTTACCTTCTCACTGGGCTGAAAGAGGGTTGGGGATACACAAATGTAATTAACAATAAAGAAATACAAAGACAATGTATTCAGATAATTATCTTATGATATAATAAGCATGCATTTACATGTTAAATCAACAGACATCATTGATCAAAATTCCATCTGATAAAATAGAAGGACTTGACAATTATTATGTATTACAGTATACTTCTAAAAAGTATTTATGATTTTGTCATTAATTTTTAAGTTACTTTCAAGGCAGCATAAACTTAAGCCAGAAGATTATATACTAAATACATTAGCATCTTTTGGAGCAAATTTCCTTTGACGTGAAGTTCTCAAGCAGCTTTATTTACTGAAATAAAATATGTAGGTTATATCTATTTGGACTTGAACTACAACTATAAATATCGTCTACTGCAATATAATTTATGCAACTGCAGTAATTTTGTTATTTTGTAATTTTACTTATTTAAGAAAAATACCAGTGACTTTTAATAAACATATCACTTAAACTGAAACATATTTCTGCATGTTTGTCGGAGGTTAACGTGTCATCATGTCACATGTTTTGGTAGGCAGAGCGACCTATCATCTTGCGTAAGGTCAGTTACTTTGAGTACTTGTTTAAACCAGCTCAGATGCACAAATCATTTTTACTCCTTTTTTTAAAAATTGCTTATTTACTTATCCTGGGGGAAAAAGTGATAGGGTTGTTAAAAAAAAAAACAGGGATGGACATCAAACAGAAAAAACATTTTTGTTTCTTACTTAAGACTTTTATTCACCTATATCACAAACAATTCAGTGCATGGACTTCTTATATAAATCATGGATTAAAATTGTTCATCATTAAGGATTTTATTTTAATTTATCAGTTTATTTGTACATAATCAACACAATAATACAAGTATATTCTGAATGATCTTTGTTTTTATTTGTCCTATCTATATCAAATTTGACTTGTTTATTTTTCCCTCAGTGCAGCTCCCTCTCTCTAACCACATGACACCCATTGCAGATGGATATGACTTCAAAATATACACCTGAATGTGTAGGAGGGTCATAGAAAAATTCTTTCTTTGCATCGGGGGTGGGGTGGGTGGTTGACCTATAGTTGAATCAACTTATAAGCTGGTATATTTGGTACATGTGAGTTTGAATATTCAAAACATACATTTAAAATGTGTTTTCATCGATGATATTCTCAAAACAAAAACTATTTACATTTGGATGAATTACTTTCGAAACAAATGATAACTTCTGGATATGGGGAATCGGTATCTTGTTGGGTGTGTTAAGTCAGCTATTAAAACCCATGCTTGTGAATGTGCAAGAGTTTGTTTCGTAAGTGCAGTCAGGGGTGATCAAATCCCATATTCCCAACGTCCCAGACTATTCGTTTTCAGCGTCAAAGAAATTGTCCAAAGTGCTATCCGGGACAAGTATTTTCTTCCCATTTCATCACAAGTTGGGCAAGCACAAAATTTGTGATACTTTAATTAGAGCATTTTGAATTGAGTCTAACCTCTACATTTATTCGTTTACATCCTGTGAGACTACAATAATAGGTCACTGACAGCTATCCTTGTGTGCAGCTTCTATTACAGCTTGACTGCATATTGGACTCAGATTATCTGCCAGTACAACATTTAAAACAAAACAAACCTGGTATGATTACTTGATTAATAATAATAATAATGAGGACTTTGTATAGCGCCTAATCTTTAGAAGCTCTAAGCGCTTTACAACATTAAACACTTATAAGATAAGAAACATAATATTATTACAAAAACAAACAACATGAAATTAGAAAAACATTAAAAAAATAAGAAACAAGCTGAGAATCTTTCAGGTAAGAAACATTATTAGGTCTTTAAGTTTGTTCTTGCAGTCGAAATAAGTGAGTTTTGAGAGCCTTCTTGAATGTGACCACTGTGTCTTTGTGTCTTAAGTTCAGTGGGCAATTCATTTCATGTTGCTGGGTCCTGGTATGCAAAAAAGTGCTGTCCATATGACTTTGTTTTCATAGTGGGAATAATGAGTATACAAATGTCAGAAGAGGAGCATAAGTATCTTGCTGGTGTGTGCACATGGGTGAGGTCGGATAGGTATGTTGCACTAGAGTCCGACAGTAAAATGTAGCACAGAGAACAAATTTTGTTTGATTCTGGATCGAATGGATAGCCAGTGTAGGGTACAGAGCAGCGGGGAGGTGTGCTCTGATCGTTTTGCTCTAAGTATGATCCGAGCAGCTGTGTTTTGAACTTTTTGAAGTTTCTGGAGTAGATATTGAGATGAACCAGACAGAATTGAGTTACAATAGTCCAGTCTTGAAAGTACTAATGAACACACAAGTGTTTTAGTGGCATCAGTTGAAAGATATTTGTGAACTGAGCTGATGAGTCTCAGCTCAAGATATGCAGACTTGCTTATGTTCATGACATGTTGGTGCAATGTGAGAGTACTGTCCAGAGTAACACCTAGATTTCGTACTGATTGTGTGAATTTAATGTTGGCGTTGCTGATATTTATTGTTTGAGGTAAAAGATGTGAATGAGAAAGTCTTTATGTTGTGATCAGAATGGCCTCAGTTTTATCATCATTCATCTGCAGCTTGTTATAAGTTCATCCATGATTTCACATCAGAAATGCACCTCTCTACACCTTGGATGGTAGCATCAACTTCATTTGGGTGGCTAGATTTGTATATTTGGGTGTCATCAGCGTACAATTGGTGAGACACTGGATAATGATCTATGATACTTGAGAGAAACTGAGTGTACAGAATGAACAGAACAGGTCCAAGAATAGACCCCTGTGGAACGCCACAACATAGATCAAATGGGATGGAGTGTATTCCATTTGTTGTCGTTACCTGGTGATGAAGAAGTCTGCAGTACAGTCAAGTGACTGTGGTATGTTTTCATAAATTTATTACATTGTACTGCATCTTTGGCTGATAATGATCTGAATTATACAGAGATGCCAAAATGATTAAGTTATAACCTATAATATAGATACTAAAGTAATTAAATTAATAGTCTTTATTTAAATATTGCAAATATTAGAGCATCCACCACTGCTTGCAAGAGTGGAAGGTTTAATTGGTACTGTTAAGTCAGCACTTTTTTAGCTCACCATATGAAGTAGAAAAGAGCTATTCTTAAACCATCAGTGTTGTTATCCTCACCAGTGAAAGCTTATATATCTACAGCCTCAGTGATAAATAACTATTTATTCCTGCATCTTTGGCATTAGTTTAGAATTTCGTAGGACCTCTTGCCTCCATGCAGCTGGTTAAGAGGGCTAACTTGGTACCTGTACAATAGTTGCATAGTTTTTATTAATTTTGCCCAACTCAAGTATTCTGTACACTTTTATACAGACCTTTACCTAGAGACATGAACATGGTGACATTACGAATTTCGACAAGGTCTATGACCTTTTCACCAAAGGAGGTCTCTATAACCCAAGTTCAATTTTATTGACTTTGCTTAAAGATCATGTGTGATGTTTATTTCTCAAGCTTCATGCATGCCATCATCAAGCTAGATGATAGTATGCATCCATGGATAGCAATTAATGCTTATTTCAGTATGATTTTGGCAATGGACCTCTAAAACCCCAGCCGTCACTAAACTTTAGAGCAGTAAAAATATTGCTAGTTACTTTCATAATGGTTGAAAAGTAGTTCTGAATCATAATTTCCTTTAATGGTTACCCGGGTAATTGATATGTTTGTTTTGTCAATTCACAGTTTGCATGGGCAGTAAAGGTCATGGAGAATCGTTAGTAAACCAGGGTTTGTTCGCACGTTACCTTGAAAAGTGCTTGAATTTCGATTCATCCTTGAAAAGTAGTTTTAAAAAAGCCTCGGTCCTTGAAAAATATAAAATTAATCAATAAATGAATTTACGAAGGTTTCTTTTCATACCGTTACATCATGTAATGGAAAAAAACCTGTTTGCCGTTGGGTGGTTTACAAGACGTGACTAATCAGATATTTATATTTGCGTGCAGACCTGATAAAATGCATTAAAAGTGTGTGAATCTTTTTCAACGATCATTCTTCATCAAGTTTTATTCTGTGGCAGCAGTACATCTTTGTATTTTAAATCGTGGTTAATCGTTTGTTCAAACTCTTGGAAACAAAAAGATAATGAAAAATATACACAAAAATGGTCACAATTTGTCGTTATTGTACATCCAAGCTTCTGATTGTCGGTGTACTATCTAAACTTCAGAAGTATTCTGGAAGTCTATTAATGGCATATTGGGCATCGCGACCAAACTTTGGGCGCAGATTACGGCTGTATGCCTGTTAACAGAAAGGCTGCTTTCTACACAATGTACCACATCTATGTGGAAATGTACCTGTAAACTTTCGACAAGTGATCATGTGAAAGCAGATATAAACATTAGACATGGCGACACTTGGCATACTTTCGCGGCAGATGATTTTAAGATGCTGTGAGAATGCATCATATGCATTGAAGTTATTCCAGAAATCAATTTGTCCGCTGCAGACAACTTCAGGTATACATAAATTATGCAAATCACTAATATACAAGGACGGCCTATTTGTTTTCGTGAAGTGTGTCAGAGAAGGTGGGCTTTGGCAATGTCTGTAAAATCAGATCACTACCAAATAATTAGGAAGCTGCATTCACACCCGCCAAAGGATAAACCCTGTATGTGGCATTGAGAATAAGGAAGATTTATCTGGATATATTTCTGCGAGAGCTTATTCATATCACAAAAGCAAAAGATTTTGACTATATTACTTTGTCTACTTTCTATCCTTCCATTGCATTTTGTTCTTCGTATGATGATTTGTGACTGTCATACAAGCAGACTCTGATCTTTCGTAGTTTTACTTGTACTGTAGTTGGAGTTAAGAATTTAAAGAACAGTGAACCCAGTGTACCGTATTTGCTATGTAAACTAGATTTTTTTTGTTCTTCATTCTGTATAAAGATCTAAATTCATTTGTTTTTCTTAGGAATAAAGTGTTGTTATTCTCCTAAGATTTGCTGTTTTTTAATTCTCTGTTATAAAGTATCAAACCTATTGTTCAATTATTAGGAAACCCCTTGTCAGGAAATTACAACATTCTCACTAATCCTTTAAATGCCCATTGATAAATATACATAAAGTGTAATGAGCATTGAAGTCCTTGAACAAATTGGATAAGTCCTTGAATTTTGTCACATCAAAAAGGTGTAAAAACCCTGTAGATAAACACCTCATTTCAGTTTGATAGTCATTTATTTTTCAGTTAGGCTACTGAATGTCATTGCATTTATGAGATTTAGCTTACAATGTAACTTGACAGTGATCACAGTTTCTCAGATTTTCTCAGAAAAAGACAAAACAAAAATTGAACTTTGTTATTTCAGTTGTTTGTGCCAACCTAGAATCCTCATGTGTATATTTGGAGGGGAAGGGTTGTTGTTGTTGTAGGGTTTAATGCCATTTTTGCAAGGGAGAGCAAATGCACTTTACCACATCTGACATGTGACACTATATGCATTCGTTTTAGGTTGTAATTCTAAATTAATTATATAATCAAAATGTTATAAATATCTGTATATTTTCAGAAACACCGTGCACCACAAGAAGAGGCCAAATTTTGGATTGAATGTGGTCTTGATCCAGATGAGTTCTTTCTAAAATATATATCAGATTACATTGGTAATTTCATTTATATTTTGAGGCATCTTTCTTTGTAACATTTGACAACCCCATGGAACATATAGGTGTAACTTAGCTGCCTGAGGTTATCAATATAAAACTTATAATATTCTCATTCTATGTCCATAAATTCATAGAAGTTTACATATAATAGCATCATTTAAGGACTTGGCTTTTTTTCCAAGTGAATGTTTTTAAAGGAATTTTGATGTTGGGTACTTTTACTATTACACTTTATTAACTCAATGCATTTAGTAACTGTTTTCATAGTTTCCACCCTAGTTTATTGTTGTTGTTGTTGTAGGGTTTAACGCCATTTTTCAGCACACGATAGGCTATACATGGCGGCCAGTATTAATGGGTATTAATGGTGGAGGAAGAACCCGGGAAAACCCCGGAGAGAACCACCAACCCACGGGAAGCTACTGGCAAGCTTTCCCACATACCCACATTGGCTTAATCCGAGACTCGAACCCATGCAGACAGAGGTGAGATGGCTGTGATCCTTAACGGACAGCGCTTTCGACCACTCGGGGCCCCCCAGTTTATCCATTACCTTTTCATTTTCAATCTATTCATGGTTTTTTCTCCTTTTATTTCTACTACATTGATAAAGAATGTTTGGCCTGTTAATTAGGTAGCTTCAAATTCAAAACTTCTTTAAGACCTTGGAGCAAATACATTAATAAAAAAAACATGTAAGATTGCTGTCTTAGAAATATCTTAGGGAGAAAACAAGATATTGTAGTTACTCCCTGCAAGATTAGAGAAAGAAAAATGCAGTGGAGAGCTAGATAAGTGATAAGTGGTCTATCTGCATAATACGTAATACACCAAAAACAAAAGAAAATATTGAATTGCATTTAGAATTGCAAAATACACAAAAGTTGATTTTAAACTTTTGTTTATTTAAATATTGTCAGCATATTTATTCAGCCATGAGCAAAATAATTTTGTTACAGTGCATTTGATAACTATAAATTGTATAATGTGAACAAGATACAGTACAAAGTATACATGAAATTGTAACTGAGAATGTTCACTCCATTTAGTCTTGGTGATAAAGCTGTTTGATTCATCTTTAGGGCAACTGATACATATTTTGATTATGACTCATGGAAATTAATTTTTATCTCTAGTGGTCACATACCAGGAGAGCTAATGAAATGTTCTGTTGTCCATCATTTGTCTCTTATCACATACATGTTGCTTCTCATAAACTTCTTGGTAAATTGCCATGAAACTTTACAGGCTAATTCCATCCCATAATCTAGTTTGTCCTAAAATAAAATAATGCTTCTCAGACATCCATAATTGCTGCTACAGTGGCTGCCTTGAGAATCTTGTTATCTCTGGTCATGCTTAGGTGGTTGTATCGATATGTTTCTTTTCTAAAAGACTTTATATGATGTATAGTTGGTCCAAATGAAAAGTATACTGATGTTCAGCATAACTGTAGTAGCAGCCATCTTTAAAATCTTGTCACTACTTCTCCAGAACTGAAGATTGACATGGAGTTTTCACGGGATGAAGTGTTCACTGAAAGACTTATTACATCTGGTTGGTCCTATATAAAAATGGTGGACATTTGGCATCCAAAATGGCCATCACAGCAGCCACCTTTAAAATCTTGCTATTCAGTGTTCCCAAACTAACAGAAATATGGATAAAGTTGGGGAAAATGTATGGGATTTTCAGCCATGACTTGATGACAATTATGTAATTGAGTCTAAACTGAACTGTCATGAGTTGAATGTATTTAGTTCTGACCAGAATATTTAGTGGTTGCAGTATGGATTATTAGGGTGATTGCTATAAACCTATATGTGTAGTCAATCCAAACTCGCTGGAATAGATATATCTTGCAGACTTGTTAGTCCATTGACTAACTCCACATGTGTATTTTTTTAAGTGGAAGGTATGAAGACCAGTCTAACATTACAATAAGCCAACTTGTCAGCAACATATGATCTCAGAGATTAACAAGATAACTTATACAGCTTATCATCAACAGTCTGTTTTGACATAAAAAATTATTGAAAATTTCTTCTCAAAAAGTTTATTATTTGGTAGTTAGAAAACATTATTTTCAATATTAACCTTGACCACAGGTCACATTTGCAATGAATGTTTCTAGAAACATTGCTAAATTTGTAGAAATATACCAACTTGCTTGGTGGACCAAAATGACAATGCACCAGTTGATGACCTCATTTTTGCTGACTAATATGTATTCAGTTTGGTGAGCTTCACTTATATATTAAATTACTGGGAATATCATCAAGTCCGGTGGTAACATTGGTAAATGGGTAATCCAAGTTTACTACAGTCAAGTGATATTTACCACAGTAAAGTGTTTGTGTGAAGCCGATTCAAGAGGCAGAGATCTAGTCATTACTGAATATTTTTTCACAGCCGAATTTCAATTGATTCAAGGAAATATAACAATTTTAATGAAAAAGTTTCTTAAAATATTTTCGAGAACCTCAATATTTTGAATTCTTCCAATTTTAGGCTATGGGGCACTGGCAGGAAGAAAATTTAACAAAGGAGATTTCCTTTTGCATTACTGAGGCACACTGTTGAGAAGGAATGAAGTAAAAGATTTGGAACAAAAGCATGCCAAGGCAGGGGAGTGTTGTTGTATGTTTTATTTTTCATTCAAGGAAAAGAGATACTGGTGAGTACAGAAAAAGAAAAACTTAGGATTTAAAGTAATATTATTGACAAACTCATATCTGTTTGTATTCCTCCCAACAATTTTAAAAATGAAGAGCTTCAAACTTTAGCCATTGCATTCATCAGTTTACAAGTTTGAACCAGTTGTTGCCAGATGATGACCCACAATGTCATCTTGCTCACATTTCAAACCAAATGATAGCTGCTGATGTGAACATAACCGACTGCTCGCTGTCCTTTTCTGATTTCTAGAACTATCCATTTGCAATATGACTGTTTTCTGCATCAGATATTTGCAATTTTTAGTCGTAATATTACTTTTAAAACATTGAGTAAATCAACTTGCAAGGTCCTGCTTCTGGCAGTTTTTAAAATACAAATTATGTTTTATCTTCACTGTAACCTATTGATTTTGTTATAAAAAGTTAACAAGTTACAGTTTCATTTGTGATATTTCGTTTGTAGATACATGTATATGCAGCTAAGTTTACACCTGGTTCATATTTATTTACCTCAACCATTTAATGAACAGTAACAGATGAAACGTGGACATATTTTGTGTACAGATTGGTTGTAAGTGGAAATATTGCCAAAAATTTGTAACTGAAAATACAATGGTTGTGCCCCGGAGCACTGTAGATATCTGTAACTATGTCCACATTTTAAAGACTATATGCTAATCAGCATATCTGACAGCCAAGTAACATTTATTATTGCCCAAACATGATATATTTCACTTTTGGAAATTATGCACATTTCATTGCATAAATATTTACATAGAGATTTACAAATCATTTGCAGTACAAGATTGGAAAATTAAGAGCACAGGAGAGTGAGTGTTAAACTTGAATCTTTTGCTTTAGTCACAATGCTGCTTATGTTTTGTTTATTTTCTTTTTCAAAGTCATTTGTGTTGCAACACATTTAAGAAATCATTAAACCATTTCTACATTAGCATTGATGCCACGGAACACAACAGGATGGGGAGAATGGTAAACGATGCAACCAACTACAAGATAAACAGCAAAATGGAAGTTGTTAGTCTTAATGGCATACCTTATCTCTGTCTTTTTGCAATAAGAGAGATTGAAGAAGGAGATGAAATTTTGTATGATCATGGTGAGAAAAATATGCATTGGAGAAAAGAGGTAAGTTGAAGAAAGAAAAAAAATTGTATTCTGTGTCAGCGAATTGCCTTTTTATAAAGTTTTGACAAAATTTTCTAAATAGGTTTGTAATATCAAGATCTTCAATGTGTAAAATTATTTTTGGTAAAGTGACCCACAGTGAAAACACATGAGCAGGAGAGACATTATGCCCACCTGGGTCTCAGTTTGATTAAAAACAATTTTAAATACTTTGTTTCTATATATTATTAAATAAAACAATACTCTAAATATACAAAGAATACATGTGTATACAGGAAAACTTGGTTTTTTGAGTAATATTATTCACAAAGTTCTTTTGTTTGTATTAAAAAAATCCCACCAATTTTAAAAATAAAGGAAAACCATGTCTTTACTTGATTTATGGTATGTCATTATCAATCATAAGATTATAACTATATAATAGTTGTCTTCAACTGATTTAGGAAAAAAATGAAGAAAGTCTTTCCCACTCTGGTAACTTCACATTTAGGTTTATATATTTTCTGTTACAGAAAGAACATCAACTTGGCATCATCATTCTTGTCTTTCGCACATTTATGATGCAAAAAGTGAAATCATGTATAATACATTTTTATATTTGATTGTTAAATGCTCATTTTCACAGTAACTACCTAAACTTAAGAGAATTCTGTAAACACTGCCATATTGAATGGGTCATCATTGTAATTGTATTGTGCAGTTATTTTTGAAAACAAAATATGCACAGCAACAGTGCTGATAGCCAAGTTGTAATCGTACCAGACAAGACTAGAAACACGCACAAAACTTTGTTCCAATTGTTTTGTTTAAATTATAAATTATGGAATATCACCTACATTTATGAGTGAGTTCTGAAATATTCGTGTTAAGTATTTCTTCAAGATTTGAAAACAAAATGATGATAGAGACTGCTATCATGCATGTTATGTCTGATGTTTAAAAACAAAATGGAAATGTCTTTTAATACCTGTACAAGTTTCTTGTACAATAGTATATGTTTAGAGTCTGATGTCATGAAATATATTTAAGATCTGTAGAAAATTTTATTATTTCAAGAAACAATGGACAAAACTTCCAGTTGTGTTTAAATCAACAAAAAAAGATAACATGTTCACATTTTACTTGATCATAAGTAAAATAAAATATAAAAACTGAACTGAGTTTTATAATGCTCATTGAGGATGTCAAGATTAACTCCTGCCATATTGCCCAGAGATCCACTGACCAAAATAACTAATCAGTTCTGCAATTATTTTTCACCGTATCTGGGACATATAAAAGTCATGTCATGTCCCATAATCAGATCAATTTTATGCCAATCTCGAAATTTCCTGCCCATGTTTGACCTCGCATGGAATGTACTTTTCTTGACCCTGATCCATGGTATATTTTTGTAAATCTTTTTGGTGTCTGTTATTTCTCAGTCACTGGCCTAATATTTTTGTCCTTTGTGACTGGTGTACAAAAATGTCCTTTAGATGCTTTGCTAATACACATATTAATATGCATCACATATAATCATGATGCCTCACTCCAAAATAATTCTGCATAGTAGAGTGATAAAGTGCAAATGCGTTAGACGTGACATGTTTGTTCTTAAAAAGATAATTGGATATGGTAATGACTCATATGTAAGAATAGCATAAAATGGTTTCAAATGGCTTAGCTTACATTAGTTTTATCAGAAAGATGATTCTTAGATGGTGGATGCTGCAAGTGACCATATGGAAAGAAATCTCTTTTCCGTGCAAAACAAGAGTGTTAAGAAACATTCTGTAAACTTCAAAGTTTCTGGTGATATTGCTCATTTGGAAACTCATCTGTTTCATACTCTTTAGGGAGAACTCAGAAACTGAACTGTTAATGTTACGGTTTGTAGTGTTGAATATATCCAAGCAAGGTTAGTTCTTTGGTTTTTATATTCTCACATTATTAGTTTATATATTTAGTATCGTTGCTAAATTGCAAGACAAAGATTCTATTAACGTCTAAGCAGTAGATTATTTTACATTTATATTTTACACAATACCATTCAAAACTAGAGTCATTGATATGGAAATGAATTACCCGACATTAGTTGTTTCAGAACTAACTGACATGGATATCTTCTAATAACTAATGAAAATTGGAAGACTTAAAGATGTAACAAGATTTGTATGACATCAAATTCTGTATCATATATGACATTACTATTTGTAAATTTATATAAGTATCATGCTTATTACATTTAAATGATTGCTGGAAAATGTACAAAGAAAATTTATTCTGTGTTCATTACAGTTGGAACAAAAGGTTTCCCAAGTGTTCTGGCAAATGTTTACTGATTACAGAAGAATATATAACTATCTTTCCTACATGAAAAGTAATACCAATGAGTAATTTTCAAAAAGCATTTTAAAATGCAAATTATTCAGCCCTACTGAGATAGATATATCGTGTGTTCAGGGCAGCTGTTTGGCTAAAATTATTAAAATGTTTACTATTAATATTTGCAACTTGTACTAGAGATTACCTTTGAGAAAACACAGTCATAAGCATGACAAAACCTTGCATTATTTTAATTTTCTGCTTTTGAGTCGGTTTGTATTTTATCAAACTTGCAGAACTAAGGCCGTCATGTTTACATGTATAAATGAGATCATTTCATGTTAGCCATGTAAATCTTTAAAAGACATGCCTGGCATGTAAACAGTAATTGAAGCACATGACAGAATGACCACTTTGTATCCAGTCTTATTTAGAACAGCTGAAAGTTAAGGTAAACAATTGCCATTTAGGAGGTATTGCACAATTGCAGATGTCGGCAGCAAATAGAAATCTGAATAATATCTGTCCTCTTGAGAGGTTTTCTACACTGATGGAAGAATCAGTGCAGTGACCAATATCGTGATGGGCAAAACTTTTTTTCCACCAGTGCATAATAAACATTGTCTACATGTACACTTGACCTTTAAGGAAATGTATGTACCAGGACACATTAAATTCTGCTGGTTATATAAATGCAAGTTTGGTTCTTTAATCATAACATTATTGTATTATTGTATTTTATGGGATCATCTGAGCAAGGAATCAATCTATGTTATGGAATACCTCCTCAGTGAATAAGTTTCTTTTTATGTGTAGCGATTGATGTTCTGTCGAACTTTAAGCAGAAGAGATAAATAATGTTAGTAAATGATTTGGAATATTATGAAAAATATGTACTTTTAAATTCTTTTCAAAAGAATTTAGCTTTCTTATCAATATCCCAAATGAAAACAACTTGCATTTGGCACAAAATAACAGCTGTGCCATGCAAGTGGATTACTTTAAATTGAATTGTTCTCTGTTCATAGGTCGTGTGAACATTTGTAAATTCTTTGTAAACATGACAGCTTACCCATAACTGGTCTCATCATGTAAGACTGATTAAGTTTTTGTTTCTTTTATGTGTTTGAATGATTTCAGTAGTTGTTTTTTATTTTATTTTATGAAAAAGCGCATTCTTTCTAGAATGAAATTTTAATGCATGTCATATCATTTGTAGTGTAACATTTACTAGATCATCATCTGTAAAATCCACTGTGAAGTTTGAAATGTTTAATTTTATGAGTTTTGACTTGATTAGTTTTAATTCTAAAATGAACTAGTTTGGAATGTACCTAAACAACAAGCATGCACTACAAATGATGATTGCCTAGAAATTTGGTTAGGTTGATTGCACTTCTATAGATTTACCAGATTTATTGTTTATTATAAATCACTAAGCAACACTTGGACTATGAGAAAACATTGGCTGTTTTTTATTTCATTATAGTATGCTGGTGTATAGTTCCTCATTGATAGTGAATAAACCTCATATTGTTATATACATGCAACAAAAGTGAGATACTAGTATTTAACATCGAGGGTTTATTGCAGCCTGAGCGTAGTAAAGATTTGCCATTCTCACCCAGACTCAGTTACCAATTTGGTTCTACATGGTTGTATGCATGCTCTTTTGGAAATAATTTTTTCTCAACCCTTTTATTTTACTTTCAGCATACAGTTTATTTAAAACCTTTGGAATTTCCCAATATTCTTTTTTTGCACTTTTTGCAGCAAAGTTACACATATCATCCCCTCAGATATTTATGCTATGATCTCTCTTGATCCTTCTTGGACTGTATAATAGTTTAAGTATTTTAGGTTAAAAAAATTCAGGTTTAGTCTATAAGCAGCTTATTTTAAATTCATTTTTAAATAGCAGTTTTCAAAGATAAAAAACTTGTTTTCACTTTTGTTTACAAATGAATGTATATTATTTGCATATTACACATTTCACTTTGAAAAAGACATATAATCAGTGGCTAGCCATTTTATTTTTTATTTTAGTGGTACAATTTGCCACTGTCCAAGTGTTTGTCAGGCCATTTTCATTTTATGTGTTCTAAACTACACAAACTTAGTGAATACAAGTTTGTTCAAGTCTTTTGCCATTAGCTTCCAGCACTAATAAGTACTTTTGAGAGCAGACTGGCCTCAAGAAATAGTTGTTGTTGTAGGGTTTAACGCCATTTTTCAGCACACAGTAGACTATACATGGCGGCCAGTATTAATAGTGAAAGAAGAACCCAGTAAGAACCACCGACCTACGAGAAGCGACTGGCAAGCTTTCTCACATACCCACATTGGCTGAATCCGAGACATGAACCCACGCAGAGAGAGGTGTGATGGCAGTGATCTGTAATGGAGAGCACTTTCGACTACTCGGCCACTCGGAGCTCCTCAGTAATTAGTAACATTTGGTGTAAAAAGGTTCACAAAAAGAAGTTCCAGAAAACAATTTTTCCTTCAGTTATATTTAAGATTGTCAACATTGTCAGCATAAATACTTATAGGTGTGTGAGAACTTTTTTCTTTTAGTGATTACTTTGACAGACTTTGCAACCACTTACCTGTTGAGAGTATAACTATCATGTAAGAAATCAATTTACTAACTGGTAAATTCACCATTTATTTTTATCTTCGTTTTACTTAAGATATTGATCAAGATCCTTTTGATTTAGATAACGACTACGTGCCAGACAGTGAAAGTGGTAAGAGTTACACATACTAACATTGTTTGAGACAACAATTTGTAATACTTCAAAACATTGATATGTATATAAAGTGCTATCTTTATCCGTTTGTCACACTTTGGTTATTGTTTGTGATTGTTCCCTTTACAGTGTGAGGCATCTGGTTTACATGAGTACATTTGTAGTTAAGACTGGTTTAATTCGCGAAATCCACAACTTATCATTGTCCCATATGTGTTTGACCAACATACATTGCATTTAAAAGTTAAATCTTTAATAAAATAATACCTAGGGTTTGGTTTCAATGATATATATATATATATATTTGCCCGATGATTTAAGAAAACAGACAGTCTAATAAACTGGTACATTCCAGACTTAACGAAGTCCGTCATTATTTCCCGTCAGGCGTACTGGTTCACTTGCAGTTTCAAACTAATTTTATGATAGTGTATAAGAGGCAGTTAATATATATCCACATCACCGATTCTGGTGACTTGCATGCAAAATGTTCAAGTTGTGTTGTGTTGCACTGTTTAAAAAAAAAAACATTATACCCAGAAATTACCTTATTTTAAATAATTTCAGAACCAGGTTCAGATTCAAGAACATCTGAACCTATTCCATTTTTGGGGAAACTATTACAGAGAGGTAAATATGAAATTTAGAAACAGTTTGTGAATTGCTAAAAAGTTGCTGATCTTTTATGAAATACTATAAAATTTATGCTTTTTTCCACTCTATCAGGCAAACCAGAAGTAATAACATTAACACTGTGGAAGGGCTATATGGTGTTGCCTTTGTCTAAGAAAGTCATAGTTTTCTTTGATGTAATTAATAGCATTGTTGCCACAGATGATACAATACATGGAGCCACAGCATAAATGATTTTCAGTAATAAATACCAAAAGAGCCTCTCACTATACAAATCCAAAATGATAGTGCCAAGAATTATAATGCAGGAATTTATCTCAAAGTATCATAGCGGCATTTTTAAAGAAAGGTAATGTTCTTTTTACATTGAAAAGGGCTCTTGATGTCTTTACATATTGCGTTTAATTCATACAGTAGACTTCTTTATTTTTCTAAAGGACAGCCAGCTACTGAGAGGAAAGCTCAGATCGCCAGCTACCGACAGTTTCAACATTACCAGAGTCTTCCAAAGCCCCAGGAAATATTTAATCCATACCAGCATCATCGAGGTCACAAGAGTGGCAACACAGCCAGTGAACAAACACAGGAACCAGTGGGCAACCAGATTCGTTTAGGAGAAATGGATAGCAAGCAGGTGGACAAATCATCACAAAACAAAGTGCAAGAAGACATTGATGGACATGTACAAGATCTAGGTCTGATACCTAGTCAAGACCCAGTTTGTGGAGAAATGCACTTTCAAGATCTGATGGAATGTCAAGGTAAATGTATAATGAACAATCAAACATTGATCAAGTTTTTCATGGAAACTGCACATTTATCCCCATTTTCTTGAGTGATATAGGCTGAAGTGTGCAATGTAAAATATTTTCTTGTCTATTCCACAAGTATAATTATAGGTGGTTAAAAGGCATGCTTTAATTAAACAAGTGGTTACAAATCAGTATGACAGGAAGAGCTTTTGATCTGCTTCTTTTAAATTTATTTAAATTTGAGGTGTTTTATGATTCTTATATGTTTATTTCATGATACATTTAAATCAATTTTGATAAACATATATCTCCTAGGATTCTTTTTAAACAGTGTTTTGACACATTTGTATTCATTGTGATAAGTACTATTAATGACATTTTCAGAGAATAGTTGTGACTAGAAAAGTAAATATTACTTGTTTAATATTGGAGCAAAAGATGCTTTGTTTTGTCTTTTGTTTGCTTTTTCAGTTTTTGCCATCATGAATATTGTGATGCATGCTGGTAGATAGCATGTTGGTGAGTGCTTAACACCATAGCTAAACCAAAATTGCATGCATTTTCTTATTCCCAGCACAAATTGTATTGTTGCTCACCATGTTGCACATTGTTCCCATGCTTTTTTCTGAAACCCCTACTTCCAATTTCCATATTTTAGTGTTTAGTGCCCCATCCCCATCCTTGTATAACTTTTTTGTGTGGAATAGCCCTAGGTTTGCATTGCTTTCATTGTTTCTATGTTTGCACATGCATGTTTTTTTATATAAAAACAACTATGTGTATGGTGTGTACTCGTTTAAGTCTTCTTAACAAGTATTTTGAAACTTTCAGGGTTTACTTGTGATGTTTGTTGCAGAATGTTTAAAAGGAAAGGCGGTCATACTGTACATATGCAGTCACACTTCAAAGTTAAAGGTAAAAATGGCATCAAGAGATGGATACCAAACTGCCAGTTAGTTGTATTGAGTATATCTCATTCACTTTGTATCCATTATACATGTATATTGTGACCATTTTTCTTTGAGTTGGTTCGATTTCATTGATGAATCACAATATTCAGTCAGGTGCATCTGTATCATATAATTGGCTTTGCTTTCAGATATAGGTCAAATTAAACATTGCCTAAATGATATAAACTCAACAATTAAGCATTCTAACGAGTTAACTACATTTTTCATTTAATTCAAAGAATTTTGGTTTACTGTTATCTAGCAATTATAGATCCGTGTAATTATTTTTAAATAATACCTTGTGTAAGTTTTGATTGATTCTGATAAATATTTGTCCAGTGTGTATTTTTATATATTTGTTACACTTACCCCATGTTTATGTTCAATCATTAAATTTAAAACTCAAGCTGAGCCAAGATAATTTTTATGAGTTCCCGGCCAGAGGCAGTATGCTATAAAACCATCTTAAAACACTTGAAATCGGACATGTTGGATCAAACAAATTTGCTGTTGCTTTTAAGATAGGATTCTCTTGCAGATCAAAAGTATCAGAAGTCCTTACGTAAATGCCCGTCTTGTACAACAACACAGACGCAATTGGCCAGGCATATTGCCAGCAGACATTCAGAAGTTGCAGATGCCTTAAAACTTGAAAAGTTGTCTCATGAAAGAAAACATGCCTTTAAAAAGTTTAGGAAAGAAGGCATTTTGAAAAGAAGCCAACAAGAATTGAGCAAAGAAAAGCCAGTCTTTGAATCAGAAAGAAAAGGTCAAAAACAACTTGTATGTTGCTCAAAATGTAAGGGATTTTATTCAAGACGATTTTATTATAGGCACAAAGAAACTTGTGTAAAAGATGGGACTTGTAGACCAGGATCTATTCCCCTCAATGTTCTCGGGTCAGGGGAGCAAATAGACAAATTTGCAACAGAAGTGCTTGGCCATTTTCAGCAGGACGAGGCCGGCATTGTATAAGTGATTTTGATAGGAAAAAGGCTCTTCCAAAAGAATATAAGAAAAGTGGAAAAAAACGTGGAAACCAGGAAATCAGTAATGTGCGACATGAGACTTTTGGCAAAATTTCTTTCTTTTAAGGAAAATTCAGTTGGTCCTGTATCAACAAAGGACATGTTTGACAGGAGAAATTTCAGTGTGTTAGAAAAAGTTATTGAAATGGTAACTGTCGATAACAGCAAATTGAAGCATGGCACCAAGAATGCGCTGTTTTATCTTTTAAAAAACTCCGGGAGAATTTTGATGGGAAATGCCATTGCGGACGCAGGAGATAAAATGGCAGAGGAGTTTGAAAAGTTTATTCACTTACTTGAATTGAATCAGAAATTGATATTTGGTGATGCAGCCTATGCAATAAACCAAAGCAGGCAGGAGAAACTTAGAATGCCAGAACAACAAGCAGATGAGGAAGAGGTGCAAAAGGTGAGGGAACGTACTATGACAGTTATTAAAGAACTGACATCAGACTTTGAAATTATTGCACCCAAAGATTTTGTTTCGCTCATGGATGCAGTAAGTGCCAGGCTGACACTTTTTAATGCTAGAAGGGGTGGTGAGCCATGTAGACTCAGAATGAGCAGTGTTGATGATGCAGTGCAGAAAAGATGGATAGATTCTTCTCTTTTAGAAAAATGGAGCCTTTTGAAAAAGATCTATTTAAAGAAATGCTTGTAGCATATCAGCCTGGTAAGGGAAATCACCTTGTTCCAGTGTTAATACCCACAGACTGTATCAAGGGGCTTAAGATACTTACGGATCCAGCCAAACGTAAGGAAGTTGGAGTGTTGGAATCCAATGTATATGTGTTTCCAAATACACAAGGCTCCACCTTTCACGTGCAGGGTTGGGATGCCATTAGAAGTGTCTGTGATGGGGCAGCCGTAGACCACCAAGAATTGTTAACAGCTTCAAAGCAGCAGCACAGGATCAGTACACTTTATGCAGCACTTGAAGTGCCAACCCACGAGAGACTTTTTTTTATAAACATATGGGTCACAGCAAAGGTGTAAACGAGGATGTATATCAATACCCACTTCCCTTGCAGGAGGTTACAAAAGTTGGTAAACATCTACTCCGTACTGATAAAGGTAAGTTAACATATAAATTACAGCTTGGTTTAAAGTCCTTGCCAAAAACTATAGACAACTTGATGATTCCATAAAAAACTAGCATAACATATTAGCTAAAAAGTTTACGTCAGTGAAAATGCCATCATCAAAGGACATGGTGTAACAATTGAAACAGATTTTATTAGTGGACCTGTTTATAGTGGAAAGGAGAGTATAGAGATATTATACCCATATTAGGTCAGATGAGTAGTTAAACTATTTCAGAAACATGACATGATTCTAGTTTATATTGGAAAATGTTAATTTATGTTCATGCAATTATACTCTTGCAAGCATTTTTTAATAAAATAATTTTCAAACACTTTTATTAATTGTAATAAACTTTATTATTGATTTTGTTTTGTGAGAATAGTTAATTCTAAGTATTTTTTTTCTTTTATAGAATGCTAATACACAACAGATGGAGCTCAAAATGAGTCATCTTGGCATATCGAACTCACTCTATAAGTAAAATGATCAGCTGTATTAACACCTGCTAATTACAACTATGACTCATCTTTAAAGTGCAAACTACGATCAGAGTATATTAGCATTAAAAATGTCATTATCTAAATGAATTTTATGAATTATACTTCCAAATGATAATATCTATAATACAGACATACATAACACTCCATATTCAGCAAGATTCAAAATTAATAATAGAGTAGGCAGAATACCAAGCCTAATGAATTAACAGGTAATTTAAATGTAGAGTGTGATGTTCATTTCTATTCAGAAACAATGCAGCCTTGAAAGATTTTGCACTTTAAGGTTAAAATAAATTTTATAAATAAGAGCAAGAAAAGAAATTTAGAAAGAAAGTTATTTTGGTGAAAAGAAGGGATATCCCTCATTCAGATCAAATCCTGGTAACATCTCTTTCACTTTGCTTCTTAACCATTTGAGGAAGAATCTGCATGGAAATTTATTTTCTCTTGTATCATAATGATAAAGTGTCTTTTAAGAGAATGGGCTCTGACTGGCATTTTGAAAGTTATTCACACAAGAAAGAATTGATTTATAATCTCTGCACACTTATATGGGACAGTTAATATCTTCTGATTTGTCTGAAGTATAATGGTGTATATCTGTATTATAATAAGACTTGATGTGACTTGTATGAAGAATGCTTTGTCATTTTATTACCTGTTGGGTGGATATTCGTGAGACACTTATTTACCAACTTCTCAAATTTCTTTTGTGGAACCTTCCCTCTTTTTATTTTAATCCTTGTTTACCTATTATCCTGCCCTATTTTGTTCTCAGTATTTTCAGCTGTTGATAACCTAAATTTCAAAGTACAATTATAATAGGAATGTTGGAAAATCTGAAGGGAAAATAACATGATTGCAGCTTAAGACAACATTTCTTTTACAGACATAATCAATGAAGATGAGTTTTCATACATTGGAGCTGCATAGAGTAGAGTTAAGCCTTCAAGACATTTATGTTAATCAAGTTAAATCATTAAAGATATGCTTGCATGCATTTCATATTTTTCACTCATATTACCCTGGATAGGAATAAATCTCATGTAATTATCTGGTGCTAAAATTTATTAAAATGTGGCATTTTATTTTTGTTTCACAGCACAAAGTTTAAATGTTCATATATAATGTGGCCATTTACATTTTCCCATAATAATGGAATTTAAATACTCAAGTAATTATTTTCTTGTTATTGATGTGGAGATGGTGAAACAAATGAATGTGTAATAACTGCAGCAGCTTCATGTGCAGACCCTGCCAGTGATCCAGTACTGCAACCTAGCCCAGATGATGCCAGCATAAAATTGGACCCAACTGGCTCTTCAGCAATGACAGGTGGATTGATTCACAAAATCACAAATAATTGCAGGCTTTTATGCTAATTTGCATTATGGGTGTCAGAGTTGATATGCAGCCATTGGTTAATTTGATGCAACCAAATGAATGACAAATGAAAATGAATTTCATATGTAAGATGTAATTTTCCCTTTCATTCTCAAAATTTACTTACAAAAATAACTCTACAAAAATGCTGGTCAAACCTGCTATGTTGATCACTTTCATAAAGGGTCCTATTGGATCATAAATTAGTGCATTTGTAGCTGTATATTAGTGGCAAATTCATAAAGACCAGTTTCTGCTGGTCCATTGGGTGACCTTGATAATCAGGTTTGACTTTTTATGTTTTAGGACAGAATTCATTAAATATTACTAATATTGTCTCTAACCCTGTCAGAGACCAGTTGTGATAATCATTTAACCATTGAGGCTTGTAAAACCTCATTTTCTATAAATAATTGCCAATACATGAAATTTTGTTGCTCCTTTTATAGGAAGGATTATACGAAGGAAGAATTACAGATGGACCGTAGAAGACACGTGTGATCAGAGAGAGTTTTAAGCAATGGATATGTCAGCCACAAGGAAATACTTTGCCAAGTAAGTTCTGTTGTTTTCTTATATATTAGAGTTAAAATTTGCATAAAATCGGTTTTGTTTTGTCATCAAATACTATTAATAGTTGCAGACTTTTCATTTATTATATGTATATTCTATATTTTTTTAATTGACATTTTATTTGTCACATTCAAACCAGTGATTAAAATTGGGAACAAAAAGATGTCACTATATTCTCTAAGCTATGAGAAATTAACTTAACATACAAAAGTTGAAAGAAAATATTGATTTGGATTTGTGAGTTTACGTTATACATAGTGGTTATTATATTTGGTGGCAAAAGAACTTTGTAAGAGCCACTGATGCCTGGGAGTTACTGGCAACCTTTGATGAAATGTACCCACGTTAGCCAAACTGAAACTTATACTGACAATGAGGTGAGATGAAAGTGATATGTAACAACAGGCATTTAAGACCACTTGGTTATTTGGTACACCAAGAATGAATGAAAAGAGCAGAGTACTATTGCCATCTAATTGATTGTACACAATGTTCAAAATTCAGTCTGGAACACTAGCCCTTAAAAATCCTTAGGGAATAAAGTTGTCATCTACCTGGCTAGAAATTGGTAGGCTCTTGTTTTGTTTTATCTCCAACTTACTTAGTCATATGGCCACTAGAACTTCAATGAGTAGGTTATGTACAAAGTATGCACTCTGACATCTTAGATTTTATGTACACTTCTCACTCCCTACATACACAACCCATGGTGTATCCTTAGATAATACTTGGTTGCCTTGGCAATAAATAATGAACATGTTACTCTGCTATGACTGCAAAACTACATGTGTTTCTATGTAAGGACTAGAATCATCTTACGATTTCTGGGAGATAATCTGTTTCCTGTCTCATTTTTTCTTAAGTCCACTAATTATTTTTTGGTGTCAAGTCAGTGTTTATCGTTTAGAGGCTCTCTTATAAGCATTTTTCTCCAGCTGTTAGCATCCCAAAGTGTCCTTATTATATCAGTAGTGTAGACAGTAAATTGTAGGATTCAGTGTCTTTCGCATTTTGTGTCAGTTCTAATGAAAGCTTAATCATTCACTTTCTATAGTATTTAGCAGACATATCAATTAACATGCATATAGCAAATGCGTCTTCTATAAAGTATTTACCATTTAATTAATATTGGGGGATTTGTTTTGATTTTTTTAACCAAGATATTTTATTTTTCTTTACCTCAAGATAATAATATAATGGACATAATATGGTGTTAATTTGCTTTAAATCAGAGTAAGATATTTTTCCAGCTATGTGAAAGGTGGAAATGTAAGAAAAGAAACATAATGGCCCCAGAAAATTGTTGGTCACAAATATAATTTTGTTATACTATGGTACATGTAATATATTCAAAAACAACACAGAAATACCAAAGAATAACATCTTGTATGGTAACAGCTCTACCAGGCATACAAACTGGTGTATATTTTAATGCTAGTTGTAAAGAATGATAAACTAGATTTTATTTTCTTGCCCAATATATAGTCAGATCACCAATACAAATTTGTGGTATAAATTGTTTTTTGTTTAGTCATTTTTCTTAATGAGCTAAATTGTCTAATGAAGTAATATTTGTTTATTTATTGTCTATCTCATTTCCTAAAGTAAAAAGTAATAATGAAAATTTTAATTATTTTTCAGGGAAGAAAGAACTTACAACCTTCTTGACCTTGTCAAATCTGCAATGTTCATTTCATCAGTTACGGACCAAGTTAATGAATGAACAGAACCGGGAGCAAAAACGTTCCAAGAAAAGATGGGAAGTGTTTGAAGAAATCTCAAGCACGCCATGCCCTGTTAACTTTCAGCACCAGATTATGTTTGGACTTTTGAAAGTGGGCTTTATCTTTTCTTGTCTGTTCATCAATCATATACACTTTTGATAGGACTACTGGCCATAGACCACAAGAGCTTGTAGGTAGTCTGTTGTTGTCCATCATATGTCATATATCTGTCCATTTGTTCGTCCTAAACTATCTGGAGAATTGTACTGAATGTTTACACACAAATTCATCCCCTGGTTTAGTTGGTCCTATATTAAAATTGTGCTGTTCAGACATCTAATATGGCTGCCATACTGACTATCTTACAAATTTTGTTATTGTTACTCGTAATTGGATCGTTGCATTAACATGGGCTTTTAACTGAAAGACTTATGATGTCTAAACGATCATAAATAAAAGTGGTACCAATCTGACATCCACTATGGCTGTCATGGTGGCCATCTTGAATTTTTTATATCACTGTGGATGGTCATATCAACATGGGGTTTCATAAAGAGAATTCTTATAATGCTTAGTTCATCCTAAATGAAAATGGTGCCAATCAGACTACCAACATAGGTGACACTGCAATTGTCTTGAAAATCTTGTTATATTTTCCACTTCATGGTTTTATATCTGCATGTTTTCACTAAAAGAAATTTAATGATGTCACATTGGTCTTAAATGAAAAAGGTGCCAATCCAATGCCTGGTAAGGCTGCTATTGCAGCCATCTTATAAACCTAGTTATCAGTGCTCCTACATGGATGATACATCGTCATAATGCTTTCATTGAAAGACTTATTATGCTGTTTAGCTGGTCCTCATTGATAATGGTACCAACCTGATGTTAAATATGGCCAGCTTGGCAGATATGGTGAAAATCTATTCAATACTCCTCCCAAATGGATAGCTATATGAAAGTGCAGTTTTCACAAAAAGATTTCTTAAGACGTCCTTTTGGTGTTAAATGGTGCCAGTCTGATATCCATTGTGACCACCACCAAAGCCATCGTTAAAATCATATTATTGCTAATTCTCATGAATAGAAAGTCATATCTTGAAAATATTGTTATCTCTGTTCAGCTGTGGAAGTGCGCAGTTGAGGAGGTGGAAAAAAACAATATATTCTGGTATTCTGTTCCCAAATTTTTCCTGTGATGAGAAAAGGTGGAAAGTTTTGGTTTTTAATTGACCTTTGTATCGTAAATAGATTTCTTAGGAACCATGCTTCAAGAGAAAACTGATCCCTTCACGCTGAAAATACGTCCAGTTTTGTCTCAGTCTGGTGGTATTTCGATTTCAAGCTCTACCAATTGGCCTAGCCACAGAGTTCTACCATTGTAATAAGGGTAATAGTAGCCTACTTTTAGTTGTTTATGAATCTCCATCCTCCAATATTTCAACAGCTGGTTGATGCACAACATTCTCTCTTCTAAATGATTTGTCCCTCTGTTTAAATCTGGCTTGCCAATACTACATGGAGCTGGGAATATTTAGGTTTGGACTTGTCCCAGAAGAGGAAAGCAGTGCCACAGCAGCAGTTAAGCATTGACTGACAACTTGAGGGTCAGAAGAAAAAAATCTTTATGGACACAAAGCTACACTATTAAAGAGGAGGAATAGAAGGAAAAATGTGCTCATCCAAAGATACCTAGCAAGCCATGATTTTTAGAAAAAGCATGAAATGTGCTGTCTGCAGTCAGTATGATTTATCATACATGAGATTTTCGCAGATTGTGTAAGGGCAGGAGTGAGCAAACAAATGTCATTACCAGTTATAGCAGTTGTGTGAGACACCTACTTTGGTGATGAATTAACGTTAATTCTGACAGTTTACACAAGTGATGCTAACAAAATGTTTTTTGTTGTATCATGGGGATTATGTTTTGAAAGTAGTGATCGCAAGGAAGCAATTGAGTTATTGAACAAAAGACCATTTGACATAAAAGTGATTTATGATTCACTAGCTGGTATGTGTATATTGACACTCATCAGATGGTAAAACGTACTAGTTGAACATTTATTTTTCTCATGATCAGATGTGTATATACAAATGTATATGCTCCAGAATATTTTTACTACTTGTGTATAATGTCATTCTTATGGAAAACTACAGAACCTTTTCAAGAAAAAAAAATGAATTTGGATATATTTCCCAGATAATATGTTCTAAACATTCCAGTCCATGTGAAACATTATAAACTTGTTTGAAAAGTCAGATCCTGTGATGCATTTTATTTCATAAGTGTCTTTGCTTAGTATTTAATGTATTGTGCAAAATTCATGTTTTGTTATGTAATCTTTAAATGAAAAATTGTTTGCATTGCGAATAACCAAAATAAAATCTGCCAACTTGTATATTTTTCAGTTAAAATTATAGGATGTTACTAAACTTTATTTCTAGCTTTGGCCTAATTAGGCTATGTTTATAAACTTTGTTGAAAACCTGCAAAATTGTGTTTATTATATGCGTTTCCTTTATTTCCCATAGTAATCACAACTGCAGGAATAGTAATTGTTGCAAGTGTAGGATTTGCAATGTTTACATTTCTGCACTTTTATTTTCAGTCTAATATCTTTCATTTGAATCTAAATGTGTCTTATTACTGTTTGTTCCCTAATTTATGCCACAGTTAATTAATGCCTCCTCCCCTTTCTTAAAAACAGAACACTTAAAAGATGTGTGTAAGACCTGTACTTCTCAATACTCTTCTGCTTAATCCTTGATTAAAGAAAATGAAGTAGTAAGCTCAGTTGATTACACTGTTGCAATGCATATGTCGATGTATACGTTAATAAAGTCATAGGCAGACATGTAGTGTTCAACATGATGCAATAGCTGAGTGGCATGTTCAGAGACTTACCAGTAATACAACCAGCTGCAGAGTGGGAACATATGTGGATCACCTGATAATTCTGGCTGTGCTGACGACAGAATTTAGTGGCAGAAAGATGTGGTTAATATTACAGTGCATTAAAAGAAAAACTTTAGCTTTCATTATTGTGCTCTAATAAATGTCCACCCCCCAGATTGGAAAATACAATACCCCCATTGCCTTTAATTGGGGAAAATATAGTATTCTAAGTCTGGTACCAATGTGCTGGTGAGGGACAGTTCTAAGACGTGTAGCTTAGTCCCAATATAAAGACTGAACAGTTTATATAAAATTTCTCTTACCTACCAATTATATTTACTTGTACTAGCTAGTTGGAATTGTCATTCCTAAAATATGTTCATAGTGATTTATTCATGAGTTGTTATTGTTATTCCTTCTGAATGGAAAGCTCTATTGATATGATTATTTCAGCAGAATTCTTCGTAGGCTATTCCACTTTAACGTACATATTTCCAGAGAAAGCAGTCTATTAAAAATATACCCCAGGTTAATCTAATTATTCAGAATTCATATTCATACAGAAACAATGCAAAATTAGAAATTGCATCTATGGGTGACTGCTCCATTTTGACTTTTTTCATGGGTCCAAAGTGTGTTTTAATGGAACAGCCTTTATGTCTAGTTGGTCCTAAATGAAAGTAGTTCCACTCAGGCATCCAATATGGCCACCACAGCAGACATATTGGAAATCTTATCACTGCTCCTGAATGGCAAGAAGGCTTTCAAGTTTATTCAAAAGATACCAATCTACCATAAAATATGGCTGCTATAACTAAAACAACTTGTAATAACATCTTTCAGAATAACTGTCTAAGTAAAACTTGACTAATGTGACAAAACATGTAACACATTGAAAGTATTTTGGATTTTTCCTGGCCGAGTCATACCAAAGACTTACAAAAATGGCACTAACAGCTGCCTCGCTTGGTGTTCAGCATTAAGAGGCTAGTGTTAGGACTTGTCTGCCTGGCGTCATGATAATGTGACTGGGTGGGACATCATGCTACATGTCCGCGGCATGATGCCCTAGTGCTAGACATCACTATAAACTGTCACATTGCAGACATTGTAGAAATATGACTGAAATATTGTCAAAGCTACGTTAAAAGTCTAAATCACATAATCTCCAATCCACTTGATCTTTTGTCTTTTTATATTTGATACCATTTTTTAATAATTATTTACAGTTTTTTTTTTTACTTTTTAAATGTTCTTTGGGCTTGAGATATCAGCGTAATAGCTATTTAAAAAATGACCTTTAAATGAAATTAAACGAATTAACTTCTATTTAATTATGAATCCTTCAGCAAATATTTGTGAACATTTTTCAAACAAATCAAAGTTACCTCATATTTTGCACCGTTAACTTTATACAGTGGGTATATTCTCAGTACAAACAAAAAGATTTGTCTTTTTTCACTTTCATTATACTTGAAAAAAGCCATAGTTTCATCATAACAATAAATTGTGCATACTTAAAGATATTTATTTGTCATGATCTGTGTCCCATCCCACCTCTTACACTTTATTATCTTTCACTTTTAATGAAGATTGTATATGGTCAGAAAGTCAAATTCATAAACACCCCGTAAAAGAAAATATGCACTATATGTATTAAGCAATTTTAGTAAAACATTTATCCAAGAAGGGGAATTTTAACTTTCCACCGTTCAAAAGCTACAGTATCATTTAAAATGGATAAAATATTAAAACCCAAGTTATATAACAGAGATTTAAGGAGTTTCAGATTGAATATTAAAAGTTATGAATATTAAAAGTTAAATTGTGCATGGCATGGTCACGTTTAACTTGGTTATTAAAGGAAACTGAACTCACATTCATAGGTCACCTAAAAGAATATTCGAACTGATGAAAATATAGGAAAATATCTTGCTCCAATCTACTGAGCAGTTTTAATTATACGGCTGATAAACTTCAAATAACCGTTGGAACGAACGTTAATAGGCTCTACATGCCTAAACTATTTTAATACAGGCATTGGATTCTTTGGGTGGTTTCCTTTCCCTGACAAAATCAGTGATCCTTCCCTCAGATCAATTTTTTGTCCATTTATGTGAATATTTAGTGCTATTTACTGATAAGATTTTTATGTTGGGGATGACTTTCCTATATCACCTTTCTTAGCCTTCTTGTTTCTCGTAATTTTATTCTGTGGGAAAAAATTAGTCGCTTTGAAGGAAGACAAATGCAGAAAGTATAGAGTAGAATATTTCGGGCATACAGGATGGTAGAAGGACACGTAATTGCGACACTTAGACTCTAGTGGGATGGTCTTCCTAACTAGGCCGATGAATCGGCCCCTCAGTCGTGATGATGATTGTTTTCGGCAGAGGGGCTGATATCACATATTCATTTTTGGCTGCACACATGGATGTACATTTTATACACTTGCCGTTATTTCTCGTGACTGTGGAGATACCGTCAGTTGAAGTGTTCTTTTTTGGTCATGTACATTATATTTCCGGAGCAAATCCTACGTTTGGTGATTTGTAAATCCAAGTGGAATAGTACAACCATCTGTCCTGTATCCATTTTGAATATCGCGCTAGATATGGCTGTTACCAATTACCGGTATGTGTCTAAAGTGTACGCAGGATTGACCCGGAATGATTTGCATGCAGCAAAATTTCATATTTGAATGAACAGGTGACATTAGACCGACATATCGTCCATCAGTATCTATACAGATTTATGAGGAGGATTTATCGGACTACTTAACAAGCTCCCTTCACATTGGCCCACCCCTAAACTCTGCTGTGAGAAAAACAATTTTGTAATGAAACTTTGCGTGTTAATCGTTTTAATCTGGAAAAATCGCAGATGTTAGTTTTGTATGCTCGTTAATGTTTTTTTGTTTTGTAGTGTTTGACACTGAAGGACCAGATTGGGTGGGGTCCAGACCTACCCGCTTACGCTAACACAAAAGATGACACGTACGCACGCAAAGGTTTAGTTAGACCAATTTTAGAATACACTTGTACCCCCATTCCCAGAGTTTGGAAGATGAAATTGAAAAGAATCCAGAAAACGAGGGGCCAGGTTTGTTACATCCAATCATGACTATATGTCAAGAAGTATGACCTCGATATTGGATAATTTGTTTTGGAAACCATTATAAAGACGTAGATTTGAAAAATAGATTAGTATTTTTCTATAAAGGTCTAAAAGCAAAGCAAATATACCGTTCCATAATTTAATCAAGCCTAAAAGAACCAGAAAATAAATCAAGACCTTATAAATATATGATATCATGCGCGCGAATGTTAGTTGCAAATTTAGCTTTATCCACCCCACCCCGAATATTAAGCACAACTGCCGAATCCTCAGAAAACCCAATTAAAAAAGTTAATGAGGACACGTTTTTTAAAATTATTTTATTATCATTTTGTAATGAAGCAAAACAGACATTATGATGTAGCACCGAAAGTATCATGATACACGAAGAACGAGCTTATAAGACTCAGTTTTGTACATCCTACTCTGCGACCGCTCCGCTGGCCTAGTGGTTAGAGCGTCCACATCGGTTGCGGGAGGTCGCGGGTTCGAACCCGGGCCTAGTCATATCAAAGACGTAAAAATGTTACAAACGGATGCCTCGCTATACGCTCAGTAGTACGAGGTTAGTGTTAAGACTGGTCGACCTGGTGTCAGGATAATGTGACTGGGTGGGACATCATGCTACGCTGTCTGCGTTATAATTCCTCAGTGCTAGACATCACTGTAAACCACCACACATCGTCGCGATATGACTGAACAATTGTTAAAACTACGTTAAAAATCCAAATCACACACACATCCTAATCTACGAACCTATCACTTTTCACTACAAGAGACATGAAATGATTATTTACATAAAATTATAAGAAAAGTCTTAAAGCTGATTTTAGATCCAAACTGAATCTATACTGTACAGTCACTATCAAAACTTAAATTCATTTTCTACTAACTGACATTATGTCGACTAGCCGGTATACGTCTATATTGGATTCGCGGTACTAATTATATGCACAACTATGGGCCAGTCGAGAAATGGGTGGCCATAACAGAGTATATTAGTTTTAATGGCCCATACTTAATAATGAAATGTAAAGTTTTTGCGAAAGAAAGTGACAATATATTGTAGATGTAAATTTAGTATTTAAATAGTCTTGACTTAGGGACTAGCACCTGATTCGTTGGGCACGGTAGCCTATATATAAAGCATTTCATGCGCATGAAGAAAAAAAATATCGTTGTAGTCTGACACTTCGTTTTCATCACAGGGGCTCGTATCGTTGCTTACAATTGACCTGTCATACATGTAGTACATAATATCTACAAGGGAGGACACTTGTCTCATTGCTCTCGCGCCTTATTTAAGAATAAACGCTGATATTTCAAGCTATGCTTTGCGTAGCTAAATAAATGTGGTACCGATAATTAGCTCAGGTAGTTGACTGTGTATCCCTATCAAAAGTTTCACTTAATATCATACCTTTAAGCAATGTCAAATCATTTTCCCACGCTTACTGGTCGACATGGCCGTAATCGCGCCCACTTAATATGCGAGATCCTGCTGAATGGAATAATGTCCTCTCAGTGGTTAAAAAAAAATGATGTCGTGTATTTATTTATAACTGATTTTCAGTTGGCCAATGAGAATGTAATATTCGATTCAGCGCGTTGTTCTTGTGCTGGTTTTGCTTCTTTCTGTTACTTATTTTTAAGACCAAGCCATATAACTTGAAAATATGACTCTTAATTTTCACCTGAGCAGCAATAACAAGAACAACAATATGATGTTGTTATATATATATATAATATATTCAATCTTAAATGATACTAATAATTTCAGTTTAATATTCATTTATAAGAAGTGAATTGATTCAGTTTTCGGATCATTGGGGAAATGCATCCAGGGTCACTCGCCGATAGTCGTATTGTATCATAGCGATCGCCGAAATGAAGGAAACCATCGGGGTATGTTTGTTGTTGTTGTTTTTGTTGCTTTTGTAGGGTTTAACGCCATTTTTCAGCGCATTGCGGCCAGTATGTTAATGGTGGAGGAAGAAACCGGGAGAACCCTGGGAAGAACCACCGACCCACGAGAAGCTACTGGCAAGCTTTCTCACATACCCACAATGGCCGAACCCGAGACTCAAACCCACGCAGACAGATTGATTGATTGTTTGTTTTTTAACGGCGCATCAGCACTGTTAGGCTATTTAGCGCCAAACAAAGTGTTATTTGTATAATCTTTTAAAACTTATAAAAGGTCCTATATCGACCAGCGATATAAAAGAACAAATGGTTGAAATTAAAAACGGTAAGATGGTAACGGTGCAAAATAAAGCTTCCCGATCAACGGGAGTTGTAAAAAAGATGAATATGTATCAAAAAGGGACGGTATATATATTGCATAAAACTGCACAAGGTGATAGCATAAAAGTCAGAGTTTAGAGTAAATATTTACGGCTTTCAAGAACTCTATAATACGGGTGATGTTTATATTATCAAAAAGTTCTTTCATGTCATGCACAATGTAATAACGATCGCGCGTAGGTTGTAGGTCAAAGCACTCTATCATAAAGTGCTTGACAGTGAATGGATCATTGCAAGAAACGCACTCTGGTGGGTCTTCATCTTTTAGTATGTGGGTGTGGGTGATATAAGTATGACCAATTCGGATTCTTGCAATGACTACCTCCTCCCTACGAATGGTTCTGTAGGAAGGAGTCCATTCTCCTAGAGTTGGTTTGATTGCGTGAAGTTTGTTATTTACAGCATCATTCCATGATGCCTGCCACTTCTGACGTAAGAACTTTCTGATACAAGGTTTAAAATCAGTATATGGTATTTTAAAATCAGATGGTTCTTGAGAAAGGGCCATTTTAGCAGCGCGATCTGCTTTTTCGTTACCTTTAATACCAATGTGGCTAGGTAACCAACAGTATATTATATTGTGGGAGACACTCAGCTCGGTATTTTTTACGAGTATGTTTTTCAATAATGGGTTCTCCAGTTTTCTATTGTGTAGCGACTGGAGTACTGATAGCGAATCGGAGAAGATGATACTGTTTAAAATACGGTTCTTTTCTATATGTTGCAGAGCAAGGTCTATTGCTCTGATTTCGGCTGTAAAAATTGATGCTCCATTTGGTAAGCGAACTTGCGTTGTGTGATTTCCACAAACAAAGGCTGCAGCAGCCTTTTCCTCATCCTTCGATCCATCAGTGTAAATTCTGGTGTAGTTTTTAAATTCGGTGAGGAGTTCATGGTAAGAGTTGTGGAAGATAGAAGGGTTTGTTTCGGACTTTTTCCCATCGTGTAGCGTAAAACGTACTTTTGGTTGTTTAATTAGCCAGGGTGGTGTTTCGGAGATGGATGTTTCTGAATTTTTGAAAGATCTATATTTGTAGTGCCAAGGCTGGATGATATTCTAATGGCAAAGGAAGGTATGGCGTTTGGTTTATTTTCGTATAAAGTTTTGTATTTGGGTTGAAAACAGCCGAAAAAGCAGGATTCAGAGGGTTTGAGCATTTAGCTTTCAAGTTCTTTAGGTGTGGAATAAAGGTCAGTTTTCTGTCAAAGATTATACCTAAAAATTTGGTTTCCTCAACAACTGGAATGGGTGTTCCATCCAGTGTGAGGTTCGGTTCATCGTGATGTTTTCGTAACTGACAGAAATGCATGCATACCGTTTTTGATTTCGAGAATTTGAAACCGTTTGCATTGGCCCAATTTTGAATTTTGTTTATATTTTGTTGCAGTTGTCTTTCAATTGTATGCATGTGCTTTGACCGATAACATATGAGAAAATCATCAACGTATAACGAGCAATCCACACCAGGAGTCAAACACTTGGTGATGCTATTAATTTTGATGTTAAAAAGAGTCACAGATAAAATACTGCCCTGGGGCACACCCATCTCTTGCTCGTGCAGATCTGAGAGGGTAGAGCCCACTCGTACTTTGAATTCTCTCTCGGAGAGAAAGTTGGATATGAAAGAGGGCAGACGGCCTTTTAGACCTAGATCGTTCAGGTCATTTGGTATCTCGTACTTCCATGTCGTGTCATAGGCCTTTTCTAAATAAAAAAAAACCGCTACTAAATGTTATTTCTTAATAAATGCATCGCGAATAAATGTTTCCAGTCTAACCAGATGATCATTGGTGCTCCGGCCATATCGAAAGCCACTTTGGAAAGGAGATATTAAATTGTTAGTTTCCAAATACCAGACAAGCCGAGAATTGATCATTCGTTCCATTGTTTTGCACACACAGCTTGTGAGTGCAATTGGTCGATAGCTGTTGGGGTCTTCGCTATCTTTACCGGGTTTGGGGACTGGTATTACAGTTGCTTCTTTCCAGATTTTTGGTACATTACCAGTAATCCATAAATCATTGAAGAGTTTCAAAAGAGATGTTAATGATGATTCTGGAAGGTGTTTCAGAATCTGGTAATGTATCTCGTCAGGTCCAGCGGATGTATCATGGGCCTTGTCTAAAGCCTCCCTAAGCTCCGATAGTGAGAACAATTGATTATAACTTTCCGAGTTGTTGGATCTGAATTTTAAACGTGACTTTTCTTTTTGAGTTTTAAGTTTTCGGAAGGCTTCTGAATAATTAAATGATGATGAATTTTTCGAGAAACTGTCAGCAAGAATATTTGCAATGTCACGTTTTGAACTAAAGTTGTTATTGTTCAGTGTCAGATGTCGGAGAGGGTTTTGCTTTCTCTTTTCGTTTATTTTGCGTATAGTGTCCCAAACTTTCTTAACAGAGGAACGAGAGTTTAAAGAAGAAACATACTTCTTCCATGATGCTCTTTTACTTTCTTTGATTATGCGGCGAGCTTTGGCCCGGGCAATGCGATATATATTTAAGTTTTCGGGCGTCGGTTGATTATTAAATTTCCTTAATGCTTCTCGGCGTAGTTTAATGGCTTCCTTACATTCCTTAGTGACCCAAGGTTTTTGGGTTCTTTTACAATATGGCGAGGACTTGGGAACGGATTCTTCTGCAATCTCTATTAAAATAGATGTAAAATGCTGAATGGTGTCGTCAACATTGAAAACTGTATCCTCATTCAGCCTAGTTTTACAGAGTGTTTCAAACTTGACCCAGTCGGCCTTCTTTAAATTCCATTGTGGAATTACTTCATTGACTGTCGAGTTAAGATTTACAAGAAAAATTGGGAAGTGATCGCTGCTGTGAAGGTCATCAGCGACCTTCCATTCATAGTCCAAAAGCAGAGAAGGAGAACATATTGTCAAATCGATGCTTGTGTATGTACCCGTGCCTGGGTGTAAATATGTAGGTGTTTTGGTATTATATAGACACAGATCGTGTCTAGAAATAAAGTCTTGAACTTTGTGACCTCTGTCACTTATATGATTTGATCCCCATAAAATGTTATGGGCATTAAAATCCCCGAGAAAAACAAAGGGTGCGGGAAGCTGTTGAACAAGATTGTCGAGTTCGTTTGGTACTAGGTTAGTGTTTGGTGGTAAATAAATAGAGCAAAATGTAATCACTCGATGTAGAGTGACGCTTACAGCAATGGCTTGTAAATTGGTGTTTAAATGAATGAAGCTATGAGGAGCTCTGTTGTTTACAATAACAGAAACTCCTCCTGATGCCCTATCAACATTTGGAGAGCAGGTGTTAAACAGGGAGTAGTTTTTAAATGTGATGTTGTCCGTATCTTTCAAGAAGGTTTCTTGAAGGCATAGTACCGCAGGATCATGTTCGTTTAAAAGCAGGAGAATATCATTGTAATTTGCTTTAAGTCCTCGACAATTCCATTGTATGATAGTGTTTTTCATTATAAATTTAAATTTAAGATTGTGGAGCTAGGTTAGACCTTTCCAAGAAGGAATTTGTTTTGTTATTTCTCTGGAGGAAGTACGGGGGTGAATTTTTTGTTTGTAGGTCTGGAGTTCCCTTGGTCGCATGGAGCAGATTCTTCTGCATCCATGTTCTCGATGTCTCCAAACCTGTTATAAAGTTTGATGGGGTCGTCTGACCCCTTTTGTTGCCTGTTTCCATGAGATTTATTTTTGCTTTTTGGTGATTTAGGTTGTTGGGTATTGCTGATTGTAGTTTGTGTAGATGCCGTGCTTTTCTGTGATTGGTAATGAGGGGTGTTTGAGCTTGGTGTTGAATCGGGTGCTTCTGTTTGTGTTTGAGCGTCCTTCGTTGTTTTAGGATTGCTCTTCACTACAGTGGAGAAGGATGGGCTGTTTTCGCCTGTACAAGTTTTCTGGCTTCTGGATAGGGAATATTATTTGTGTATTTTACCCTCTGAATTTCCTTCTCCTGTTTCCAGGTATCGCAATCCTTGGAATTTGCGTGGTGCTCTTTTCCACAGTTGACACAATGCGGAGTTGCTCTACAGTCAGCTTCCTGATGAGAATTTTCTCCGCATCGGCCACATATTTGGGTTTTAGAGCAGCGGTCTTCGTGATGGCCATATTTTTGACATTTATAACATCGAAGGGGGTTTGGAATGTAGATGTCAAACTTCACTTGCAAGAAGCCAACTTTGACCACTTTGGGTACAGTTGGCTTGTTGAAGGTGAGTACAATGGTGTTGGTGTCCTGCAGGTTATTATTACGTTTGATACGTATTCGACGGACAGCAGTGACACCTTCACTTTTCATTCCTTCAATGATATCTGCGTCGGTGACTCCAGCCAAGTCACGACAGCGAATCACGCCTTTGGACGTATTGAGTGTGGTGTGAGCGAATGAGGTCACTGGAATATCGAAAAAGTTTTTATTTTCTTGATACCGTCTGACTGACCTCGTCGCTCACATTCCACGAGAAGGCAACCCGATTTCATTTTTTTGACGCTCTTTGGCGTACCAATCAAGCCTGTAATTGTTTTCTCGATCACAAACGGAGAGAGTGAAGCAAGGGATTTTGCGGCATCTTTAGATTGTATTACCATGAAGCGTGGAAATGTGTCCACACTACATGGTTCGTCGTCCGAGTCAGATAAAGTTTTCGTACGTTTATTTTGATTTATTTTGGAAATATCCATTTTGGCTAGATTAAAAATTCAGCACCCGTGCTCCCCACCCACCAAGGAGCCCAAGAAGGGGACACTTTTCAAGTGTCAGGGATACACAGATGCCATACTCAGTTGATAAAATTACCTTTGATTGACCCTGAAGTCGCCAATTTCTAAGGTCGGTAAAATTACCCCCCGATTGACCCGTTAAGCCACCGCCTTCTAGAAAGTCTTCTAAGACTTGGAAAAGGGAAAGATAAAGGATTAGAATATAGGGGCAACGGTGGTATCAAGAGAGATACAAGGAGAAAGATAAAGGAGGTGAGAGAGTAAATAAAGACTTCCTAGGGCTCGGCGTGACCAGCCGATTTGTCGGAACCGGGCCCATCTCGACCACCCGTCTAAGAGAAGTAGAGGCCAAAGTAGTGTATTGCAGGGAAAGCCTCTGCTCAACTACCAGGATCCTTTCCTCCTCCGACACGGGACGCAACCCACGGCAAACAGGTTGCCTCTACTTAGTCGCCTTTTATGACACGTAGCGAGGCACGTCGGGCCAATTCTACAACCCCGGACCCGCAGGGGGACCCACGCAGACAGATGAGATGGCTGTGATCCATAATGGTTAGCGCTTTAGACCACTCGGGGTCCCTGAGTATGTTTGAAAAGTACACTCCCATAGCTACAGGTATAAACGGAAACGCATTGTGTCTGGGTTGTTTGTTTTGTTGTTGTGCGTGGAGGTGCTATGTATATAGTTTGTATACAGAAACTTTTAAACTATGTAACATTTTTGTCATATACCTAACTCAATGCAAAATCTCTTGATGGAGAAAATAAAGATTAATAAGCGAAGAAATAGTCTGTACATAAATATTATTAATGTCAACTGTGTTAGAAAAAAACATGTTGATGCGACTATTATCTTCGCACGGTAGAGACAATATAATTTCCAAAATATCTTTCCTAGTGACCATATCCAATGGATATTATATCTGTGTAGACGTACCTAGACATCAAGACAAACATAGCATACAATTTCATTACCTTTTTACCCAGATATATTTGATACTGGTGAATTGGCCATTGTTGTTTGCTCAGGTTTGGTTGGGGTGTGTGAAATGCGATTGGGTACGAGTAGGGATTGAGTTTACATATAACCGATTTTTATAATCACATTCAACCCCGTCCCCCCCCCCCCCCCGATATCCCCCAACACAAAACCTTCCAACCCCATCACTTTCTAACCGAGTTTGAATTGAATCTCTTTTGACGGAAGTCATTCCAGTTTACCCACTGGATTATTTTATAGTAAAGTTTACATATAACAAATAATCCACCCCCTCCACCCTGACCTACCCCGCCTCATTATATTTTGGTCATAGCTTTAACGTTGGTGTAGTGTATAACATGAGAAACACGTTGGCCAAATGTGTTAATCAACAACATTCGTAGCTTCAGAATGGCTGATTATTAGAAATTTACACACAATGAGGTTACCTTAACTGATGTCTAAACTCTGCTGATAACCCTTCGTACCATCCTCATATTTCTTCAAAGTTACAAATCGGAGATCACGTCTGAGTGGTATGGTATTTTGATGTAACAAAAGTTTCTCTCATAATAATGCAAGAGTCAATTAGGAAAGGAACCCATAGCATTAACGCATGTTAAAGCACTTTGTTTCTTTGTGTTGTTGTTGTTGTTGTTGTTGTTGTTATTGGTTATCTGATTGGTGGACTTAACGATGGATATGCTTTCTTAAATTCATGATGGTCTCTTACATATAGAAATCCATTTACAATATTGTGTGGTTATGGTGAAGGCCATTTTAAGTTTTAAATGATATTGTAGTCAGATTTGAGATTGTATGAGGACAGCAGATATAACAGTATGAAGGCTTTACTCACACAGTAAACTTACAAAGGACATTACATATAAATGATATGAAATGGCATGTTGATCCAACGTGAAATTCGATTTATTTCTTTGAAGAATCAGTGTTCATGCCCCCCCCCCCCAATGTTCCCTCAAAATCAATTCGATATAAATGCAGAGAGTACCACCAAAGTTGAAAGGTATGTCGCATTTCCGACCATTTCCTTATATTCCATTCTCCATATCAAATGGAAAACGAATTCATGCAAACCGTGTCCTAAGAAAAAGTAAGGAATGTTGGTTTAGTAGTTGGTCTAATTCCTTTTCATACCAGCAGATGGTGTGTATCCAAAAGATCACGTTCAAGCCTTAGATAAGATTATGGAAGAAAACAAAACCTGTAAATTCAATTTAAAGTAATTTAATATTAGTTTGTCAACTATACTGCAGCTTTAAAACAATAAACCAGACTCCACACGTTGTGTTGTATTTCGGGTTTGATTCGTGTGCAGCAAATTTAGAACCCTGTTTCCATTCTGCATAAAGAGCTTTTTTGTTTGGTTTTTGTGAGATTAATTCTTCTTCTGTTCACACCCCCCCCCACACATAATTATAAAAACAACTCCACAAAGTCGTCGAAACAATTATGAAACTATCAGTCATACATTTGCTCACTCTCAGTGAAATCCAAAGATAAATTTTTGACTCCGTTTGCCCGCTGTTATTACAAAATCACAAAAGGCCAACATGAAAATAAGCAAACATTTTCTTAATGAGCTATCTATCTATCTAGCTAGCTATCAATCCCTCTAAAACAGTCTAGATACAACATGTACTTTAAGTGGTTTCGGCATTTGTTTTCTTCTTTTCAAAATGTGCTGTACATGGTACATATTTAAATTTTAGTGTGTGGGGAGACAACGCAGAACTGGATGTATGAAAGTTGGGAGGGACTGAGAAGATGTTGGAGGGATGATAAAATATGCTTAACTTATATGCAGGTTGACAGTGATTATATTCCATGCCTTTTGTTTAAACCAGGCAATTGACAATTTACAAACCTTTTCTAGAAAAAAAGAACCGCGGTAGCTCAGTTGATAGAAAGTTGGACTCGTAATCCCCACTCAAACTGCAACCTGCCGCATCCTAGGCGGACGCTCTTACATCTCCACGATTCTATTACAACTCTTTATTTCAATATATAAATCCCCATAATGGAATATTGTCCTCTCATTGGTTAAAAGAAAATAACGTCCTGCGTTTATTTATAACTTATTTTCAGTTCGCCAATGAGAAGACAGAATTCCATTCAGCGCGCTGTTTTTGCATATTAAGCGGGCGCTATCATGGCCATATCAAAATGTAAGGTGGGAAATGGTTTGGCGTTCCTTAAATGTATAATAGTAAGCCAAACTGTGGATACGCATACAAAGTCGAATGCATGAGCTAAACATCTGTACCAAATGTATTACGCTACGCAAAATGTAGCTTGAAATATCAGCGTTTATTCTGAAATAAGTCGCGCAAGAAAGGAAAGAGGTGTCCCCCCTTCCCTTGTAGTTATTATATAGTACATGTATGACAGGTAAATTGCAAGGAACTATACGAGCCTCTGGTTTGACCCGTACTACCGCGCGTTAACCAGTAGCATTGACATAACACCATAATTTCTTACTGAAAAGGGCACTTTTGTTGTTACTTAGTTTTCTGTATATAGCGTTCGTATTAATTAATGCTAGGATCTGCAATTTTCCTATTCTTGTCTTTGTTGTTGGTGTTGTCGTGGGATTAACGCCATTTTCAGCACATGATAGGCAAGCATGGCGGCCAGTATATATGGTGATGGAAGAACCCGGTAAACCCATGGGAATGTCCATTGAACAACTGGAAATTGCTGGCAACCTTTCTCAAATACACACTTTCGCCCAGCCCGAGATTGGAGTCACCCGAAGCGAGCGATATGAGAACATTTTGTGATTTTTAAGGGGAGCATCTTAGACCACTCGGGAACCTGAGCCCATGATTTTCCTTTCCTATTTGTTAAATTGTTATTCAGAATATTTCTTTCCTCCCATTCCTGGGAATCCGTGCAGATCCTATCTTAGGGCCCCTCTTCTACTGTAAGAGGTATATCTGACTGCCCTTTCTGAAAATGCACCAACCCCAATAATCATTCCCTTTATATTTTATTATTTATTTTTATTTGGATAACTTTTATTGCTATTGCATATCATATCATCGATAAGGAACAATCCTGTCTCGCGGAACGTTCTATATTAAATTTCATCGTGCGTATATAAGAAACTATACATATTTAACTATACTCTATTCTGTCAAAAGCCTTTTCTTTATATATAAGATCAAGGCCCCCTCCTCTATTTAGTTTTAAAAAAATCAATCGCTGTTTTTAAGGTCAGAATTTTGTTATGACCATAATGTAAATTACGTTTCCGACACATGTTTTAATTCTGTTAGCAAGGATCTTACTACATATTTTATAGTCTGTATTTACCGCTCCGGTGGCATAGTTGTTAGAGCGTCCGCCTCGGATGTGGCAGGTCGTTGGTTCGATCCCCGCCCGAGTCATACCAACGACTTACAAAAATGATACTAACAGCTACCTCGCTTGGCGCTCAGCAAAAAGAGGTTAGTGTTAGGGCTGGTCGGCCTGGTGTCAGGATAATGTGACTGGGTGGGACATGTTACATGTCTGCGGCATGATGCCCCAGTGCTAGACATCACTATAAACTGTCACACGGCAGACATCGTAGCAATGTGACTGAAAAATTGTTAAAGCTACGTTAAAAAATACAAATCACACAATGTCTGTATTTCAAAACGATATCGATATCCACCTCGTTATGTCTTATAGATCCCCTTTCCCCTTATACATAAATGTTTCAACCCCTTCTTTCATCGTGTACGTCATTTCATTATTTAATAAAATATTAACATACAATATCTTTAATATTGGTATTAAAAGATAGTTGAAGGGAATATATAAATATGTCGTTAAACCACCATAACCAATTGATTTTCCTTTATGAAGTTGCCTGAGTGCTGCAATTATTTCATTTGATATTATAAGTTTTATGCATTGAGACCTAGAGTCATGTGGAATTTTGCGACAGTTCTATAATCCCAGCTTATTCTTCTATCCCCCACCCCCGTGATATATTTGTGTAATGTTTAGTTCTTTTAAAAGATGTATATTTCTATATTTCTTCCATTATGTGTGTTGGTTTAGTTATCGTAACGTTATTTTCTTTAGTTTTTCCATATGCCTGTTATTTGCGTTTCTTATTTCTTCCACGATTTGCATCCTTATTGCTTTAATATATAAATTGGGGAATTATCCTGCCCTTATTTTGTGCCAGTTTAAGCTTCGTACTTGCATTACTTTTATTTTATCCTCTTCCTTTTGTATTTAAATATTTATTATTGTATTGCATTCTCTTTGCCTTCCCCGTATTATGTTTTGTTTGACTTGACAATATGTTTTGGTTATTGATTTAATTTTCTTCTTAATTACCCTCCCCAACTCTTCCATTAGGTTGTAATATTCTCTATCTAAAAAGCTTTCTAACAGTACTTTAAGTATGGCTTTGTATTATTCGTTTCTACAGCTGAGATGTTTAATTACTATAGGTTCTGACCCAATCTTGCCCAGCTTCACTTGGTAACAGGTAAATCGTAGCTAAATTAACGGTCGAATAATTCAATTTTCTTGTATTTCTTTGCAGTTTTGTCTGTATTATACAAATCTGTATTTCAGAATGCCTGAAACAGCTGCGATCATGGTGTATTGTTATTATGATGTATTTTTGTAACAGCTAGCAAAACTGTATATGAATTGGAAGGTGACGACTACATGTGAAATTATGGAAGTCAGCCAGGTCTAAAACTTTCATCAAACTGTTTTTAAAAAAGTCATTTATTTATCTGTAAATTGTTTAAAGATAGTATATATCCTTTGGGTCGTCCCCTTGCCACACAACTTTGGAATTGGTTCAGAGAGCTTCTCAGTTTAACATTATGGATATAAAATAAATGTATGCTGTTTATCGATAAAGGGTATTTGCTTATATCGAGTGAATAACGGATATATTTCATTTTTTTGTGTGGATGGAATATATCCGTTATTCACTCAATACAAGCCATCTTTACTTTATGTTCCGTTCGAACGTATTGGCTGGCAAAATGTATAATAAACTGAAGTAGAAGCTCTCTTATTAGATAATGTCAGCTGATCAACATTTATTTTCTGCTGTGTTTTCCTTGATCTTTGTATAGAAAATAGTAGTAACAGAGCCTGCTTTTTGGCCGATTCGACGGATGTGGCTCAATTGGGCCCACATTCACAGGTGCCCCGCGCGTTGGTGATTTTTAAAAATATATCTATATAGAGAAAGTAACTTTAAATCGATGGAAGAAATTTTAAGTTCGATATTCTATAAAACTTGTTTAAAAGTTTATTTCCAAATCCAGTTCTCACAGGAGGCCCCTCGCGTAAATCCAGGGGTCCCGCCAAAATAATCAAGCCCCGCGTTTGCTAAGGCCACTGCTTAGTAATAACAGTTCTCTTTCACAACTCAACACTGAATACACATAATCAAAAGAAAAATGAAAAGTAGGTTGCTGGATTCAAACCTGGTACACCTACGTGATATATGGATATGTTTACCATTAAACTAAGAATGTTACGAAAATACTCTTCGATGTTCTTGGTCACAATGTTATCAACGTCTATCGATTACATTAGGACAAAAACCAGATTAATTTGATTGGTTGGTAGGTTGGTTGGTGTGTGTACGTGTATAAAACCAATTTATGTAGCCCTACATGGCGGCCAGTGTTTGTGGTGGAAGAAGAACCCCTGACCCACATGAAGCTACTGGCAAGCTTTCGCGCATGTCCCCGTATGTAGAGTCGAGACTCGAACCCATGCGGACGGAGGGTAGTGTCAGTGATATAATAAAGGCGAACGCATTAGACCACTCGGCCACCCGTGACCCCATTCATAATTGACTCCAGTGAATTATGAAAAAATACTTTAAATGGAAAATCCACTGATTCGCAGACTAGCATATAATAAAAATATGTTATTATCATTTGAAATTAATGTACGTAATGATTGATATATACAATTAAAAATATATAAAAATGTATAAGAAAAATATTTAAAAAGAATAACAATAAAAACAAAATCGCTCCTACAAAATATTTGCGGGGCCTCGAGAGTAGTGAATGGGGCCACCCTAGCGACAATGGGAATTAGCATTACAGAACCCCTTGGGCCACTCTAGCGACAAGGGAAATTTAACATGGAGAAAAACCCTGGGCCACTCTAGCGACAAGGGGAATTTAACATGGAGAAAACCCCTGGGCCACTTTAGCGACAATGGGAAGTTAACATGGGAATATATTTTGGGCCTGTTGAGCGACATGGGAAATTTAACATGGGAGATAAAAAGCAATTCTAGGGACAAGGGGAATTTAACAAGGGAATAGAGTTTGGGCCTGTCTAGGGACTACGGGAAATGGAACAGGGTTGGGACCCTATTTTAATACGGTCCCGACCTGACGGGTCTCTATTTTTTTGCTTTTTATAAAACAATAAAAAAAATAAAAAAATGGGGTAGGCAATTGAAAGTCGATCTCTTTTCGAGAAATGTGGGTGGCCCTGAAAAGGGCCTTTGGGTTTATATATGCCCTTAACATGAAGGGCATCTGTGACTTCTTCTTGTCCTTAGGCTTCGTCTCACTGTAGGACCGTAAATCAGGACTCTTTTGAGGCATCCTTGCCTCTCCACGTAAATTCTACGTATCCATAGGTTGCTGGCGGTCCTGTGGACAACTGCCCATTCGGATCGGACATACATCCGTCCTGAACATCATTGTTGACACAAGGGTGGAAGATTCAACGTCAGTCCACATGCTGAGGCGACGAGAACAGGTAAATCAATGCAGTGAACTGCGCTTATTTATAGGTAGAGGAAGGATTGAAACGGATTGAGTTCATTGACCAATCCAAACACGCGTTACAAAATTCAGTCAGCTCGCATCCAATCCGAAGAGAACAGTCTGTGACGTCACGTGGTCTATATAGATTCGCTAGTGCCTGTGCGCTGTCAAACCATGCAACAGTTATTCAACATGACGGAAACTCAGAGAACGATCCATTGGGGTGCACCAGCAGCGGAGACCACCCAAGGGAACCCGGACTTACTTTCAGAAGAGGTGAATTGGGATTTTGTGGATTTTCTTACCTCGCAAGAATTTGTTCCGGAACCTTCGTTACCTTCATTACCACACGTGGAGAATTTTAGACAGAGACAGAAAGAAGAATTGGAGAAATTTATACAACGACAAAAGGAAGCGGAACAAGCTTTTCTTTTACAGCAACAACAGCAAGAAGAGGTAAGAAAACAACAACAACAACAACAACAACAAGCAGCAGCAAAGAAACAAGAGGGTGAAAATCAAACGGTCACGGTACTGTTAGACATTTAAGCGGAGTTAAGAAGTCTGAAACAAATGTATCAGACTTCTTTATCACGACCGAAGAGAATACGACCTTCCCGAGCTAAACACGCCAACCCTGTGACTAAGCCTACCGTACCACCCTTAGTGATTTCAACCCAATCATCATCATCAGAAGTAGGCCTTGGCCGTGGCAAAGGCTTAAGGCAGTTAAAGTTGATTGCTTAAACTCACCACTACACCAAAAACCAAAGGCCCTTTTCAGGGCCACCCACTTCTCTCGAAAAGAGATAGACTTTCAATTGCCAATAACTCAAAAAAAAAAAAAAAAAAAAAATAATTTTACCCCTATAGTACGTGTATATGAGTGCGTGAGTGTAGCTTCTTATTTAAAATCAAAACTCAAAGACACTTACCTTTTTATACCTAATTTATTCTTTTATCAATAGTTACAATCCAATTCACAATTCACAACAAAACACTTTAAAAAGTCTATAGACTTCTTCTGTCTCATTGTTCACTCTCTCTGTTTTTTGAATTTCATCACAGTCAGTCTTTTCCTCCTCTTCATCCTCAATTTCTTCCCTTCTTTTCTTCTCCTGTTTCTTTTTCTTCACCTGTCTGCTTTCTTCCTCTTCTTCTTCCTCTCCAGAATCCCTCTCTTCTTCTGACTCCTCTTGTTTCTTAGGGCAATCTGGAGACCAATGTCCTTTTTCTTGACAATGATAACAGGTATCTTGACTTTTGTCTCTTTTAGCCCCTTTTTTTTCTTTTTTGACGGTCTGGACAATCTGAAGACCAATGCCCTTTCTTCTGACAGATATAGCAAGTCTCTTGACTTTTATCTCGATAGGAGGGTGAGTAGTCCCTCGGCTGGTCTGAAGAAAATGTTCGGATGACCCCTCGCAAAGCTCTGATGAAACGTTCGATTTGGCTAGTCTCTTCCATCGTTGTGCTCGGCTTGAGAGTGAAATGGATAGTGAAAGGACAAGACACACACCCTTTATATACGCTGGTCTGTCATGACTATAAAGTAACCCATGGTGTTTAAATTTTAATCATTTGACGTTTTGCTATCAAGATGAAACGATCCAATTTATTCAAGAAGAAAGAAGAAGAAATTAAGAGGCAGAAACGTGATCTATCGCCTCGTACCAGGGCTGAAGTCTTGGCACAAATTCATGCCAGTGATTTTGACGAGGACATGAATGAACCAGAATCCAAACCCTCTAAACAAAGTTCACCACCCTTAGTTAACCCTGAAAAATACTATTCCATTCGAGAGACCGAAAAGCGCTCCTCTAGAAAATTTAGAACCACGGCTTACAAATACACGGTGAAGTTTAAAGATTTCAAGTCCGAAGTACCGTTGGAGAAAGCAGAAGGCTTCATCACCGGGGTGTGGGATTCTTTACTCACCACACTCAAGCGACAATGTCAACCCAAAGAAGACGATCGCTTGAGACTTTCCATACAACACGACGGCTTGAAATCCCCTGTTTGGATCGAGTTTAGCAGCCCTGCAGAATTGACCCCTTCCAAAGTCATGGACAAAATTCAACACGTACAACAATCCAATGACCAGTTTGACATCACCGATGGAAAAGCCACACTGGACATGACCCACGTCTCTCCTCCTCAAGGGACTGGACGCAAAAAGATGTTATTGGTGGACGAGCTTCGCAGCACCAAAACAAGTCTCGTCGGAATTCACAACCCTCGAGACCAGATGTGTTTAGCCAGGGCCATCGTGGTGGGACAAACCTATGCTAACAAGAATGACACGGTAGAATGCAAAAGAACCTGGAAAATTATTCAACGATCCGACCGAGCCAAACAACCAAGTGAAGCAGAACTCCTGTTGCAACAAGCCGGCCTGTCCACAGACACACCCTGTGGCATTCCTGAAATGCAAACATTGCAAGATGTCCTAGCTCCACGCTACACCTTGAAAGTGCACCCTCAAGAAATGCGTGGGCCTCTGTTGTTTCGAGGGAAAGACTTTAAGGATGGAAAATACATTCATGTCTATCATCACGATGGCCATTTCGATACCATTACCAGTATCACCGGATTCCTGGGATACAGATATTACTGTGAGAAATGTGACCATGGTTATAGCAATCGAGAGCAACACAAGCATTGCGGATTGAAATGCTCAGGATGTTTGGCCTCTCCACCCTATCTGACCGAAGGGCAAGAACCAGTGCCTTGTTCTGCTTGTCTGCGCATGTTTGTCAGCCCTGCTTGTTACCAACAACATCTGAAGACGCAAGGTTCACAGCAGAAATGTACTTGTCAACTCCCGAGATTGTGCCCTACGTGTGGACAAGGCACACGTATGTTCAGGAAAGAAAAAATGTCACATTTGTCACCACATCGTGGACTTGGAACACCAATGCTACGTGCAAAAATACCAATCCCCACCAGAGAAAGAGGATTGACACAAGAAGAAAGGCAATTTCATCTTTTTCGATTTCGAATGCATGCAAGAGACTGGCATTCACATTCCTAATTTCTGCGTGGCTCATCGAGCGTGCGAGAATTGCATTCAAGAACCTATCTTCAGTCATTGCCCTCACTGCAGCAAGATTTGTGGAGGGCGTGAAAAAATCTTTCGGGGACCGAACACGCTAGCCGATTTTGCCCAATGGGTCTTAGACTCCATCGACAAGACGTGGAGCCAAGAGGACATCGAACGTTACGGAGATTGTCATCGTCACGCCACAGTGATGGCTCACAATTTCTCCGGTTACGATGGACAGTTTCTTTTGAGGTACTATACGGAACAAGGCACCGAGCGTCCTAAAGTCACTTTGAACGGAGCCAAAATCATTTTCATGCAAGTGGGACAAGTACAGTTTAAAGATTCGACGAGTTACTTGGCCATGCCTTTGAGCCGAATGCCTAAAACATTTGGAATGACAGAAATGGCTAAAGGGTACTTTCCACACTTTTTCAATACGGAAGCCAATCAACACGCCGTTCTACCCCATTTACCTGAGGCTCACTATTACGACCCTGACAACATGCGTACCGAACAACGAGAAGCTTTCTACGCTTGGTACCAGGCTCACGCCTCGGACCCTTTCGACTTTCAGGAAGAAATGCTAAAGTATTGTCGTTCCGACGTGGACATTTTACGGCGTCGCTATGGAAAATTTCGAGAACTGTTCATGGAACACGGAGGGGTCGATCCTTTGAAAGAAGCTTGCACCATTGCCAAAGCGTGTTCCTTAGTGTACCGGCAACGATTCATGCCTGAAAACACTGTGGCTGTCATCAGTCCTCAAACGACCAACTATGTCAAACGTCAATACTCGGTCAAAGCCCTACGCTGGTTACATTACTTGTGCGACAAGGAAGACAAATGGATTCAGCATGCCCGCAATGGAGGAGGCGAAAAGACCATCGGAACGCATTCGGTCGATGGCTGGGACTTAGAAAACCCCAAGATCGTGTACGAGTTTAACGGTTGCTTATTTCACGGATGTCCCGTCTGTTACCCTGACCGTGGCACTAAAAATCAGTTTTTACAACGAACCATGGAAGACTTGTACCAGGCCACTTGTCAGCGACGCCTAAAGGTGGAAATATGGGAACACGAATACGATCACCGTTTGAAAACCGATCCCGAGTTTAAACGCCTCGTGGAAAGTTACCAGTTCATGGACCCCCTGAACCCGAGGAATAGTTTGTACGGAGGAAGGACCAATGCCACCTGTTTGCTGTACCAAGCTGACGAAGAGAAAGGAGAAGAAATCAAATACTTGGACGTGTGTTCGCTGTATCCCTACGTGTGCAAATATTGTCGCTTTCCTGCATGGCACCCACAATTCTTCACGGAACACATCGACCTGAAAAACATTCGACAATACGAAGGCTTGATCAAGTGCAAAGTTTTGCCTCCCAGGGACTTGTACCATCCCGTCTTACCTCACCATTTCCAAGGCAAACTGATGTTTCCTTTGTGCCGTACTTGTGCCGAAACGTGCAACCAAGACCAACCTTGTCAGCACACCCAGGAAGAACGGGCTTTGACGGGAACCTGGGTCAGCGTAGAATTGTTCAAAGCTCTGGACATGGGATACCAACTGTTAGAAGTGTACGAAATTTGTTACTTTCCCAAGACACAACAATATCACAAGGGTGACCCCACTCAGAAAGGCATTTTCGCCGACTACGTGGATGCCTTTTTGAAACTGAAGCAAGAAGCCAGTGGCTATCTGTCCTGGTGTCACACTCCCGAAGACCAAAAGACATTCAAAGAGAAATACTGGGCACAAGAAGGCATTACTTTAGATCACATAGAGAAAAACGAAGGCAGGCGATCGTTTGCCAAAGTGATGTTAAATTGCTTGTGGGGTTAAATGGCACAACGACCGTGTTTACCCAAGACGGAATATTTGACCGAACCTTCCCGCTATTTCCAGATGATTCACGACAAAACCAAATTCATGAAATACGTGGACGTCGTTCGCGAGAATTTGATCTTGGTCAATTACGAAGAAGATCTGGACTTTGTACAAGACGACCCTTTTGGAAATGTCATTATTGCGGCTTACGTGACAGTTCATGCTCGCTTAAAATTGTACGAAGCTTTAGAACTGTTAGGGGAACGCTCCTGTACTTTGACACGGACAGTTGCATTTACATCCATCACCCGAGTCAACAGCACTCTGACATCGAAGGAGACCGTTTAGGAGCCTGGACAGACGAGCACCCCGACGACAAGATTCTAAGTTTCGTCAGTGGTGGTCCCAAAAATTACGGCTACGAATACCGGGACAAACAAGGAGAAGTGCACACGAAGTGTAAAGTGAAAGGATTGACTCTGAATTATCGTACCAGTCGTGTGGTCAACTTTAGGGTATTGAAAGAAGCCTTGCAATCTGGAGAGGATGAACACTTTAAAGTGACCACCTATCAACCCAACAAGATTGTACGTTTACCCACTCACCACATCGTCAGTCGACCCTTGGAAAAAGTCTATCAAATCGTGTACCAGAAGCGAGTGCGACTTCCCAATCATTTCACCTTACCGTATGGACACGTCGGTATTGGCCTGTATATAAAAAGGAACCCTAGGCAAGATCGATAGTTCATTGTCACTACCAAGACCAAGCTTCCGAAACAAAGAGACTATAAAATCAGGAATCCATGCCACGGCTTATGTCACATGTAATTGAACAGATTCCGTGGAAGGAACTCAATGACCATATTCAAACCGTGGATCATTACCATCGATTATTACAAGAACTGTATCCATTCAATTTGGGTCGACAAGTGGTGTGTGTCTTAATGACTTGTTTTCTGGGATTTCGTTTACCAGCCGATTCCATGTGGACTCTTTACGAACAGTACTTACCACCCCAATGGCCTTAAATGGTCACGACAGACTCCTTTTGCTCAAAGCCTTGCGTTTTCATCTGGATACTTCTCGACCTCAACAGGAAAAAAAGATTCGTCAACTTTTAGCTACCCAAGACGTGTATGACGATGTGTGTGAAGCTTGTGACTTACACCCCCATTGGACAGATGTCCCTGACTGGAAAAAAGGGGGTTTTGAGGCTTGGACCCAAGAAGTGGCCCAGTATGCACGAGAGTTGTTCAAGGAAAAAAGTTACTTTTCAACCTGTGTTAGTGACGGTGCCAGAAGAACCCGTCACCCAGGACAGGACTGTCGTGGACATGCCTGAAAGACCCTTTCGGGAGGATTCTTGTGTGACCTTACCTCCTATAGAACTGGTCAGAACATTACCCAAAACATGTTGTACAGACACTTGTGTTTATTCCACGTTGATGGTTATCATGTGCCTTTTATTGTTGTACTTAAGCCTTTGGCTTTTATGTATTTTTGTCTTTCGTGTTCATGTTTAAAACATTCAATAAACGTGTCCTGAAAAAAGTATATAAACTCTTGTCTTGTCTGTTTCGTGTCACAAGTGACATTCCTAACACTATGGCTACCTCTGCTGTCTCTGCTCCCTCTTCCTCTACTGTCAAAGTCATCGACGAACACTTAGATCGTGCCAGTTGGGAGGCTTTTGTATCTTCGCCATCCCTTTAACATGCTCATTACTGGACCGAGCGGTTCAGGCAAAACCGAATTCGTTAAACGCTTGATCGAACATAAACATCATTTGATCGATCGACCACCTCAGCGCATCGTGTGGTGTTACAAAGTGTGGCAATCGGCGTACAGCCTCTTGCGAGAAAGTCAAGGCGATTCCATCGTGTTTGTGGAAGGCATTCCTAAAGAAGACGACGGCATCGTCTCTGACTCCCGTCAAACCCATTTGGTCATTTTCGACGACATGTTAGGAGAAGACGAAGAAGAAATTAAACTGTGGTTCACGCGCAAAGGGCATCATCGTAATGCCAGTGTCGTTTACATCACTCAAAATTTGTTTCAACAAAGTAAAGCCCATCGCACCATCAGTCTCAATGCGCATTAAGTGGTCTTGTTTAAAAGCCCTCGAGATAAATCGCAAGTGCAAGTCTTAGCCAAACAGTTAGGAACGCCTTGGCTGACTCAGGCGTACGACGATGCCACTCAAACTCCACACGCCTATATACTCGTAGTTTTTAAACCTACGACCCCCGATGATTTGCGATTTCGTACCCACTTGTTTCACCACTGGTGCCAAGACGGAGGGCCTGTCCTGTACACGTCTCCGTCCTCCACTTAACTTCATTCCACAAAAAAATCCATAAAAATCTCAGACCCTTTTCCTCTGTCTCACACAACGTCAACATGACGTCCCTTCAGTCGCATCTTCCCGTCAAATTGATTCGTGCCTTGTATGGCATCAGTCGAGAAAAAAATCCACAAACACGAGCTCGTGTGTTAGAAGCTAGTCTCAAAGAAGTCTTAACGATGGTTCACGGTGACGGCACGTCAATTACTCCAAGGGATCATTCAGATTCCTCATCAAACCAAACGCTTTTTTGATCGAAACAACTGGCCGATCCCCGCATCGACACTCAAACCGAAAAACAAATCATTTTGAAACCTGGAGGGAGCGGTACTCTAGGAGGGGTCATCATTCGCTCTCTCTTAAGATGGGATCCTAATACCCCCAAAGTTCTCCCCAAGAAAAAAGTCAAACGAAGCTCCAAGAAGAAGAAAAAAACCAGGTCCCCAAGGAGAACTTCTCCAGTGGCGGGACCCTCCTCTTACCAGACACCACCCCGGAAAAAGAAAAGAAGACCCCAGATTGATTGATTGATTGATTGATTGATTTTAGTTTTAACGGCGCATCAGCACTGTAAGGCTATTTAGCGCCAAACAAAATGTTATAGGTATAATCTTTTAAAAATTATGATAAGTCTCATATCGACCAGCGATATTAAAACACAAATAGTTGAAATTAAAACGGTAAGATGGTAACGGTGAAAAATAAAGCTTCTCGATCAACGGGGGATGTAAATGTTGTATGTTAATGAAAAATGATGAAAAGGTATTAAAAAGGGACGGTATATATATTGCATAAAACTGCACAAGGTGATAGCATAAAAGTTAGAGTTTAGAGTAAATATTTACTGCTTTCAGGAACTCTATTGATTGATTGATTGATTGATTGATTGTTTGTTTTTTAACGGCGCATGAGCACTTTTAGGCTATTTAGCGCCAAACAAAGTGTTACTTGTATAATATTTTAAAACTTATAAAAGGTTCTATATCGATCAGCGATATAAAAGAACAAATGGTTGAAATTAAAAACGGTAAGATGGTAACGGTGCAAAATAAAGCTTCCCGATCAACGGGAGATGTAAAAAAGATGAATAGGTATTAAAATGGGACGGTATGTATATTGCATAAAACTGCACAAGGTGATAGCATAAAAGTCAGAGTTTAGAGTAAATATTTACGGCTTTCAAGAACTCGATAATACGAGTGATGTTTATATTATCAAAAAGTTCTTTCATGTCATGCACAACGTAATAACGATCGCGCGTAGGTTGCAGATCAAAACACTCTATCATAAAGTGCTTGAGTGAATGGTTCATTGCAAGAAATGCACTCTGGTGGGTCTTCACCTTTTAGTAGATTGGAGTGGGTGATATAAGTATGACCAATTCGGATTCTTGCAATGACTACCTCCTCCCTACGAATGGTTCTGTAGGAAGGAGTCCATTCTCCTAGAGTTGGCTTGATGGCATGAAGTTTGTTATTCACGGCATCATTCCATGATGCCTGCCACTTCTGATACAACGTGTAAAATCAGTATATGGTGTTTTAAAATCAGATGGTTCTTGAGGAAGGGCCATTTTAGCAGCGCGATCTGCTTTTTCGTTACCTTTAATGCCAATGTGGCTAGGTAACCAACAGTATATTATACTGTGGGAGACACTCGGCTCGGTATTTTTGAAGAGTATGTTTTTTAATAATGGGTTCCCCAGTTTTCTATTGTGTAGTGACTGGAGTACTGATAGCGAGTCGGAGAAGATGATACTGTTTAAAATATGTTTCTTTTCTATATGTTGCAGAGCAAGGTCTATTGCTCTGATTTCGGCTGTAAAAATTGATGCTCCATTTGGTAAGCGAACTTGCGTTGCGTGGTTTCCACAAACAAAGGCTGCAGCAGCCTTTTCCTCATCCTTTGATCCATCAGTATAAATTCTGGTGTAGATTTTAAATTCGGTGAGGAGTTCATGGTAAGAGTTGTGGAAGACAGAAGGGTTTGTTTCGGATTTGTTTCCATCGTGTAGCGTAAAAAGGACTTTTGGTTGTTTAATTAGCCAGAGTGATGTTTCGGAGATGGACGTTTTCTGAATTTTAGAAAGATCTATATTTGTAGTGTGGAGGCTGGATGATATTCTAATGCCAAAGGAAGGAATGACGTTTGGTTTATTTTCGTGTATGGGTTGAAAAACAGCCGAAAAAGCAGGATTCAGAGGGTTTGATTTTAATTTCAGAGCATACTGTGCGGAAAGCATTTCTCTACGATGCGATAACGGTGGTTCATTCGCCTCAGCTGGGCTTTCACACGGGGATGTTTTAAATGCTCCCAGAGCCAGCCTTATTCCCTGATGATGAATTGGATCAAGCATTTTAAGATATGACTTTCGGGCTGAACCATACACAACGCATCCATAGTCTAGTTTGGAACGAATAAACGTTCTATATAAATTCAGGCTGACTTTTCTATCAGCACCCAAGTCAGTGTGCGCTACTACTTTATGTAGGTCAAGTGCTCCGGCCATATCGAAAGCCACTTTGGAAAGGAGGTATTAAATTGTTAGTTTCCAAATACCAGACAAGCCGAGAATTGATCATTCGTTCCATTGTTTTGCACACATAGCTTGTGAGTGCAATTGGTCGATAGCTGTTGGGGTCTTCGCTATCTTTACCGGGTTTGGGGACTGGTATTACAGTTGCTTCTTTCCAGATTTTTGGTACATTACCAGTAATCCATAAATCATTGAAGAGTTTCAAAAGAGATGTTAATGATGATTCTGGAAGGTGTTTCAGAATCTGGTAATGTATTTTGTCAGGCCCAGCGGATGTATCATGGGCCTTATCTAAAGCCTTCCTAAGCTCCGATAGTGAGAACAATTGATTATAACTTTCCGAGTTGTTGGATGTGAATTACAAACGTGACTTTTCTTTTTGAGTTTTAAGTTTTCGGAAGGCTTCTGAATAATTAGATGATGATGAATTTTTCGAGAGACTGTCAGCAAGAGTAGTTGCAATGTCACGTTTTGAACTAAAGTTGTTATTGTTCAGTGTCAGATGTCGGAGAGGGTTTTGTTTTCTCTTTCCGTTTATTTTGCGTATAGTGTCCCAAACTTTCTTAACAGAGGAACGAGTTTAAAGAAGAAACATATCATACCTGTCCTGAAGTTGATACGACATAAAGACAATCAGTGACGACGCGTTCCAGTATAAAAAAGGTGTGTGACCAAGTCGGGGTATCAGTGTTTTGGTGCTTATGAAGATTTAAAGATGTCACCTTCTAAAAAACATCCCTCTTCTAAACAACCCCAAGGAAAGAAAAGGACAGGACTGCCACCACGTTTAGTAAAACATGGGGACATGTTATCTGTCGCTAACTCGAGCGGCGAGTTAGTGCGAGCCCTGCAACTAGTGTTGAAACAAAGCGGTCGTCACCATCTTCGATGGCAAACGGACAAAGGCACCGAATTTCTGAACCAACCTTTCCAAAAAAAATTAAAGAAACGTGACATTCATTTTTTTACCACCGAGAATCCCGAAACCTAAGCCAGCATCGTGGAACGTTTCAACGCACTTTGAAAGAACGCATGTGGAAATATTTTACGCATCACCACACTCTGAAGTACATCGACATCTTACCGCACCTGGTGCAAGCGTACAACCAATCTTACCATCGAAGCATCGGACGTGCCCCGCAAGAAGTGACTCCCGAGAACGAAGTGCTGGTGTTTGAGCGCCTGTTTGGTACGTCCGCAACGAGGGCTGCCCCCAAGAAAAGTGGAGTGTTGACCGTAGGAGAGTGGGTACGCATTTGGCAAAACCAAACGCACTTTCGACAAAGGTTACTTACCTAACTGGACGACCGAATTGTTTCGTGTAACTGAACGAGTGCATGGCCGTCATTCTGCCGTCTATAAATTGGAAGACATGAACGGAGAAGTGCTCAAAGTAACGTTTTACTTACCCGAGTTACAACGTGTCACCAAAAAAGAAGACGACGTGTACGACATCGAAAGCATTCTCGAACGCAGAACCCGTAAAGTGGGCAAACGACGTGTCAAAGAAGTCAAAGTACGTTGGAAAGGATATCCACCCAGTTTTGATTCTTGGATCGACGCTTCGCAAGTCATCGACTATAAAAAGAAGTGACCATCATGCCCTTTCACACAGACGCAGCTACGTCGACCACTCCTTCACCTAGTTCTTCTCTGCAAGATTTACAAAAACAACCTTTGTGGGTGTGGTGTGGAGAACGTGTGCCTAAAACGCAAATCGTCTTTTTCTGCCAAATCTTCGTGGTGTATTGTGTCATCGGGGCAGCCATCGCCAATTTGAGTTTGCAACAAGGAGACAAACAATTGTGGACCATTTTATTGAGCAGTTGCATCGGTTACCTGCTTCCCAATCCCTCCCTGAAATTCTCTTCCAACGGGAACCAGGGGAACCTTGTGTCCAGTGCCAGTGTCAGTCACCACTCCGATAACAACAACAACAACCCTATTTTCGGCGGAGACACGCCTCTGACGTCCAGTAACCCCTCGGACAACCACAGAACTTTGGAATTATGAGTCACCAAAACCAATTTTACTTAACCTTACCCAGTGACAGTTCCATGGAGGTGTTTCCCAAGAACACGTTGTGCTGTTACACGGCCAAATTACCTCAGACCATCCCATTAGATCACGAAGCCCATTGGGAAGTGGCTTTAGTAGAAATCATTCACCCGACCCAAGTCCTCAATGTCCTTCCCAATCAAAATTCTTTTGATGTGGAAGTTCATGATGAACAATTGCAACAGTACTTGGATACCCATGGCAAATATGACAAGAAAACCCCTGGCACAAGAAATCAAAAGTACACCACCTATCACTTGTTCGTTCCCCCAGGCTATTATTTTAGTGGTCAACATTTGGTGAGCACCATAACCTCCAGGTTTAATGTCGTGTTTCTGAAAGCTTTGGAAAGTGTCAAAAAAGTGTCACCATGGAATACCACAAAGCAGCTCGTCGCTTCTTGATGAAATTTCGCGCGAGTAAAATCGTGTCCATTTTATTTTGTCCTGAATTGTTTGACATGTTGGGCGGAGACATGGACATGAGAAAGGCCATGCTCAAGAAAAACGAATTACCAATCATTTACGACAACGAGTATTTTAGCAAGTTATTTCGTGCCCCGGTAGAACTGAACTAAGGACTGAATTTGATGTTTGTGTACTCCGATGTGGTGGAGTACAACGTGGTGGGACACACCTCTGTGCCGTTACTGCGTGTCATTCCTTTCAAAGTGGATTCTGCCACGGTCACTGACGAGGAAGGTGGAAACACTTACCACGTTCACCGCGAATTTGTACATCCTCACTATTTGCCTGACAACAAGTCGTATTTGGACACGGTCAACATTGTTATAAAAGGAGATCTGGGACAAAATATTCCATTCACCAAAGGAAAAGTCACGGTGAAACTCCATTTTCGAAAACGGTTCTCTCACGATTCGTAAGTCATGTATCCAGTGTACCGAGGGGTTCCTCGACAGCGAGGACACGGTGTTAAAATCGGCCTTTCGTTCGGTGGCCCCGGTGTTGAAACCGATGGTGACACGCAGATTGCACGCCTTGAAAGATGCGGCACTGACACAAGCCAAAGAATTTCTCCAAACAAAATCCTAAAGAAGCCTTCATGAGGGCAGGCAAAAATGTCTTGCTGCAAACGGGTAAAGACCTTTTGGGCCAACGAGACACACCTATAAATGCCCTGCATGTTACCGAGTCAGGCATTCAGCAAGGACAAGGCAGAAAGAGACGACGAAGAAAACACCCTTTCACCAGACTTCACACTTCTAAAGCTAGAAAGGCAAAGAAAAGAACAACCGTTCGAGACTTAGACGTTTTCGATTATTGAGAAAGAGAAAAAAATGATGCACCGAGAGTCTTGCGCTTGTTCCAAGTCGGAACTGGATCTGTTTGCCATGCCCCCCACCATGATGACCATGCAAGAATCTCAGTGGGTGGAATTTCATCCCGTCTCCTCTTTGACGGATTCCGCTCCCATCGAGTTTGAAATCAAAGGACAGCCCGAAGATTACATCGATCTGAATAGCAGTTACCTGTACTTGAAAGTCAAAGTGATCAAAACGGACAACACCAATCCAGCAGGCGATGCTAGAGTAGCTCCTGTCAACAATTTCATGCATTCCTTGTTCAGCGAAGTGGACATGTACTTGAATAACAAACTGGTCAGCAGCAGGATGGATACTTACCCATATCGTGCCTACCTGGAAAATCTCTTGACGTACGGAAAAGAAGCCAAGAATACTCATCTGGATGCTTGCGTGGTATGGAAACCTGACACGGCAGGTGTACCACGTTTAACGACACAGTTCTAACAAAAGATGAAAATCCTCACACTGTGGGGTTTAACGACCGTCGTAAGAAAATTCTGCAAGGGCGAAGTTTAGAACTGATGGATCGTTTGCATTTGGACATGTGGTTACAAGAAAAGTATTTGCTGAACGGGGTGGATATCCGTCTGAGACTGAATCGTAGCAGTGCAGCTTTCCATTTGATAGTCCATGCCAATGAATACAAAACTATCATTCAAGAAGCCCGACTTTACGTGCGTCGTGTGGAAGTGTTACCTAAAGTGGGAAACGACGTCAGTCAGATGTTGAGCAGAACGACCGCCAAGTATCCGATACGACGCGTATAAGTGAAAACGTTCACCATTCCCGCTGGACAGCGATCCATGATCGAAGATCATCTGTTCCAAGGACAGTTACCCAAGCGTTTGATTGTTGGTATCGTCAGGAATTCAGCCTTCAACGGAACCCACGATCAAAATCCTTTTGAGTTTCAACATTACAATGTGTCCAAGATCGAATTCAGTCGCGACGGCAAGACCTTGTGTACCCGACCCTTTGAGCCCAACTTTGGTGTCGCGAAGAATTATTTGAGATCGAACTTGTCCCTGTACGAAGCCACGGGACAGTTAGGAACCAACACCAGTCACGGTATTTCGTATGAAGATTATGCAGGAGGCTATGCTTTGTGAGGTTTTGATTTCACTCCAGACCAAGGCAGCGACGAGGGACATTTCCACCCTATAAAATCGGGTCAGATTCGTGTGGAACTTCAGTTTGCAAATCCACCTCCAGGTCACACAGTGAACGTCCTCCTGTATGCAGAATTTGACAATACCATAGAAATCAACAGTTTGAGAGAAGTCATTCTAGATTATCAGAAGCCATGGAAGACTTATCCCTCTTTGCCTAGTGGAGAAACTTTGAAGATGGAATGTGAGAAGACCGTGGAAGAAAAGAAGAATCCCAAGACGAAGAAGTTATCATGATGAAGTCAAGATGGCCAGAACAAGAAGCCCATTTAGTCTCCTCTTTTTCTACAGTCCTGGAAAGAATTGATCAAGGAAGAGTGCTATGGATGTCACAACGATCATCCCAGTCAAATTCAACACGACAAATGTCTGATGTTAAGTCAAAAAGAAAAATTGGACGAATATCTGGACAAAGCTTGGGATCACATCGAGATAGAATTCGTGTTGAACGAGTGGTATAAAGGCTTGGATAAACATTCTTCTCCTCCATTAACGTCTCTGGAGTGCCGTCGCATCGAATCTCTCTTGGACCAGAGTAAGAAGTCTGATCTAAACGCCTTTTACTTGTCAAACATTTTCAAGCAAAAAGTCAGAATCGAATTGATCACTTATTATTACCTGTGAAGAAGAAAACCACACAAATCAATGGATACCTGGGAACTTTATTACCTTTTGAACCACAGCTCGTACACGGCTTCTTGGAATCCTGTCGTCTGTGCTAAAGATCAACTCCCTCATCGTAAACCTCAAGACCATCTAGCTTATGTGATCAACACGGACGACAGTCATCTCACAGGAACCCACTGGGTAGCCGTCTACTTTCCTCAAGAAGGATGTGTGGAATATTTCGATTCGTATGGATTGCCCCCTTTGGAAGACGATATCATTGACTTTATGAGAAGAAATGCTCAGACCACCCGATTCAATAATGTGAAATTACAAGGCACAGATTCCTTGGTGTGTGGACAATATTGTGTGTATTTTCTGCATCATCGCAGCCTGGGCTATTCCTTAGAACATTTAGTGACTCATTTTGATCCTCGTTCTTCTTCTAGAAACGATGTGAAAGTAGATCAATGCTTTTGTGACCATTATGCTTATCTTTTGTCTCAAGCTAGGAAACGTAGTGTCCATCAATGGCCTAATGACTTCCAACAGTGGAAATCACAATTTCATTTACAACGTTGTCAGCCTTGTCCAAAATAATGTGTGAGTTGGAAAAAAAAATGTTTGTGATTTGAAACAAAATGTTTGATGTTATATTGTTGGATTATTGTTCAAAATGGTAGAGTTGTTTGTTAGTGCTAAGTGATTTTGAATTAAAAAATGTTGTGTTTTGAAAAAAATGCCTTTGTGGTTTGTTTGACTATACAAATATTGATTCGTGCACTTTGACTTCTTACTATCCCTCTCATGGCACTCATTGAACGTTCCGGCTCGAAAACCGTGGAGGGATGTTTTCCTTCACGTCCGCGCTTTGACTTTAAAAACCGGGGCAGTTTCCAGTCTAACCATCCATTGCCGACTCATCCTCCTATGAAGATGTGCTCCAAACTAGCTAAGCTAAACGAAGCCTACGTGAATTTGCATAGGGTCAGACACAGTCTGATACCGAAGCCAGAAGAGATAGAGAATGTGAGAATGTTAAAAGTCACTGAAGACCTGATAGAAGAGCTCTTCAGAGAAGAAGTGAACAGGGAGAAAGAAAAATGGACAGAGAAGTACAGACTTCAGAAACAGCAGAGAGAGCAGCAACAGCAGCAGCAACCTGAACCTGACAGAGGCTTTGTCGATTGTCGTATCGACACCAAAGAATTCTTCTTCTCTTTCTGAAGAAGCAGACCTATCGCCAGAAAGTCTATCGTCAGAGGACATCGCATTCTTAGAAACTAAATGATTGCCATAGCAAACAAAACAAAAAAACAGCCCTTTTCAGGGCTACCCAATACTCTAGAAAAGAAATAGTAATCCATTTGCCAATGTGTGTATGTAGAGTAGTGTGAATATAAACACGGACTCTTTTGTGGTGTGAGTGTATGTGTTTGTGTATATGACTGTGTGTTTGTAAGCACTCACGTACGTTTCTGTGGATAGTAGATTAAGATCATGTTTTTCTTTTGTTTTTTTTTTTTTTTTGCTGTTTGACGTGTGGGGAGAGTAGATTTGGGGTTTGATTGGATTGCTTTGCGTATGTGGATAGTATATTATTTAATAAAATTTTTTAGAATATTTATGGGTAGTATAAAAAGTGAGTGTTTCTTTTAGGTCCGCGCGTTGTTTGGTCATGATCTAGGTAAGATCAATTTTGTTTTAGGGGGATGTTTTCCATCACGTTCGCGCTTTCAGTATAAATTAAAAATCGTTCGGTAGTCTGGCTACCCTTGTTGATTGATCAACACCACCAGAATGAACACAAGACTAGCTAAACTGCTTGAACTTCATGTACACCTGGAATATGCCAGGCGTATAGTGAATGAGCTGGCTGCAGAGGCCATCGTAGAAGAGGGAAGGATGAAAGAGGTGGAGAGAAGAAACAAAGAAGAGGAGGAGATAAGAAACAAAGAAGAGGAAGAAAAGGAGAGAGGAAATTTCAGAATCCCAGAGACAGAAGATTGGGGTTCTGAAGCCACTTATCCCGCCTCTGCTCTCCACCCCAAAAAGAGTGAAAGGAGACTGGGGAAGAAGATGTGTGTGGTGCCAGGCCTGGAAGGTGCCATCATTAACCAGGTGTCACTGGAGTTCAAAAACAAACAGCCCTTTTCAGGGCTACCCAATACTCTAGAAAAGAAATAGAAATCGGTTTTCCAATGTGTGTATGTAGAGTAGTGTGAATATAAACACCGACTCTTTTTTGTATAGTGTGAGTGTATGTGTTTGTGTATATGATTGTGTGTTTGTAAGTGCTCACGTACGTTTGTGTGGATAGTAGATTTGGTTTTTTAATTTTAATGCTCTGCGTGGGTGAATAGTAGAGTTGGGTTTAATTTTAATGCTTTGCATGTGTGGATAGTAGATTTGGGGTTTGTTAATTGCTGCTTCACTTATGTGGATAGTAGATCATATGAAATGAGAAAAGTAGGGGATGTTTTCCTTCACGTCCGCACGTTTTAAGTGATGATCTAGGTAATATAACTTTTGGGCTTTAGGTGCATGTTTTCCATCACGTCCGCGCTTTTCGTATAAGAACCCACAGTATTCGTCGTTCAAACCATTCTACAGAATAAAAAAGAAGATGGCTTCAAACCAACTTGATAAAATGAAAACATTGCAAGACGTCCTGGTCAATTTGGGTATGATGGAGCAAATGTTAGTGAGGCTAAACAAGGATAACTATTCTTATAGGGACTATAAGAATAGTGATCCTTGTTTAGCCTCACTAACATTTGCTCCATCGAGTGAAGATGGAGATCAACAATTTAAGAAAAGTAAAGGACATGATCAATGCTCTGATGAAAGAAATAAAGGAGGAGAAGGAGGATGAAGAGGAAAGGATAAGGATGAGAGAATGGAACGAAAAAATTTAAAAAGAAGAAAATGAGAAGAGGAAGAAAGAAGAGGAGAAGCAGAAAGAAGAGAAAAAGAAGAAAAAGGGGGAAGAAAATTAAGAAAAGAGAAAAAGTGTAGGACAGAAAATAAGCTGGTGGAGAAATAGAAGAAATTAGAAGAAGAAAACCAAAGGCCCTTTTCAGGGCCACCCACATCTCTCGAAAAGAGAGACTTTCAATTGCCTACCCCCTTTTTTTATTTTTATTTTATTTTTTATTTTTAAAAAAAAACAAAAAATCCCATGTTAAATATCCCTTGTCCCTAGAATTGCTTTTTTTTCTCCCATGTTAAATTTTCCTTGTCGCTCAACAGACCCACGATTTATTCCCCATCTTAATTTCCTTGTCGCTCAACAGACCCAAAATATATTCCCATGTTAATTTCCCATTGTCGCTAAAGTGGCCCAGAGGTTTTCTCCATGTTAAATTCCCCTTATCGCTAGAGTGGCCCAGGGTTTTTCTCCATGTTAAATTTCCCTTGTCGCTAGAGTGGCCCAAGGGGTTCTGTAATGCTAATACCCATTGTCGCTAGGGTGGCCCCATTCACTACTCTCGAGTGGCCGAGTGGTCTGAAGCGCTCGCCGTCACGGATCACTGCCATCTCAACTCTATCTGCGTAGGTTCGTGTCTCGGGCTCGGCCAATGTGGATATGCAAGAAAGCTTGCCGGTAGCTTCTCGTGGATCGGTGGTTCTTTCCGGGGTTTTCCCGGGTTCTTCCTCCACCATTAATACTGGCCGCCATGTATAGCCTATCTTATGTTGAAAAATGGCGTTAAACCCTATAACAACAACAACAAAATATTTGCAAAGTCGATCTATATCGAACTAACCACGCCTGTCTTCAAGATTAAAACTTTATACATTCCGAATTAAAATTATTATTCGGGATTACGGCCAGTTAATCCCGTCCCGTTTAATAAGTATACTAAAACGGTCGCATGATTACGAGAAGTGATCACATAAGCCAATATTGTATGGATGCCTACAGTAGAACCCCTATATTCAGACCGTCCAATTCCTGCGATCACTTTATTTCAGTCTCGCTGGTAATCGTAATAGAAAAATACACTGTATATAATACTGTTAGGTGACAAATAAATTATTTCTAAGCGATATATATATATATACTTAACCTTTAGGCGACACATGAACCATTCGGCGACCGGTCGCCCAAAGGTTGGTTTTATGCATAAGCGTACATCGTTTTACTTTTCGGCGACAGTATATGGGCGACAAAAAATGTATGTTTTCATTTATTTTATTTTACCACTTTCTCGTGTATTTTCTTATTCCTTTCAGTATCATGTACAGTATTCACTATATAGGCACAACCATGACCCTCACATATTCTGTATACAACGATGTCGCCGAAAGGTTTTAATTTAGACGCTGTCGCCTAAAGGTCGGATTTGTGTGTGTATATATATATATATATATATATATATATATATATATATATATATATATATAATCTCATTCTCAACAATATCACAACAATCCGACACATTTCTGTACATTACACTCCCAGAAGTGTACACAAATATTAAAATATCCATATTTAATTGTACACACTGCAACCATTTACAAAGTTACAATTCAATTCAACAGGTGCAAAACCTAGAATATCACATGAATAAATGCACTACTTTACCACGAAGTAACTAAATAGCGAATTACAATATTAATTCTGACGAGCGAGCAATCTACATAATCATAGCTCATTTCTCAAGTACACATGTAAATTAAATAGAAAAGGTAATTCTACGTCCTAGCGATTCGAGTAAGTAAATATACATACTGCACATAATTACAATTACAATGCCGTAACATTCTGCAACAATCGAGCAAATAACTCGCTGACCGTTACGAAGCTTTCTGTCCTCGAATGTACCAAGGTTCCCCCCCACACACACCAAATCACGAGTGGCTCCCGGAGTTATTGCTACAACTTGTCAGCACGATGCTTCACAACCACTAATTCGTTCTCAGCCCAAATAACTTTTTCTGGTTCGAATTGATGGCCCCACCCTTCCTCAGTTCTGATTGGATATCATTTCTACCCATGTCGGTCTAGCTTAACAGACTAGCCTCAGGCCATGTCAACGCGGGGAGATTTACAACAGCATCGACGGTCCTTTGTTCTAGAACAAAGCTTCTAACGTCTACATGTTAGGTGTAAAACCTAACGAAGAAAACTCTTGTACAGACACTAATCCTGGCGCTAACCCATTCCTTTGTTCCTGACTTACGTAATCGCGGGCAAACGTGACAATGTAAAATTTCACATCCCGATTTGGTGTACCATTACTTATACACACAGAACAGGGATCTAATTTGAAAGTAATGTATTCCAAGAAATGTGTCAGATTCTGGGTATTAAGAAAACCAGAATAACTAATGCAAGACCCCTATCAGATGGTATGGTTGAAAGCACTAATCGTACAATACTGAATATGCTTTCTGTTTTTGTGTCGATCGTCAGAGATTGGGATGACTATGTACCTTTGGTAATGATGGACTACAGGTCTTCTGTTCATGAAACTACGGAACAAGCCCTGCTTTAATGACATTTGGAATGGAGATAACTCTACCCACTGACCTCATCTTTGGTGACCTTGAGAAACAGCCATTTGAAATTCAAAATATGAAAATGATTACGCAAATGAACTAAAACAGACTGATTGAAACACATGACCTTTCCAGAATAAAAATGCAACTTTCTGGGGAAAATATGAAAACAAGAATTATTATCTGAGAGTCAATCTCCATAACTACACTGTAGGTGATAGGAGTATGGTCTTATGACCCCAAAAGAATAAGAGGATTGAAATTACAAAGACCGTGGAAAGGTCCATCTGACATTTCCAAACTTAAAGATGTGCTATAACGAAGGTCCCAAGCACAAGCCAAAAAGTGTACGTCATCACAAATCATTTCATGGAGAAGTTACTTCTTGTTTGAATAGTATTAACCACTGAGAAAAATAGTGTTTTCAGATGCAGATTTTACACATTTAATTGCTTCTCTTAGTATAAGAAAATTACTGATCTGGTTGTTGAGTTAAATTTACTAAGTAATAATTGTTTTGGAATTGAATGAAACAAATTGTATACAAGTCTTGTAAAATTTCAAGTATAAGTATGTGTATTTATTTAGAGGTTACTGGACTTGTGGGATTTGTGATAAGATTTTTTTTTTACAAGAGTCAAGTGTGTCAATCACATGATTGAGCAGCATTCAGGAATTAATTTTTACGTGTAACCTCTGCAGAAAGGTATTCATTAGAAATGATAACCCTCACACATGTAAACGGAAGAAAAAAGATTGAAAAATTTGTCCAACTATCTGGAAAACGAGGCCTAGATGCAGATAAATTCTTACGTATCTTTATCTCTACAGTGGTTAATAAAAATGTGATAGACACAAGGTGGTTCCCAGTCCTTCAACAAGACAAAACTCAAACTCAAGCAAGAGACTGTATATTACCACCCCAACCGACAAAACCACTAAGACCGAATCTTCGGTACCATCCAACCTGGAAAAATCAAGAAGCCGAACCAAATCACCTGCTTTTTCAACTTATTATTAGTTTCAGATCCAACTCTAGTTCTTCATCAAGATGCTCCAGTTCATCTAAAGTTCTTCAAACCATAGCCACACCAGTTTCTCTTCGAAAACGCCAGAAAGGAGAGTACATGAAAGAGTTGCGAGCCCATCAACCCACAAATACTCTAAGATCTCTTTAGAGTTGACGATATTGAGAGCTTACGGGGAATGGAGGATATGGTATTTGTACTATAGAAGAAATGAAAGGTACGGAGAAGCAAGTGATTGATTGATTGATTCTTTGTTTTTAACGGCGCATCAGCACTTTTAGGCTATTTAGCGCCAAACAAAGTGTTATTTGTATAATCTTTTAAAACTTATAAAGGGTCCTATATCGACCAGCGATATAAAAGATGAAATGGTTGAAATTAAAAACGGTAAGATGGTAACGGTGCAAAATAAAGGTTCCCGATCAACGGGAGATGTAAAAAAGATGAATAGTTATTAAAATGGGACGGTATATATATATATTGCATAAAACTGCACAAGGTGATAGCATAAAAGTCAGAGTCTAGAGTAAATATTTACAGCTTTCATGAACTCTATAATACGAGTGATGTTTATATTATCAAAAAGTTCTTTCATGTCATGCACAATGTAATAACGATCGCGTGTAGGTTGTAGGTCAAAGCACTCCATCATAAAGTGCTTGACAGTGAATGGTTCATTGCAAGAAACGCACTCTGGTGGGTCTTCACCTTTTAGTATGTGGGTGTGGGTGATATAAGTATGACCAATTCGGATTCTTGCAATGACTACCTCCTCCCTACGAATGGTTCTGTAGGAAGGAGTCCATTCTCCTAGAGTTGGTTTGATTGCGTGAAGTTTGTTATTTACAGCATCATTCCATGATGCCTGCCACTTCTGACGTAAGAACTTTCTGATACAAGTTTTCAAATCAGTATATGGTATTTTAAAATCAGTTGGTTCTTGAGAAAGGGCCATTTTAGCAGCGCGATCTGCTTTTTCGTTACCTTTAATACCAATGTGGCTAGGTAACCAACAGTATATTATATTGTGGGAGACACTCAGCTCGGTATTTTTTACGAGTATGTTTTTCAATAATGGGTTCCCCAGTTTTCTATTGTGTAGTGACTGGAGTACTGATAGCGAGTCGGAGAAGATGATACAGTTTAAAATACGGTTCTTTTCTATATGTTGCAGAGCAAGGTCTATTGCTCTGATTTCGGCTGTAAAAATTGATGCTCCATTTGGTAAGCGAACTTGCGTTGTGTGATTTCCACAAACAAAGGCTGCAGCAGCCTTTTCCTCATCCTTTGATCCATCAGTGTAAATTCTGGTGTAGTTTTTAAATTCGGTGAGGAGTTCATGGTAAGAGTTGTGGAAGATAGAAGGGTTTGTTTCGGATTTTTTTCCATCGTGTAGCGTAAAACGTACTTTTGGTTGTTTAATTAGCCAGGGTGGTGTTTCAGAGATCGATGTTTTCTGAATTTTAGAAAGATCTATATTTGTAGTGTCAAGGCTGGATGATATTCTAATGCCAAAGGAAGGTATGGCGTTTGGTTTATTTTCGTATAAAGTTTGGTATTTGGGTTGAAAAACAGCCGAAAAAGCAGGATTCAGAGGGTTTGATTTTAATTTCAGAGCATACTGTGCGGAAAGCATTTCTCTACGATGCGATAACGGTGGTTCATTCGCCTCAGCTAGAAGGCTTTCACACGGGGATGTTTTAAATGCTCCCAGAGCCAGTCTTATTCCCTGATGATGAATTGGATCAAGCATTTTAAGATACGATTTTCTGACTGAACCATACACAACGCAACTATAGTCCAGTTTGGAGCGAATAAACGTTCTGTATAAATTTAGGATGACTTTTCTATCAGCACCCCAGTCAGTGTGCGCTACTACTTTAAGTAGGTTAAGTGCTTTTAAGCATTTAGCTTTTAAGTTCTTTAGGTGTGGAATAAAGGTCAGTTTTCTGTCAAAGATTATACCTAAAAATTTGGTTTCCTCAACAACTGGAATAGGTGTTCCATCCAGCGTGAGGTTCGGTTCATCGTGATGTTTTCGTAGTTGGCAGAAATGCATGCATACCGTTTTTGATTTCGAGAATTTGAAACCGTTTGCACTGGCCCAATTTTGAATTTTGTTTATATTTTGCTGCAGTTGTCTTTCAATTGTATGCATGTGCTTTGACCGATAACATATTAGAAAATCATCAACGTATAACGAGCAATCCACACCAGGAGTCAAACACTTGGTGATGTTATTAATTTTGATGTTAAAGAGCGTCACAGATAAAATACTGCCCTGGGGCACACCCATCTCTTGTTCGTGCAGATCTGAGAGGGTAGAGCCCACTCGTACTTTGAATTCTCTGTCGGAGAGAAAGCTGGATATGAAAGAGGGCAGACGGCCTTTTAGACCTAGATCGTTCAGGTCATTTAGTATCCCGTACTTCCATGTCGTGTCATAGGCCTTTTCTAAATCAAAGAAAACCGCTACTAAATGTTCTTTCTTAATAAATGCATCGCGAATGAATGTTTCTAGTCTAACCAGATGATCATTGGTGCTCCGGCCATATCGAAAGCCACTTTGGAAAGGAGATATTAAATTGTTAGTTTCCAAATACCAGACAAGCCGAGAATTGATCATTCGTTCCATTGTTTTGCACACACAGCTTGTGAGTGCAATTGGTCGATAGCTGTTCGGATCTTCGCTATCTTTACCGGGTTTGGGGACTGGTATTACAGTTGCTTCTTTCCAGATTTTTGGTACATTACCAGTAATCCATAAATCATTGAAGAGTTTCAAAAGAGATGTTAATGATGATTCTGGAAGGTGTTTCAGAAACTGGTAATGTATCTCGTCAGGCCCAGCGGATGTATCATGGGCCTTATCTAAAGCCTCCCTAAGCTCCGATAGTGAGAACAATTGATTATAACTTTCCGAGTTGTTGGATCTGAATTTTAAACGTGACTTTTCTTTTTGAGTTTTAAGTTTTCGGAAGGCTTCTGAATAATTAGATGATGAGGAATTTTTCGAGAAACTGTCAGCAAGAATATTTGCAATGTCACGTTTTGAACTAAAGTTGTTATTGTTCAGTGTCAGATGTCGGAGAGGGTTTTGGTTTCTCTTTCCGTTTATTTTGCGTATAGTGTCCCAAACTTTCTTAACAGAGGAACGAGAGTTTAAAGAAGAAACATACTTCTTCCATGATGCTCTTTTACTTTCTTTGATTATGCGGCGAGCTTTGGCCCGGGCAATGCGATATATATTTAAGTTTTCGGGCGTCGGTTGATTATTAAATTTCCTTAATGCTTCTCGGCGTAGTTTAATGGCTTCCTTACATTCCTTAGTGACCCAAGGTTTTTGGGTTCTTTTACAATATGGCGAGGACTTGGGAATGGATTCTTCTGCAATCTCTATTAAAATAGATGTAAAATGCTGAATGGTGTCGTCAACATTGAAAACTGTATCCTCATTCAGCCTAGTTTTACAGAGTGTTTCAAACTTGGCCCAGTCGGCCTTCTTTAAATTCCATTGTGGAATTACTTCATCGACTGTAGATTTAAGATTTACAAGAAAGATTGGGAAGTGATCGCTGCTATGAAGGTCATCAGCGACCTTCCATTCATAGTCCAAAAGCAGAGAAGGAGAACAAATTGTGAAATCGATGCTTGTGTATGTACCCGTGCCTGGGTGTAAATATGTAGGTGTTTTGGTATTATATAGACACAGATCGTGTCTAGAAATAAAGTCTTCAACTTTGTGACCTCTGTCACTTATATGATTTGATCCCCATAAAATGTTATGGGCATTAAAATCCCCGAGTAAAACAAAGAGTGCGGGAAGCTGTTGAACAAGATTGTCGAGTTCGTTTGGTACTAGGTTAGTGTTTGGTGGTAAATAAATAGAGCAAAATGTAATCACTCTATGTAGAGTGACGCTTACAGCAATGGCTTGTAAATTGGTGTTTAAATGAATGAAGCTATGAGGAGCTCTGTTGTTCACAATAACAGAAACTCCTCCTGATGCCCCATCAACATTATGAGAGTAGTTGTTAAACAGGGAGTAGTTTTTAAGTGTGATGTTATCTGTATCTTTCAAAAATGTTTCCTGAAGACATAGTACTGCAGGATCACGTTCGTTTAAGAGCAAAAGAATATCATTGTAGTTGGCTTTAAGTCCTCTACAGTTCCATTGTATGATGGTGTTCTTCATTACAAGTTAATATTAAAGATTCTGGAGCTAGATTAGTCCTTTCGCGGAAGCAATGTCTTTGGTTATTTATCTGGAGGTAGTACGGGGGTGAATTTTTTGTTGTTAGGTCTGGAGCCACCTTGAGGACATGGAGCAGATTCTTCTGCATCCATATCCTCAAAGTCTCCAAACCTATTGTGCAGTTTTATTGGGTCATCAGACCCTTTTTGCTGCCTATTTGCTGTCGACTTTTTCTTACTGTTTGGTGATTTTGATGGTGGAGGATTGTTGAACGTTGTTTGCGTCGATGTTGAGTTTTTGGGTGGTTTGTAATGCGATATGTTTGAGACGGAAGGGGATTCAGGTGGGTCTGTTTGGGTTTGGGCGTCTTTCGTTGCTTTTTGATTGCTCTTTACTATGGTTGAGAAGGATGGGCCGGGGAGTGATGTTCTAGTTTGTACAAGCTTCCTGGCCTCTGGATACGGGATGTTGGATGTGTATTTGATCCTTTGGATTTCCTTCTCCTGTTTCCATATATCGCAATCTTTTGAATTTGCATGGTGTTCCTTGCCGCAGTTGACGCAATGCGGAGTGGCTTTGCACTCGGATTCCCGATGAGAAGGGTCTCCACATCGTCCACATACTTGGTTTCTGGAACAGCGGTCTTCATGATGACCGTATTTTTGACATTTGTAGCATCGGAGGGGATTTGGTATGTATACCTCAACCCTAACTTGTAAGAACCCAACTTTGACAACTTTAGGTACCGTTGGTCTGTTGAAGGTGAGTATAATGGTGTTGGTGTCTTGCAGATCGCTGTTTCGTTTGATACGAATCCTACGAACTGCAGTGACACCTTCACTTTTTATCCCCTCTACGATGTCTTTGTCTTTGACTCCATCCAAGTCACGGCAACGAATGACGCCTTTTGATGTATTTAGAGATGTGTGTGCGAAACAAGTCACTGGGATGTCATGAAATACCTTAATTTTTTGAATGTTCTCAGTGTGTGCTTTACGTTCGCACTCCACAAGCAGACCACCTGATTTAATCTTTTTAACGCTTTTTGGTTTGCCGACTAATCCAAGTATAGTCTTTTCGATTATAAATGGCGATAGTGCGGCTAGGGGTTTGGTTTCATCTTTTGATTTGATGACCATGAAGCGAGGAAACGATTCCACACTACATGGTTCATCATCTGAGTCAGTTCCCGTTTTGGTACGCTTATTTTGATTATTTTGATTTTCCATTTTGGCTTGAATAAAAATTCAGCACCCGTGCTCCCCACCCACCAAGGAGCCCAACAAGGGGACACTTTTCAAGTGTCAGGGATACACAGATGCCATACTCAGTTGATAAAATTACCTTTGATTGACCCTGAAGTCGCCAATTTCTAAGGTCGGTAAAATTACACCCCCCCCCCCCCCGATTGACCCGTTAAGCCACCGCCTTCTAAGACTTGGAAAAGGGAAAGATAAAGTAAGAGAGTTTAGGGGCAACGGTGGTATCAAGAGAGATACAAGGAGACAGATAAAGAAGGTGAGAGAGTAAATAAAGACCTCCTAGGGCTCGGCGTGACCAGCCGATTTGTCGGAACCGGGCCCATCCCGACCACCCGTCTAAGAGAAGTAGAGGCCAAAGTAGTGTGTTGCAGGGAAAGCCTCTGCTCAACTACCAGGATCCTTTCCTCCTCCGACACGGGACGCAACCCACGGCAAACAGGTTGCCTCTACTTAGTCGCCTTTTACGACACGTAGTGAGGCACGTCGGGCCAATTCTACAACCCCGGACCCGCAGGGGGAACGGAGAAGCAAGTAATTATGGAAGTACAGGTATGGAGATGCAAAGTAGATTAAAAGAACTATACAACTGTAAAATAGTAACATTATGCTAAATGTCGGGGTGGGATGGTGTAAAATTTTAATTTAAAATTTGTTTAAAGATCCCGATTTACTCTTTGTAAAGGCAAAAGAGTCTAGTGAACACTTGTTCAAATTACAGAGACTCAAAAACTCGAATTTATTTTAAATTAACTCCGGTACGATGGTTCTATGAGACAGGCCTTAATCCCTAGAGTCAGGCGAAACTGAAATTTTACATTTGGCTGAATATTACAATCTGAAAGACCTGTCCTCACTACTCTGTAAAAAGATTAATTTATTACTCGAGTTGGGAGTTTGAGAACAATTTCTGACGTACGTGTAATGAATAGAAATTTGAAATAAGTATAATGCAAGTTTGGCAAGACTTAAATTGAACAATTGTTTGAAATTTGTGAATGGTTGGACTTTGAGTTGGGAAAACTAAATCTATTATGCGGACCCCTTAGACCTTAAGATGTCTATTGACTATCGTACATTTGCATATACAAAAGGAAATCAGAAAATAAAAATTAAATACGCAATCTAGATGTACATCCAATAATTTATTAACGTTTTCTACTGGTAATTGTATTAAGAATACTTGCCTGTTTAATGTACAAGATTAAAGCTTGTTGATTTCCAGTGGAAGCTCGAATATATCACGATTTTTCTTCATATAATCTTTACGGTTTATATATATTTATATTATCATAATTAAGAGGTAGGATATATATCTTCTATATTGAACACGTGTATATATTGTAATATGAAATGCATCAATATTTAAAACAAATTATGTAAAAAATTTAATTTATTTTAAGACAGTTATTATTACGTTAATAAGACAAATGAAATATTGAATTCATTTGTCCCTCTTGCTATGAATTATTATAGAATGTTAAAACTGATGGTAATGCTCTTTCGATGAGAATCGCGTGGGTTGGAAGCCCAACTAGGGCTGACCTTTGTCAGTCACGGTAGAACCATTACAGTACATAGGAAATGTCTATAATAATAGAAGTGCGTTGTACAATTTTCTTAATAGTAAAAGATAGAATTTTCTGATCAAGTAAAACATTTATATATATGGTTATTTTTTTGTTGAAATATTAATACCATTTTTCAGTCTATGTTATTTGTAAACATATGTACGATTGTATGTGAACAATATTACTTGACTGGAAGATAAGTGATTTTCTTTAATTTACATATAGTATACTATCCATTTCTCACCAATTGGGGACCAATTTTTAATGGTTGTAATTTCCATGCTAGTCTCAGTTTTACTTTATCTCCGTTTGATACAATTTAAAATGTTGCATACATGTACCTTGTTTCTAATGATTACGTTGACTTGAGAAGGTCCCTCGTTGAAAGCAGATGTCCGCTTTGAACGAGATCGACTGGCACTCATTTCATCCATGTTGATGATTTCAACCCGTTTTGTTTCGAGTAACTGCGAGACACTTATGTGTTACTAGGTGACGATATTTTATGTTGCCTTGTTTACAGTGGATTTTGATCACATTGCCTCAGAACGGTTTCCGCTAGGTATGTAATGGCGCCATTGTTCTCAGCATTATAGGTTACTTAGCGCGAGGTGGTAGCTTTCCAGTTTCTAACCCGAATCAGAACCTCGAGTGTTGTTTGTGCAAACATGCGAGGTTCTGCAAGGGTACAGAGAGAACAAATAAGGCTCCCGTCCTTGCCGACGAGCGCCTGATAGCATTTAAATCAGAACCTTCTCTCCTTTCGGACCAAAATTCTCAATGAAATTTTTATCGGTCATGACTAACTTTACTCTGGTCAAAACCATCTGTGAAAGTGTTATGTTATTACAATACCAAAATTCGGATTAGTCCGGGTTTTGATTTATACAAAATTCTGACTTGTCCGGATTCCATGTTACCCGAACTTCGGATTTGTCCAAAATTATGCTTTGCCCAGATTTTGATTTATACAAATTTCAATATAAACACCTAATCAAAATGTTATATTCATTTGACCTCATGCCAGTACCAGGCGAACCCAGAATATATTATGACTGAATGAACAGTCGTAACAAATACATAATATGTGTGTGAAGGTGTGTAGGTTGTGAGCGAGAGCCGGGTATTGCATAGGTTTCATTTATTATTTCTGTGCCATCATCTTATCGTACAAGAGGGGCCCCGTGTGGCCGAGTGGTCTAAAGCTCTCAGTTATTGGCGCTAAACCCCTACAACAACAGCAGCAACAACTTATCGTACAATACACAAGTCTCGTCATTCGCACACATTGTGTTATTCATTTAGTCTAACGCCCACTGGTTTCAATTGTTACACACAATACACAGGAATAAGATAATATCGCAACAATGCTACAAAAATAAAGGAAATGTCAACTCTTCATGAAGAAACTGCCATCGAGTGTCGCCACTGACGGTAGTAATTAAGGGAAATGAGACCGTTAACACTGGTTCAAACACAGCAGTGAGAACTATCAGCTCCGAGCTATTGGCTTTTCCCCGTTTGTGAAGGTTCTATTAGAGCTGTGACGGTTAGTTTTCAGTTTTTTGTTATCCATTGGTATATATTAATACCACATTAGGGTTGACTGGGTAGTGTTTGAGGGTTCAGAGAGTTTGATTACTTATAAACTAAATCATATTTGTAGCACTAAATATTTTAGATTAGTCTTTTTTACTTCAATCTACCGTTTCGTTATCACATTTAGTATTCACAAATGTTTCACTTTCTAGCATGTTTGTTCTACACCGATAGCGCTGTATCTGACGACTTCAGCTTCGTTATGTAAATTAACGTTAAAGAATGTATGAAGTGTGTGTACATATAAATGGTATACCATTATAGCAGTAACTTTGTCATGCATTTGTATAACTTCTGCATTCCATTTTATTTCTATGTGCAATCTATACTAAAGCCACTAAAGTGGCCTGCATCAACAAAGTTATTTTTGCTTCCCTTATATTTAACTGTATGGATGCTCATCTTGCAGTGTCATTCTTAATGAAACAATCTTCACTTCAGCCTTGCTGTCTTTCGTGCTATACACAAACCCATAACCATAACATCGTTAGGTACATTTATGGGTGATGTAAGGTTGGATCTGTAACAAGATAACCGGATGGGATTTTCGGATTCACAACAGAACACGTTTGACGACATAAATACGATGCTTAATAATGGATGACTTGAATGAGCAACTAATTATGAAAATGTTGCGTATATAATTAATCCAAATATTTGATTTAATTAACATAACACACGGAAAAATACGAACTAATTTAGCAAATACAAAGACATGGGGTGAATGGTTCACAATGATTTGACAATGAAGCGATGGATATAGTTTACTCGGTAGTAAACGATGTAGCATTTTACTAGTGTAGTAAAATGCATTCACTCAGGTAGCGAAATTATGGTAATAAAATAGAATGGACAGATATACAACTTACCTTTACAGTCCCGAAAGATACACTGGGTTTTACTAACCCCAAAATTACACCACGGCTAACAAATTACATGTACGGAGATACACTCCGTGATCAGTACACTTTGTTTCAGCTCCACGGCTGCTACACACTCCAAACACTAGATCCTCCGGACATTCGACACTAGACAGCTAAGATGTGCAAGTTCTTGAAGGAGACTGCCGGCTGACAAGATTTATCCGTATTGTAAAGAAATGTACGTACGGTGAGGTATTTATACAGACATGGTCTGTGCATGTAGACATTCGGTTCGTCCCATGGAGAGCACTTCGCACGTGCGGCATGGGATGAACCAAACTCGCTATTTCGAAATACGACACACTAAACATAAATCACCCTCCGGTATCGTAGTACACAAAAAATGAAACCCGAGTATGTAGTCAATAAATAAGAGAATTTAAGTCCGTGACAAGGTCTATTTTTTTCTTATTATGTTAAGATTAGCTGAGCCCGAAAGGGCCAAATGAACTGCCTTAATTAGTCACATTGGTTTCTCTGGCCAAAAATTTTGTGTGGTTAGTTGGGGCTTGCAAATGCGCACATTTAAATGAATTGTAAGTAGCGTCACTTGTAAATGAACTGCAAAAGGAGCAGAGACCTAAGCATTATTCAAGAAAAAATAATTTGTGGAATGCAAGTCCCACATCCTGCCATACACATTTTTTCACTAAGACAAAGAGAGTGATACTGTGATGTATTCATTTGCACGAACAATGCTGAATGTTTAACTGTCGATTAATTCAATCTTACTGACTGCTCGTCGTTCATACTCTTTTTATTGTGTACGTCTTTTTGGATCTTTCATGGTTGTATTCAAAGTATTATCTTTGTTGGTTTTACTACGTCTTGGGTGGTTGGAGCCGAAAGCCCAAGCACTTTAGCTTCTTAATGTATGTAAATTAAGGTAATGAATGTATGAAGTGTGCATAAAGAAGCTATGCAATTATAGCAGTAACTTTGATATGCATTTTTTATACCTTCTGAATTGTGTTTGATTTATATATGCAATCTATATTTTAGTCACTAAAAGTGGTCTGCAGAAACAATCATGGATGTTTTTTTTTTTCTTTTTCCTAATTCCGAAGAATGGATGCGAACTTGCCGTGTCCTTCTTAATTAAATTACCTCACTTCAGTGTTTCTGTCCCTCGTGCTCAAAATAAACACCTAACCATAAATATAACTTTTGTTGAAATAATCATAAAGTAACGATCATCTATGTCATATATACAATCTTTTTTATAAACTGTTTAATCCCCATAAATTCTATTTTCTCTTTCATCAAATCTCCTATAGCTTTCTTTCTGCATTTTATGATCGCAGGTGCATGTGCTTTTTCTATTTGAGAACATCGCGAATCTTGTACACAACGAGCTGTCCATCCGCTGAATTTCAATGAAAATTTTAATTGCATTTTGATCGGACAATGCCAATGTAATGACATGAACGAAAAAGTGGTCTTTTGTCCAAAAAATGAGCAGCCACCACATTTCGTCTCCATCCATAACCTAATGCACACAGAGGCAAACAAAGGTGCAGACTTCCTTCCACAAGTTGATAGGTTTAGATATATCTTTTCTTTTTCTTAAAAGACAAGAACTTTGCGCTGGGACATCTCGAAATCTTCCAGGAACTTGATAATATTAACCAACAAAACATGCGCAAATATTAAGAACCAGATGTATCGTCATTAGAATGTATTATTATTCCAATTTATTATGATTTGGTTAATTGTTGTTTATTTTCAATATACTTTAGCATCCTTACACATGATGATATTTAATCACCATTAAATGTGAGAAGTTATTTGTTGCCAACAATACTTATTGTTCATCTATTCTTGCAGAACTTTAAAAGAAACAGTAATAATCTGAGAAAAGGAGGCGTTAATGTTCAGTTCTTGATTAAATTAATTTCCTTCACGTCTTATTTCTCCAATGTTTCGAATTAAACGAATTCTTCCTGATCGATTGCAAGGCTGCTTGTCAACTGGGATCCTATAATGCGTTTCTCCACGAACGAGCAGCAGAAGAAATAGCTTTACATGTACATCCAACTTCACGTGCTATTACTGTCGTGAATAGGATCATACATTAAGGCACTGACCTAAAAAAAGAATTAAACTAACCGAACATCATATCTAGTTAAAACAAGAACGTGTTGTCTCTGCGCCTGACAGTTTTAATAAAAACGAATGATTGGTTGATTGTTCGGTTAACAAATTTACTGCAGTTATACGGTGCACAAGTACTATAAGGCTCTTTCGCACCATAGAAATGGTTATACCTCCATAGTAAGCCCTTCTACAAGACAGCAATGGACATTGTTGGTCCTCTACAAAGGACAAAATAAGGACAAACTCATCCTTACTCTGTAACCTTCCACACTCATTCTAGAACATTTTACACATTATTGCTATATAATATATTCATCTTTCGTGGTAGTAACACGTTTACTGATGTTTTTGTAATCATTAGTAAACGTGTATGAAGTCATGCATTCCTTGAAATCATCCAAAGTAAATCGAACTACAGTGTTCCTAGCAATTAAAGTGAAAATCATAAATTAAACACAATGACGTAACAAAACTGAGCAATGAGTTATATCAACCCTGTAATATGCACCACAAAATTTGATAATTGTCGAAACGTGCAAAAAGAGGCAACTGAAAATAATTCAAAGAAACGTAACACATCAGTCGAAATATTAATGTTAACCCGTATGAAAAAGTTATTACTGCCATTCTTAAATTAGAGACGATGTTTGGTACCATGCAAATATATGCATAGTGCATGTATAAAATGCATAATAATGGCACATGTAGTTCGGTCTTGGGCGGAAGTGAGGGTCGGGCAATTTTTATACATACAACATATAGAGGTTTATTTTTCTTCAGGACAGTTATTCCAGCATGAAAGACGCTAGCCTTGGTGATAATATTAAGTTTTGCAGGGACAGTGATCCTGCTCATTTTCAAACTCACTCTTTAGTTTACAGAAATTACATTATTTTAGAGTATACGAATTGTTGATTGAACTTGGCAGCTGTACGTCATAAACCATTCGAATGCGACCTGGTGGATTCACCAGTTGTTACCTGGCAAATAAAAGTAACCATGGTGTATCAGCATATGCAAGACGTACATTCATTTTAGAATTAAAAACAGCATGGTAAAAGTCACAGGCTTAAGAAAATATTTTCTTCAGAGTAACTTTTGTTGTTGAAATGGTTCCTTCACAAAGCTGAATGAACGTCTAGCACCAGGACTAAGTAGAAATCCAACATCATGGGGATCTTAATCTCATAGTCTGATATAGAAGTAGTGGAACCCGAGAAATGTGGTACATGCGGACAATATTAATTTGATTGCCAGAGCCTGGCTACATGGAACGAACAGCCCATAAATCAAAGGAACACCGAGACTGGGCTCACGTTCATGGGTGCTCACTGAACAACTGCTTCACATACGAGAGACTTATGGTCTTAATGTTTACTGGACTATTGTCGGCTTGTTTCATTTTTGTTAAATTTCATATTTGTTTTGTCGGCTTGTTTCATTTTTGTTAAATTTCATATTTGTTTTATCACGTCGTGTAGGATTTTGAGTCCTCTAATATTATAAAGTAATTAGAGTTTATAACGGTTAGGAGCTGTACTAATTCCGTATTTTATTTAATCTACATATATACGGACAAAAGAAAAATGAATGACAGCGAACGTCATATAGGAGGCAATTTTCATGTATTTTGTCGATTAAAGAAAAACGTTCGACATTGATAAAATGAAAAGGCATCAGACATCATACGAATCTTACCTTTGTAATTTGTATTATAAGGTAAATCTCTATAACATGTCTTACTAAATCTAACAGTATATTTTAGTATGTATTTTCCTGTCAATAATGTCATGATACTTTCCGGGCTTTTATTTCCTTTCAGTTGTCAAACCTTAATCAGTTACATCTGTTCATAACACCGATATTCACAATTCAGTGTAGAAAATATTAACCCAGTTCTCTGCTGTGTCAGAGGATATCCTTCGAATAGTATTCGTAGAAGCAGGCTTTTTCTTATAATTTGGTTTGGTGTCTAATCTGTGGATCTTTTACGATGTGTGATACAGATTTTGTTGGGTGGGGGGTAATTAAAAATGCGCCCGTGTTCTTTCCACAAATAATATAAAATATTGCTAAAAGCTCTCCCTATTAAACAAATCAACTCAGCCGCCTCCTGAAAGCGCATATGCAAGCTTATCAAGACGTTATTTATTACGTATTTAAGTTAAATAAGTTCACTGTGTTAATATGTTCGTATTTAGGTTCAAGTTGAAGTCATGTGGAACTGACGACGACTGCCTATACCTATAGAGTTTTAACTTCCATGATTGAATCTAATTAAAAATAAAAGTAACGGTTTGACGGTAATAATGGACCTCTGGGGCAAATCTAGCAGCTGCAGTTTGTTGACGGTGCTGAATATTCTGCGCAAGCTCGACAGTCTGATGATGATGCGGGACCTTCATGTCAAATCCAGTTATACAACTTGCTGGCGATAATGGGTCCTTAAATGATATACCCATAAAGGAGACGACCGAAAAGTGTCCAATCAAGACCAGGGGCAATATACGAAATGTTTTGCAGAACTGTGCAGCTGATGTATATTATAAAAAGATGATAATGAGCAATTTTAGAAGATGTGGTCCCACTGCTAAGCTGAGAGTGGATGCATCTCGATTGTCAATTATATATATATATATATATATATATATATATATATATATATATATATATATATATATATATATAATCAAATAGTTTTCGTACTTCTCCCCAAAACATACACATTAAACTGGACAAGCATTCAAAGGACATAACTCAAACGTTAGTGTGATGTGATTTTGGATTTTTAACATAGCTTTAACAATTTTCAGTCATACCGCTACGATGTCTACCACTGGGACATCACGCCGCAGACATGTAGCATGATGTCCCACCCAGTCACATTATCCCGACACCAGGCTGACCAGTCCTAACACTATCCTCGTAATCCTATGCGTTAAGCGAGATAACTCTTAGTACCATTTAAGTCCTTCGTATGACTCGGCCGGGGATCGAACGCACGACCTCCCGCATCACAAAAGTTAGTGAAATGTGCAGAATTGTATGCAGTTTACTAAAGATAATGTTGTCACCACCCCTGTTATCTCGGTTAAACAGGGTTCAATTCCATTCTATGTACTGGCGTCGGACCAGTCACGGCCAATCTAATTTATTATGTGAACGCGCGCGTTACGTCACTTCCGATCAGTAATTTATAGAATATGAAAAGAAACAGACGCTGAAAAAATAAATACATGCTTCAAATTCAACAGGTAAGCTTAAAGAGATATAAAAAGGTTAACCATATCCCCTGTATTTATTTCCTGTCATAGGGGGGTCATGACCATTTACAAGGCTCGTCTATGATATTTGTAGTTGTCACATCGAAAAGTATATCATTTGTGCACCGGCACAAACATAATAAATACTATTCTTACCTTCAATCATGCGATATCATGAAATATATGACAATTGTATCTGTTGTATCTTATAAATTCCAATATTCCGTATTGTCGTGTTGTCTGCTTCTGTAACATGGTATCCACATGTACTAATTGCATCGTTTCATGTGCTATAGTCTTTTTCAATATTTAATACTGAGTATTGTCCCTTTTCAAAACATAACTTATACCTGTTCGAGTTTTTCCCCTTACACATAATCTGCCCAACTGATCATGGTAATCATTCAGTAACATTAGCACATTTTACTGAATACATCTATGCAAACTCGCAGACATGTATTCACAAATTTTGTTCTATCCAAGTAACACTGTGAATCGACTTAAACAGAATAAAGCTATTTTCCTGTAAATGTGCATTTTAAAATGTAGAAATTCTTACACAACTGTCTAACATGTATGTATGGTACAAACAAATTGGAAATAGGTAGTCAAACAATGACAGTATTTTTCTTTTTTGAGCCAACGAGTCAGCGGTGAACTATTAATATTCAACGTCATACACAAATAAATAAAATAAGACACCTATATTTTAAGATTTGAAATGATTTGAAATCTCACACACGATTTGTTTTTCTTTCCATCCTAAAACAATTCAAAAATGGCAGAGCTATGAACTGGAGGCTGCTATTTCTGAAGTCAAGAGAGGCAGATTGACAGTACAGTAACTTAAGCTTCCCGGGATTTCGGGATCCCTCGGAAAACTATTGACAACCATATCTGAAGTGTATATAATAACCCAATATTTGGACCTAAGAGGATAACTGAGGAAGAGGAAACTGCATTGGTCCACTACTTAGAACATATGACCCGACAAGGCTTTCAAATGCCTCGGATGATAGTCAGGCAGTATGTAATAGCATTAGTTAGGAAAAGTGGACGCGAGACCTTGTTCAATCTAAACAGATGTCCATCTGATCGGTGGTTTTGAAAATTGTTAGAGACACAGAGAACTCACTGAAAAAGAACCCAAACGACAAGATCTTTCCATATCCAGAATGGCAAATCAGAATGTGATGGATCAATACTTCACACTTCTAAGGAATACTGTTGACAGACTGGGTTTGAAAGATAAACCACAGTACATATTCAATGCAGACGAGACAGGTTGGAGCGGCCAGGAAAATGCGCATCAGAAAGTTATAGGCATTAAAAGCCAACATGCCTACCAACAAGTGGCGTCATCAAATGGTCGTATAACAGCCCATTAATGTATTTGTGCTGATGGTAGTATTATGCCAACCTTTCCGAATCATTTCCTCACACAACCTACAGGGATGCTGTACCCAACAACTGGCACCTTGCTTATAGTAAGTCTGGATACATGGATTCGGCACTGTTTCTGTCCTGGTACTAGGATCGATTTCTTCCAAACTGTGGCAAAGAAAGGTCAGTTCTACTTGTATATGATAATCACGACAGTCACATCAACTTGCAATTGGTAAAGGTTGCACGTGATAATAACGTTGAACTGCTTGGTCTACCTCCACATAAAACACACATTCTACGGCCCTTGTCGTTGGCATTAATGAATGGTCCACCGAAACATAAATTTAGCCCACTGGCAACTAACCTTGGCTTTATTCATAAAATTTATATCTTGAATAAGGCCAAATTTCCTGCGGTTTTAAGTCATGCAATTGATCAATTGTTTTCACCAGCAAGAATTGAAGAAGCGTTCAGAAAATCGTATGTACCCAGTCAATCCAGATGCTATTGACAAAACACAGTTGATAAAATCACAATTTGCCAAGTCAACATCTGAAAATTTACCATGCAATTCAGCCACAAAAGTGAATCATTCTAAGGTTGTGGATACAATAACCACATGTGCTACTTGTGGTTCTTTCCTTGGTGGTAACCCTCTCATGAAAGAAGGCCCGATTCCACCATCACTCTCTGACATTTCCTCCATAGTCAAACCCTAGGCAGCCCAAAGGAAGCGTGTTACAGAAGCCAGGGTCATAACAACATATGATTTTTGTAAGAAGTTAGAAGAGAAGGATGAAAAGAAGAAAAGGAGAAAGCTGGAAGTTGAGAGAAGAAAAAAGGAAGGAGAAAAAGGAAGAGAAAAAGGCAGCGAAATCAAAATTGAAAGAAACAAAGAGAAAGGTACTAGAGATAAGAAACAGCATGAAAAATAACGTTTGCAGAAGCTATAATCAAGAGGAGCCACCACTAGCAGATATGAAAGACATAGGTATTCTCTGGATAGAATGTGACAACTGTAGCATGAGGTACCATCAGGTCTGTGTGGGCATTGAAAATTATGATGCTCTTGAATACTAGTTCATCTGTGAAAACTTAAATGTGTAAAAATGTGAAGTGATAATTATATATTTTATCAATAACACTAACTAAACTTTGTATTTGTGAATAAAATATATTCTTCATAAATGAGGAATTTAGTAAAGATGAATGTAAATATGGCTGCATTTTAATACATTTGCATTCTAAAAAACAGGTAAAGCCTCATGCTGAAATCCTTTTTCTCGTGTAACAAAATAGTTTTCAAATGCTATATTGTATTTGTGCATGTAATTGAATTTTGTTAATGTTTGGTTAGCGATGTTTGTACCTGACTTGTTGATTTTGTTGCTAGTTTTCCAGTGTCTATATCTTTGAAAAATAGTATTTATCCAAGTTATAAAATAATTCATTATTTTTGTTATTATTTGTTAGCAAATTGGGGAAAGAAAGGAAAAATTTCATAATGAAATAAATATTGAATCATGGAATAGTATGTAATAAATCAAAAGGCAATATTATAATATTAACAATATGTGGAGGTCTAGCCTCATAAATAAACACAATTACAATTTCCAAATATAATGGATTAGATATAAATATATGCAAACATCAAGCATAATCAATGTTCGCAACGCATAATTATAATACATTTTATTCTTTAATTGGAAATGTTTATTATCATCTTGTAAAAACAAGAATTTGGAACCAAATCTTAAAAAAAACTCCTAAAAGGTACCATAAGTGATTGTATGACTTATATGTGAAATAATATGTTCTTGTTTAAAAAATTACTGTTACTAAATGACGGGAAGGATCTTCTACGGGATTTTATTATCAATGCTTGATTTATGATGGTGATCAGAGATCTAGGTTTAATAAAGATCATGGAACGTGTCATTTCGTGCCCCAAACACTTAAATACACCTACATACCCTCTTTACCAAACTGTGCCATGGTCAAAAACACATACGCAATGACCGTATTGCGCTATTTTGAAAGAGAATTGTCGATGCTACTGAGAAAACGCGTTTATGTGCGATTTTAAAATACAATTTGTTAAATCGTCAAGTGAGAAAGTTGGTAACACTTATATTTAAGCAAATCTGCTCGAAATGTAGATGTATGAATATACTCAATAGATATAGCGTTGGCTGTTACTGGTCTTGAGTATGACGCTGAAGGCTTAATTCGACAGCAATATATTATCCCTGTTACTAAGTTAATATTATAGTGTGTTCCAAATTTTCTTTACGTTTTAGGTTTGTAATATCGCCAGGTTTGTGGTCGTAAGAAATGGAGTTCATTCTTGCAGTCGGACATCCGGGGAATTGTCACGTGACATTCATCACAACGCGGTCACCATATTTGTATGGGGGAAAATAAATAATCACATATCCATTGTAAAATGCCTAAGAGCTGTTGTGTACCAGGTTGTACTTGCAACAAGAGGAAAAATCAGGATCTTAAGTTTTATATAATACCCAGTGAATACTCACGAAGAGAAAGATGGTTACATGCAATCAGCAGGGCAAAGCTAAATCCTGACGGCATTATTAACAAACATAAACGCTGGTCTCCAAGATCCGGACACTGTTACGTTTGTTCAGCACATTTCATTAATAATAATAATCTATCTTTAACGAGGATAACACATTTGGTCATGGCTGACCCATCTGCCATGTGGTCCTCAATTTTTGTAATAGAATATTAAAAATAGAAGTTCATGCACATAACCATATATCGTCGCACACTCATTCGTACATATCTGACATGAATGACTATACTGGGAAACATACAAAATATATATCAATTATGGATATGATTTTGAACTTTTCTATTCAGAGCTTTTAATATATATATATATATATATATATATATATATATATATATATATATATACTGGTAAGTATTATGCTAATTGATATCCCTTCATTTAAACCGTCAACTGATTTACTGTAAATGATGCGAAATGAAATTAATTTTTTTAATAATAGAATGTGTTCTACCGCACCCTCAAGTCAATTTAGTTTCATTAAGTACCCGTTCACAACACTAAAGTGGAGTTTCTGCAATAAATTTCTTGATAGTGCAGAAGAACATTCTACATCTGAAGTAAGTTTTCCGTTCTAATTTTTCAGGTCTCAAAGTTAACGACTCAACATGTCCAGATTATGTGCCCTCCAGATTTCCAAGCACCACAAGTAGACAAGATGATGGGACAGAAATGTCAAAAGTAAAGGTTGACCGCTTTAAACGGGCTGCAAAGAGATCAAGTAGTGCAGGTATCTCTCTCTCATATATATATATATATATATATATATATATATATATATATATATATATATATATATATATATATATAGATTTGTATAAAATGTGCACACAAATTTACAAAACATTGGTACAAGTTTGCATATTGTATAACTTTAAATTAATCAAGATGAACAATTTGGTCAATAAATATTGAGATTTGTGAAAGTTCATAACGTTCCCATGAGTAATATATATATGCTTCTTTTAACAGTGAAACTGGCTGAACCATGTCAGGCAAGGAAGAAGTAGAAGTTAATGGATGACAACAAACAAATGGATATACCATCTTGTACTTTGTCAGATACCAATGACACTTTAGAAGAGGAATCGCAACACCTGGAAACAAAGTCACCTGAAGTTGAGTCAATTTCAACTGCACCACAATGTATGCCAATGAAACAACCATTGGAAAAATCTGAGAGAAATGCTGTAACGTCACTCGGGGTATTATCGGTCAACGTGTATTATCGGACAAACCAATAAAAACAATTAAAAGTATTTACCGCAAAGTAGTAACCTATAAATATATGATCATACGTAACATCCGACCTCTTCCCGCCCATCATTTTGAATGACGATCATCCGATCAAGGGGAAGGTGAATAATTTTTTTAATACTATAATGAGTGATTCCTGCAGCACTTCCGGTATGCAAATAGTTAATTCCCAAACCGCATTATTGCATTCCCAGAGAAATAAAATAAGTATGACACTGTTTATGAATCCGAAATTGCATCGACAAATTCTTGTTCTATTTTGACTGAATGTTAAAACTGTCGCCTGCATTGAACTTAGTTTGATTGGTTGATAAATATTTAGGGGTACACTCAAGGGGTATTATCGGACTGCTGAAATACATGTAGCAGGTTATTATGCACAATAGATTGGTTATTGTTTCAAATAAATTAAGGATGTAATGAAGGTGAAAACCAATTCAACTAATATTGCAGATGATTTACTTGGTATTTCAAGCAAAAGTTACGTTGTTAATTTCATAACATTATGAATAAGTTAAATATAAAGAATCATACATGGCATTACTCTACTTTAACTCTCACCACTGGAAATAAAATAAAATCCCCTCACCAACTTGTTAGTCATTATTATTGTTATTATTATCTAAATATTTCATCTTAAAAATTTTCAGCAGTCTCACCAGTACATGTCATCAATGCTGTCGAACTAGAAGTGTCATAACCATTATTCAGAAGTAATTACAGTTTTAACAATCCCATGCTTCATAATCATGGACTAGTAATTTTTATTTTCAAAAAACGTCTTGAAACTTAAATTTTGTAATTTCTTTTATTTCACTTATGTTAAATATATAGCAAAACAGTAATCACCTTTCTGGCAGTGTTGACATCCGCACTAAATGTATGAATTTTTATTTCAAAGACATTTAAACACCTATGAAAACCTTTGATTCAATTCTTATATAGACAGCATCAATCATGACTCACATTTTTCCACTTGCAACTAAAGCAGGCTTGACCTAAAATTCAGACTTACCTCATTAAGTAAATTTATAAGTTATTCTCTACAGCTTATCTTTTAACCTTCTTGAATAAACGTTTCAGTGACAAATGGGTAAAACAAGAAAAGAAAAAGTAAGAAGATGGGATGATGTATCTATGTAGGAGGCCATACAATTTTACAACATAGAAATGGCAAAAGGCAATCACATATCAGTTAGGAAGGTGGCAGAACAGTTTGGTGTCCCCAAATCCACACTGGGTGATAGGATAGCAGGCCGTGTATCCTCCTTACCATCTTTAAAGCCAGGTCTCAAAACAACACTGCCTTTGGATGAAGAAAACAAGGCAATAGAATTTATTAAGGTTACAGCCCAAATAGGATTTGGCAGAAGCAAGCAACAGATATTGAGTTTAGTTAGTGATATAGTAATGACAGGAAACATTCCCAATAAGTTTAAAAATGGTAGACCTGGTGATGACTGGTGGTTGGGGTTCACTAAAAGATGGCCACAGGTGCGGTTGTGCAGCCCCCAGTCATTACCCAGGGATAGGGCAGTATGTCTGAATCAAACAGTAGTAAAAATCCAACAGTAGTAAAAAGCTACTTCAGTCTTCTATCACATATACTCACTAAATATGAGTTAACACATGCCCCAGAGCGTATTTTTAACGCTGATGAAACAGGTATGCCATTAGATCATAAGCCACCTAAAATTGTAAAGCTATCTGGACAAGATGCTTATTGTCAGACAAGTGGTAATAAAACAAACATAACCGTTGTAGCTTGTGCATCAGCCTCTGGCCTTCTTGTCCCACCCCAGGTGATATTCACTGGTAAACGGGGTATGGATCATTATATGTTTCATGGTATGCCTCCTTGTACTAGAGTATGCATGAGTCCAAATGGCTGGATAGATTCAAAGCTTTTTGAAACTTGGGTAACTGAGCACTTTGTAAGACACATTCTACCAGCAAGACCAGTATTACTATTAATTGATGGTCACAGTACTCATGTCAAGTTGAATGTTGTGAGAAAATGTAAGGAGCTAGGCTCAATTCTCTTTGCACTTCCTCCTCACACAACACACAAACTGCAGCCACTTGATAGGGGGTGTTTCAGGCCTCTGAAGGAAAATTACAAAAGAGAATGCAAAATATTTATGGAAGAAAATCCTGGCAGAGTAGTAAGAAGGTTTGTATTTGGAAAGAGTTTTGGTAAAGTTTATGCCAAAAGCCTTTGCCCCTCAACTATCATAAACTCATTTGCTAAATGTGGTATCTACCCTCTCCAGCCAAAAGTCATCCTACATTCCAATGATTTGGCCCCAACATTTGTTGGAAATACAGAAGTGAAAATCTCTTGTATCTCTCACGTATCAAAGGCATTGGAGCATATGGGAATATTTGACACATATACAAGGCATTCCCTTCTTGCCCAACTAATGTTGAATGAGAGTCCACAGCTGGAAGACACACTTCATGCATCCAATGCAGCAATTCAGCACTGTCAAAATGGGCTTCCTGGAACTGCAGTTGAGACCACAATAACAGCTTCAGCAGAGACTCCAGTAACAACCACATCACCATTTGCAGCAATCCTAGGATCTGAACCCACTCCAGCAGATGAGGCCCCAAAACTAGACTCTCCAACTGCACTAATGGCCTTAAGTACAGCCCTTGAGCAATTTGATAAGGCACCAGAAACAGCATCTATAACACCAGTTGTGGACAAAATAGCATTCGCTACCCCAATAGATGAGGACCCAGGAATATCTATAACATCTGCTGTTGATGACATTTTGAATAAGTCCATCTCCAACATGTTTGATAATTCGGAGTATGCAGTAACTAAAGCCAAGAAAAGAAAAAGAATTGTTCATGCCAGAGCGCTCACAGAGGACGAGTGGCTTCACCAAGCAGAAGCAAAGAAAAAGAATGAAGCAAACAATGAAAAGGAAAGGAGAAAAAAAGAAAGAATTGTGGTGCGAAGAACGGATTAAGAACTGATCAAAAAAATCTCAGAAAAAAACCAAGAGATCATTTAAAAATAAGACTGCTCCCAAACGAAGGGATGAAGTGACATTGGAAGCAGGTAACGAAAAAGATGCTGAATGCCCTCACTGCTTGGGTGTATTTAGTCAGGAAGTTGCTGAAGAGGATGAGCAAATATGGGTCCGCTGTGATGTCTGCCAGAAGTGGATGCATGAAGAATGTCTTCCAGTTGGGTTCTCAGTTGACATGGACAAGCCTTTCATCTGTCCTACATGCATTTGAATGTACAAGTTGTGTTCTCTGTATGTATCTATGCAACTGTGGAAAACAAATTGGTAAATCATTTTTACACAAAGTTGCACTCAGCAGATCAATGTACTCCAAACAGTTTCCTGATTGCCAAGTCAGAAACAGATTGTTAATGTGTTAACATATCTCTCTCAACAAAGGATGACAGTGCACCTATCTGCATGCAAGACCGAGTTGTTTCCATGATAACTGTCTTAAACGAATATATAAAGTTATGACATTTTGTATCAAGTTTATGAAAATTAAAGCCAAAAATTGTCTTCATCTGCAATTAAATCAAATTGAACATAACATTAAATTTAATTATGTGATAATCTTCATAACTGGTCAAACTGATTGTTTTTTATATCTTACAACAGTATCAATTTGTACATATTGATTTCAGATGAGTAACAAATCATCTCCAAGAGTGGTAATAAGAAACTTGAAAGTTGTAGGCATGCACCACTATAGTAATAAGCAGCTGGCAGTTGGTGCTGCATACAGACTGCAGCTGGAGCCTTTAAATCCATACGATCAAGATGCAGTAGCAGTCTTTGATGGCCCCAAAAAAGTTCGGAACTTAAAGCGTGACTCTACAAAATTTATTTGCAAGATACTAAAGGAAAACAGCCATACTACTAATATTATGATCAAGGCCAAATATGATGCAGAGGTTGTAAGCAAAAAAACTGGTCCACAGCAAATATGTGTCGCTGCATTTAGATGTAAACCTAGTTATGTAGATAAAATGAAGGACCTTTTCAAAGAGTTTCCAAACACAGATGCTTTGTTGATGTAGTTCACAACCTTCTGTTCTGTGGTAATTATGTCTTGTTGTAAATATTTGTTTTTGAAATGAGTATAAATGAAGAAAAATAAACAATTCTCCCCAATAATTTCCTTTCATTTGTTTCAAAGGTATGTTAATTATAATTGTACAAGTTTTTCCTTCTTATTTAATTATTTAGTCATATTTGTGGGTGATTATTTAGTCATAATCTGTTAAAGCTATACTACATCTTTATATGTATAATAAGCTTCATTAAATAAAATTAAAGGTGCTGTTACAATACCTTCAGCTTTGGGTACATTACGTGAAACGAAAAGAAACACTCAGATTGTTCTGGATCTCATTCACTCCTCTAGTGCTTCGATCCGTTGTGGAAATATATTAAATATCTTGTTTATTAAATTCCCGAACTCCCGTTTTACCGTTTAAATAAATTTCATTACTTTCCGGATTTGACTCCGTATTCCGCTTCTGCTATTTTACTTACACCTGGATTTCCTGAAAATCGTTCTACATACGACACGTTTTAAATCGACAGGACAGGACAAACTACTGTCAAGTAAGACTATATATCTATTCCTTTGTGCTCAGGAACATTATTTCGGACTGTTCAATGTATTAATTATTAGTTTACAACCGTCAGATGTGTAATTTCAATGTTTTGAATTGTATTTTCGTTTTCGTATGAACTGGACATTTCGTCACATATATATTTCGTCATGTAATTATAATTTTCCCTCATTTTTTGATCATATTGTAATAGCCCCTTACCTTATTTTTCAGTTTACCATTCTACCGTACATCCATTCGGAATTTGAATAAATACAAGCCTCTACACTGAGTTGTCTTTGTTTTCACCTTCGCCAAGCGGGTCCATATGTACTAGGTTGCACTGTCTGGTCCGGCCAGAACACAGATGTATAGCATATCTTGTAAAATTTTACAATGCAAAGCTAGATAATCATTCAGTTACATTTATAGCATTAGATTAACTGCACTATCATATATTATAATCACGGTAGTATGATAAATATAACTGTAACTAAAATGTTGCATAGTTACCTTTTTTATAGTTTATTTATAACGTTTCAATAACTTAGATATGTGAGGGTTTAAAAATTATTCTTTTAAAACACAAATAATTGTCCTATAATACCCGGAGTTGTCCGATTTTACCCCGTGTTGAGCCTCTATGTTGTCTTACCATGTATGATCACGTGATACGTGTATTTTCAAAATGGATGCTGCAAAATAGCAATCGAGGTTATTGGCAAACGTTTTATTCCACTTAGCAGGAAAAACCTAAACAGATAAGTCTTAATATTGCATTCCATTGATTAGTTGTCCGATAATAACCCCAGTGACGTTATATGGAATTCGACAATCTTAGAAATGAAAGAAATGATGCCTCACAGAAAACATCAAGTCTGGAACAAATAATTAGTGCTACCTCTCTTTCATCAGCTTCTGTAGAAGGAAGCAATGATGCCTGCCAGATGATGACTGGCATTAGTTGGGATATATTTTTACAGCTGTTTGCCTTTTTAAGTACATCTATTACAAGTAAATGGTCAAATAAAGCCAGCCTGCAACTAAAGGAACAACTGTTTTTAACACTTGAGAAACTACGTCATAATGTGTCTTCGAGTTACTTGCACATGTAAAAGTAGCTACGATGTCGTAGCCTCAACTTGATTTGTTGTGGTTGAGGCTACGGACTGATCCCATATAATGTAATGGAGCAAAAAAATTCGTCACTAAAGTCAGAAAAACAAACAGTGTAGAAATCAAATACACAAGTATATTCATATTGTGAAAGAAATTTGGCTTATTTTGAATTTATTAAGCCCTTACGCGATAAAATAAATTGGCATGGTTACTCTAACCTTATCCTGTCCGCCATGACAGATAACGCGAGACTCTCGCCGTGACCCCTTTTCTACGTAAGTCTTGCCAGACCATATTTTGGATTTTCTACGCTATATAATTATCAATTAAGTGCGAATAATCGCTTCCTGGTGGAATTTCAAAGTTGCCAATAAACCGTATTTACTTTTAATGCGCAGAATTTCTAACTCAAACGGCGCCAAAATTTTACTACGATTTGTTTACATTTCCAAAAAAGGCGCCAATGTCCTTATATGGCACACAAACAAACGAGGCTGAGAACGGAAGTAATCATTATTTGAAATAATATGGTGGACGATCTAAACGAAAATATCGGCTAAAAAAGGTAAACGAGATTTTACAACTATTTCCACAATGATTTTCGATACTTCCGGTATTAAATAAGAGGACTACTCAATTTATTGGATTACATGCAAGGAATATGTTTAAAGTTTTATTATTAGGCTAAAGGAGCGCCGGGTGTGAATCACACCCGGCTTGCTCTATTAACACGTATATGCTCATGTTAGTACCCTGTCCACGAGGTACGAGTAAGGGTACTAATATCAGTACTAATGTAAAAGGAACTCCCAAATCAACGACTGATATTTTGAAGACTGAACGGATGAAAAACATATAAAAACTTGGCCGTCACTGGTCCGACGCCAATAGTGTATAGTCGTTGTTTGATGTGCTTATGGTTATTAAAAGAACAATCTCTATATTTGTATGTCTTCAAAATCAGTTTAGAATAAATAAACAAGGAACATGTGGTAACACTCTCACATTAAAGACGCCAATACCGAGAAATGAAGTTACGTGAGATTGACATCTGCGATAACAGCGCTACAATGATGTCGTGCACCTTCATCACAGCTACAATGAATTATATCCCGGATAAATAGTACAAGCTAAAATGTTCCTTCCCAAATTTAGAATCTAAACCAAGGGAAAATATTCTAATGTATGCTTAAACTGGTGGAAGTGAGATTATAATTTACAAGAATAAAACCAGAAATAATCATAATTATAAATGTGTAAAATGTACGATATGTCTTCTGTCCATAAATAATGGAATGTGGGAATACATCCAATCTGAGTATATGTTGTATCACCACTCGACTGAAAACAAAAACAGCATGTTACCAGAATCAGATAACTGGTAATTGTACAGTATGTATGTATGTATGTATGTATGTATGTATGAATGTATGTATCTTAGGTATGATGTATCTTAGGTATGTATGTATGTATGTATGTATCTTAGGTATGTATGTGTGTATGTATGTATGTATGTATGTATGTATGTATGTATGTATGTATCCAAGCATTTACGTATGTCCATGTTCAGGTGATAAACATGCGTCAGGTATATTTGTCCGACAAGCGACCCGAACATTACCACCACATATGTTCGGTATGTTCAATAAACCACTCACCTAGCTTTTTGCTTGTTTGTTTGTTTTAACTTATAAAGTTTGTTTATCAAGCTTTCATGCCATATATTACCAAACATGACAAACATGCTCATTTATTCAATATTTCAAGTCAGCATGTGAAATTTTCATTTGAAAACTAATGGTTGCAGGGCATAAATATCTTCTTTATCCGCTGTATCATTACACTGTATGCCAATGTGACTAAGCAGCCAGCAGTAAGGAACAATCTTCTCAGACTGAATGAGAACCTCATGTTCCTAAAATATCTTGGATATTTACAGGGTGCTCAAATTTAAAACATTTGTAAGTTTTTAATGTGGAAAGAGAATTTGAATATGACCGTAATTTTTACATTGCAATGGAAGCTTTATCTGGATTTCTTCTAGATATGGTGCAATTGGGTCTCGCAAAGGTAGCTCCATCTTTGTCTCTATCGTTTGAACCGTTTGTATACAGGGATGTATGGCAAAGATAGGAATAACTGAGTTCATTGAATTTACGGTGTGAAAGGAGAAGATATGTTGAAGATTATTTTTGAAAACCAACAGTCGACAATTATATTAATAGATTTTGATAAGTAAGTTGATGACTTGGAAATACAGAATTTTGAATTCGTTTCCAAGAGGGGTATATTATATTCTACCTTGGGACTACTTCATATGGCAAAATTTGAAATAAAGTTTGGTTTATGAACCTTCAATGTTTGCTATTTGGGCCTAAACGCCAAATCGAATCGTTAGGCTTGATATACAAAAATTTCGTTTTTGTAGCGTACTGAAGAGCTAGTTTACATTTGTCTAACATAAATTGATGGTTTACGGGTATCAGAAGAAACGTTGTCTGAAAAGGAAGTTCTAACTATACGTATAAAGAGTCAAAGTCCATGGTTATGTCTTTAATCATGCATATGGAGGTCGGATTTTCAGTTTGATTTATGCACCATCGAGCAATGGTCAATTTTCGATTTTATCAGTGACCTGTACAGCCGGTACAGTACTTTCCAAACAGCTTTTCTATCAGTGTTTTTCACGAGTTATTTAAATCCATGACTTATTGACCATTTTCTATGATATATTTAATATGTGGAAGAGAAGTTAGTTCACGGTCGAACGTAGGGTTGAAAATGTCTTCTCGTCCACAACAGGAACAAGACAACTGTAATGACAGAGCGTTGGGACATCATGAATGCAATGTAATCGGCAGAAATGCATACAGTTTTTGATCTGGCAAAGATGAATCCGTTTTCTGATGCCCATTATGAAACTTTGTTTATGATCATCTGTGGTTGATGTTCAATAGCTTTTACAGATCAAGAGGTCCTTAACATATAATGATTAGTCCTTTCCTGGATTAAGACTTTCAACTATGATGTTAACTTAAAAAGTTGAAATATGTGATTCACCATATACCGCCCTGATGTACATCCATCACCTGAGGATAGCTTACAAAAGACTTGTGCCTAATTGAACTCCAGTATTTCTCCTTCCATCATATGGTGATAAAGTTAGACAGAGTTCTCTTAGAACTAGGTTGAATGGGTCTTTCATTATGCGGTACTTCCATCTGGTGTCCTAAACGTTCTCAACGTCGAAAAAGACGGCGGTGTATATTTCTAAAAGCATCGCTCCTAAACGTTCAAAGTGTGTGCAACAAGATAACCGGGTGGGATTTCGGATTCACAATAAAACATTTTTGACAATGATATAAATACATTGTTTAATAATGAATGACTTGAATGAGCAATTAAGTATGAATATGTGCGTGTATATATAATCCAAATATTGTATTTAATTAACATAAGAACGCACAGACTTAATAATGAAAAGTACAAAAAATTACTTTACAAAATACAAATTCAAGGGGTGAATGATTTACAATAATCTCACAATGAAGAGATGGATATGGTTTACTCAGCTAGTAAACAATGTAGAGTTTTACTCATGTAGTAAAATGAATTCACTCAGATAGTGACATTATGCAAACAAAAAGGGACATACATACAAATCATCTTTACAGTTCCGAAAGATACATTTAGTTTTATGAACCCCAAAATTAGCCCACGGCTAATAGATTATATGTAAGGATATGCACTTCGTCATCAGCACACTTTATTTCATCTCCACTGCAGCTTATGTCACTCTGATCAGTCCGGCTACTGGCCACTCTAGTCACTCTGGACACTACACAACAGTACACACTATGGACTGCTCTACACAGCTGTACCTACTCTGGATAGCTCTACACTGATCTACGCACCCCGGACACTCCGGACAGCTGAAAATATATCAAATACCGTGTACTATACATGACACGGGCATAAAAACGTAATGACGTTATACACTGTAAGTCATACAGATTACATTATCACCACGACAATTACAAAACAACAGGTTCAGAAATAAACCTAACCCTGCTCGATAAGATTCCTACTGTACTCAACATTTCTTAAAAATGTAGCTTATTGCTATAAATCCCTTGCTAAGTCGCAAACAAGAATACAAATATTTGCATGATACTGCGGAAACCAAAGCTACATAGCAAATATACAAAAATAAACGTGGTAATGAAATAGTTATAACTTTTATGCAAGAAATTAATAAACTTACATATGTCTAGAACTGTAAACATTCAAGTTCATATAGTAGACCGCTGACTCACAAAACTATCCGTAATGTAAGGAGTTTTACCTACGGTGAGGTATTCATACACAGATATAGTCTGTGCACTGAAGGCATTCGGTTCTTCCAATCGAAAGCACTTCGCACATGCGGCATAGGATGAACCGAACGCAATTTTCCGAAATGCAATATATATAAATCACCTTCGGATATCGTTGTACACGAGAAACGAAACCCGAATACATGTATTCAATAAATAAAAGAATTTGTACAATGATGTGACAGTGTGACAAAATGGTCTAGTGCTCTTCTGTGGCGTATGAGTCCAGATTGAACGTCCAATAGTTGGTTGTTGGAGTAGAAAAACCACAGTATTCCAGCGTGCATCATCTATTTCATGAATTTGCAATGCAACGTGTCTATGACATGAGGCGGTAGTTGAATGGACAGTTAAGGTCTGGGCACTGGCATCATCGATGCTTCTCGATCCGACTGCGGAAAGTCGCCGGATGCCCACATTTAATTGAAAATGTTAAGCAATCTAGTTCGAGATATGTTACGTAAATATTTCAGGATATGACAGTGGAAATCAGCTCGTCCTTCTAATCTGTCATGAGCTTGACGTACATTGTATCTTAATTGTCAGAGAATTGCATTTTTTTAATCTTCAGCATTACCAGATCTGAAATGTAGCGAAACCTTTCCGTTCTAGTTTTGGATATGGTAAAAGTTCTGAAATTAATTCTCTTGTGAGGAGCTTTTACGCATTTTTCGCCAGTGTTTGTCACATTCATTCTATGAATGCGAGCATTTCGTGAGCGTTTTAAAATTCTTGCTACAGATTCTTTAAATGTTTCCCTTGATTTTTTTCTTCGTACTGTATTGCATGCCCATTTATTACATGCGCTCTAATTCAGACTAGAGACATATAACCTCCATGTTTTCCTCTTGTTCTCTCTCTCTCTCTCTCTCTCTCTCTCTCTCTCTCTCTCTCTCTCTAACGGTGTTGTGAGCGTTAACTCAGTTTATACGGCAATTTATTAGATAATCATTTGTTGGATTGTGACTGATCTATTTAAAGGCATATTTTCGTTCTCTAATAGCATCTTTGATTGCATCATAAAACCACGGTTTCTTGACACGTTTAGGTATGTGCCAAGTTTTTTGGTGTTGTTTCCGCTACAAGATGTTTGACTATCTTGGTAAATATGTGTACTGGATTTACTTCTTTGTCAAAACGAACAGCCATCAACTGTTACTCGCAAAATGGTTTAAACGTTTCCAAGTATGATGCGTTCAATTTCCGTCTCTATCCGAGTTCATTCGGTTTGAGAATATAGCTTCTTAAAGATATTGGAAAGTAGTCACTACCAAATAAGTCGTCAGCAATAGAAGTAAAGTATAAATGACGTAGGACAGATAGTCAAATCTAAGAACGAGTAGGATTCCGCGACAAGTTGCTAGTAGGTATAAAACGTATTATTAAAAAGGCAAACAGTGTGTTTTGAAAAAAACTCTGCAAACCTCTTCCCGCTTATGCAAATATATTTACAGTTCCAACATGTATTGTGGCCGTTAAATATAAACAAAATTCGTTGCAACTGTTTAATCGGATGGTCAAGATTAGATGTATTGATTGATTGGAGCGCTTAGAGGGAGATATATTGATTGGAGTGCTTAGAGGGACACTTATTGATTGGAGTGCTTAGAGGGAGGTGTATAGATTGGAGTGCTTAGATGGACATTTATAGATTGGAGTGCTTCCAGGGAGATATATTGATTGGAGTGCTTAGAGGGAGATACATTGATTCGAGTGCTTAGAGGGAGATTTATTTATTAGAGTGCTTAGATGGAGATTTATTGATTGGAGTGCTAAGAGGGAGATTTATTGATTGGAGTGCTTAGAGGGAAAATTATTAATTGGAGTGCTTTATAGGGAGATATATTGATTGAAGTGCTTAGAGGGAAATATATTGAACAAAACTTTTAGAGGAATATTTATTGATTGGAGTGCTTAGAGGGAGATTTATTAATTGGATTGCTTAGAGGGAGATACATTGAACAAGTACGAGGTTTGTTTATATTGGCACTCAAACTTCTACGATTTAGTGGTATAATTAGCATTCACATTAAGTTGGTTTGATGAGCTTTATTGTTTATGATAATGGAAACTGCTTCAGTACCTATGACAGTATGTAAGAAAAGTCTCCTCAAGCAGACATATATTGTATCATGTTCTTGAATTAATTTCATCTAATTTCATCAATATTTGTTTTTAATCCTTGGCATTTCCTATGCATTATTGTGTCAGACATATTTATGAGCTGAGAGAGAGGTGATTAGGAGACTTTGAGGAACTTTCCCTGTCGCGATACTTACACATCGATATTTCACTAAGGGCATAGAGCACGAGAAATGGTCTGCCTAGCAATTTGTGCAAAATAATTTTTCAGTAAATGACGATCCATCATGACAATTCCACTCCCATTTTTGGCGGACTTGTTTCTTTTTAAAACACATTGTGGTGATCATTTGTCAGGTAGTAAATTTATAGCAAACGACATGGAATGAAAAGGTAATTTTTCAGGTCAACTGCGATGCTCAATAACCAAGCATTTTAGATGAAAGTAATGCGAAAGAGTCAACCATTAGACTGTATCTTCATGTGAGAGTCACCATCCCGTTACGCTGAATCTTGATTCTTTTCGCTAATATACATTCTGAGGTCCTATAGCATCTCAGTCTGACTGCAACCATTTAGATCTCAAGTTCATACAAATTCTCTTGATGAGTTGAGATATGTGTGCGGAAATAACTAAACTGGTAAATCCACAAATTGCGTAGAGTAAAGCTGATTATCAGAGTTTTACAATTACACTCAGAACTATATACGACTGGTGAAAGCTGCGTTAGATTTTAATTCTCATGATTGAGTTCAATGATGAGAAATAGTGGCAAATTTCATCGACACAGGAAAGGAGACTTCTCCGAATTACTGGATGAATTATTCTTGGCTGGATTGAGACCAGATCTCTTAAAATTGGTTACAGTTTTGCTGTTTTTTGGTAGCGGTATAATACACAATTCGTCCATTTTGCCCCCTACTCACATCAACGCCCAACAAGCATACATGCTTTTACGCTCATTGTTGTGCGTTTTTCATGCTAGGGATACAAAGGGCTATATACTGAAATGTAGAAACTTTACTCAATTTATCATATTAACGTTTGGTCGAGAACATTTTGGAGGTTAATCACTGTGAATTCTGTATCAAACAGTTAAGCTGAATATTTTTAGCATAATTCCCTGAGCTTAAACTGATTTGTCGATTGATCAGACCAAGCCCATCTATACAACCGTCTGAAGTTTATGCCAAATTAGTGTGTTGCGTTGCAGAGGCAACCTTTGACTTCTCCTCCACTCAATCACCATGATACTTCCCTCCAACGACACGGGGTGCGGCTCACGTCTGTCAGTTTTCCTGCACTCAGCGATCTGTTACAAAATACAACAATGACGCGTTGGTTCTATTTTACAACCCCGAACCCACATTGAGGAAATGTTTTCGTAGCCCTAGCTATGATACCTAAAAATGTCTCACATAAATTAACTTAATGCATGTGCTCTTCAAATGAACAGCGGGGGAGGGAATCATTTACCTTATTGGGGTGCAAATTTGGAGCTGAATCATTTATAAATGATAACATATATCCTGCAAAAATAACTTATCAGTTTAAATTTCATTAAAGATGACTTCCAGCAGATGACGTCTAGGACAGTTGTAAACATCTAAGTGATTCTTTTGACAGGCAGATACACTTGTTTTAAACTTCGGCTTCCTACTCATTATTAATAAGGTAATTGACGATTAACGGAGCTAATGACACACAAGATTGTACATTAAACTTTATTGAACTAAATATAGTTATCATATGACACGTATGAAATGGAAAAAGTACGTTTGCCTTCATTAATATGATCATAAGTTTTAAATTTGATCAATTTCAGCAATACTATGATGATTAAGTTTAACGTTATTTATAAATTGCGTGATTCCCATTGAACGTGGACCTACTTACTTGAGTAAAGCTGATATATTTTTGTTTACTCCGTTTCATCTGTGGACCACGTTTTCATCATTGCTTATATTTACCATCAGTTGACTTAATTAGTACATTATTCATCAATGAATAATTTCGAATGGCAACTATCTTCAAAGTGATGTCAAACCCTCAAATTAACTCAGACTAAAAATCATATAAAATGTTATCCATGAATTTCAAGATTAGATTCATTGACTAGCAAGGAAACTTTTTTCGAACTACTTATTTAGTAACAATTTGAATTGATAAGTTTCTTGTGATGATAGCTAAAACCATCCGTTGATTTTCTTAGTATGAAACTTTTACGGATTATAGTTACACTTGATATTAAAGTTCTTGATATTAAAGTTGATAGCAATGTTCAAAAAATAATCGTCAATACTTAAACTAGGAATTTTACTTACATTTAAACTAACGCTTATGGATTCGTCTATTTGATTTTATTGAAGCGAACCCCACCACAGTGTATCTTTCCCACCCAACCCACGCTCACAAAAAAACAAAATAAATACAAAATCCCTTTAGATTATTGATAGCGCAATTAAATTGAATGACAAGACTATTATGAAATGAATAGGTGCATCCAGCCCAGAGTTTATTGATTTAATACGCAATGTTCCGTATCTCATTTACTTAATTAATTAATATTTTTTAATTTTGCGAACAGTACACTTCATAACATAACATATGTGAAAAGTACAGAAAACTCCTGAGATGCAGCTATATTTCCCAATAGTAGATGCCGTGAAATTCTTGATATTGATATATTTGTATTGCCTGGCATCAGTTGTTTTCTTTCTTCTTTTCATCGGATTAATATTATGATTGTTTACTGCAGTTTGAGAATTATTATTTGATGAAAAATGAATTATGCTTTTACAGCATGCTGTAGAACGAAATTATACGCTTTTCTTCTAAGCATTCGATATTAACATTATTAACATCTGCAAATAAAATGATGCTGACAGTGATGTTTACAAATCAACTACAAAATAATAGTAAAAAAGGGACAATACTTATCTCGATCTCTCAGAGCGAATTTTCTTTCTGGCCTATGCTGATGTTTTGTTTTTTTAATTGTATGATTAGTTGCAATCAAACTCAAAACATGTTATTTACGTTTCTTGTAGAATGTATTCGAAACCAGGCCTTGTTTGCAATATACTTATTCGTCACGAAAATGTTTAATCTTTGCGGCAAGGCCATGGCGTTTCGTGTGCAAGGGGGGAACGTGCAAAACATAGTACTATGTTTGCACTATCTTAAACGTATTATCCGCTACCTATAAAAGAACGCAAAGAATGATCCTGAAACCTGTTATGACTGCTAATAAATATCAATCAAACTTTGTATCTACTTGGTTGTCCTGGGCTTTACGTAAACATTATTTTGAAGTCGACTGAGTTTTGTACTGTTATCTTTATTGTTTACGAGGTTAAATGCAACTCTGACTTTAAGTGCAAATATTCGAGCACTTCTCAGAGAATACCGTTGTCGTCTCTGACAAAGAAAGCTTTCAGTCACCATCCACTTTGATTTATTTTTCACTGATTATTATACTAGATTTATGATGAACCACTTGCTTTTAATTGGCTTTATTAGCCTTTTTACCTCACTATTGTTTTTAAATCAAAAGACGTATGGGACGAAAATGAAATTTATTTTAATACAACAACACCTCCGTGTTAATCTATCAATGCATAAGTACATACAAAGTTCTTATGATATGGCAAAATCTAAACATTCTTCGTAAATCTGAAATCATATTCAACGAATAGCTCTGACAGAAAACCTTTAATCCGCAGTACTTATATTTATTTGATAAGTTGCTATTTTAAAATGATAAATGACATAGTATTACGTTTATATCGTTAAATCTTACTTTAAGAATTATGAGAAACAATTACTGATGGATAACAATAAGCAATAAACGCGTTGTTCAATAGACTCTTTACATGTAGAGCTCGGATGCTACACTTGTTATATAATATTCTTCCTTGTGCTATCTTATTTTCTTCGTCTTCCTCTTTTTCATGTTTTGTTATTAGTAAGACACGATGATGGCCAGGAGAGTCGACCAGGTGCAGTTGCATTAGCATTTTATCCTCAAATTCAGTGTGTAAATGGCTAAAAAAATATATTTGAAAAAAATAATTGGCACCTCTAATAAGTATAAAGTGTACGTTGTCCTTTGCTGACACTATATATATATATATATATATATATATATATATATATATATATATATATATATATATATATATATATCGATAACGGCACGAATTCAAAACGGCTTCATAACGTTTTGTCAAGGAAAAAATCAGTTTAAACATACAAAACAGGCAATTAACACAACATCAACAAAAACGTTTGGACTACGACAAGTTAGAATTACTAAGGACAATGTACACTAACAGACATAATAGTCCAATATTGGGCTAAACGGATAGACGAGTGGGTTCGCATGTCTACTGCATAGCGAACCAGTATGCTATTGTGATAAATCAACAATGATGGGACCTTAGCACCAGTATGATATTTTGATAAACCAACACTGTTGGGACCTTAGAACCGGTATGCTATTTTGATAAATCAACACTGTTGGGACCTTATAAACATTATGCTATTGTGATAATTCAACACCGCTGGTACCTTAGAACCCTATGCTATTGTGATAAATCACACAATTGGAGCACAATCAGCCCTATTGATACGTCATCACGTTCAGGACCCGGAAATGATTAGTAACACTCGATATTTTCGGACTTTTGTATATCTTGTTAGGATTATTTCGGATTTAATTAATAATACTATAGGTTCTTCTTAAATTTTCATTTAATGTTTTTGACAATTAAATTATTTGTAAAGTTGTTTCAACACTTGCTTGGTATGCTTCTTGTTTTTACTTAGTTTAAGACGATATAGTCTACCATTAGGTCCTGTCATATTACTGTGTGGACCCGTTTCACAATTTCTCCTTAAAATCAGTATTATAGACATTATTCTATACCGATTTAACTAAATTCTGGATTAGAACCAATATCATATCTTGTTCTCTGAGTAAACAAATCATTCTTAAATCTCAGAATGGGTAACAATAAATAAGACTTGCGTACTTGAATAGTAATAACCATACAAATATCTATCTTTATTAATTGTAAAAAGTTAGCATCATAAACACATGGAGGAAACTGATCAAAATATTCACTAGATGATATACTAAAGAATGGGCTTTAAAACAGTTAGCAATGCATATGTACATTTTCTGTTTTAGTTGTTTCATCGTTGTACAGTTAAATCCTAGAATGAAGCTATAACCGGTACTACAACGGCTTTTAAGAGAAATCACTGTTACATGCGCAAGCTGTGATTCTATAAAAAGGTCTAGTAAAAACCATATCAAACTGTAAACAAAAACCAAATAAGCGAACACTGATATCAGCCGACTCTGAATCACTATTCAACACTTTGTCAGTATGTAGTGAGTTTTGAAAATTATATTCGTTAGTTAAACGTTGTTTTAGTTTTAAAGGCGTGTAAAGATGCAATTTCATAAAGTTACACTTGTACACTTGTCCTTGTTGTGTGTTCATCTTCTTCTTTGATAGTAATAATAATAATAATAATAATAATAATAATTAGTAGCAGTAGTAGTAGTATTGCTGTTGTTGTTAACTGCCATTATAATACTTTCTGAGTGTTTTGATAATGAAGATTTGGATCAGTAAGGATATTGTTTAATATTGCTTATGCAAATAAATAAGCATTTTAGGAAAACAGGCTGACAATAACTCAGTATAATCTGTTTCAATGTTGACCAAAATAAGGAACATTAAAACAGCGGACTTGTGTTAGCAAATAATATGAACAATTACATAAGAATGGTGCTGATTTTCACTTTTCATATAGAATCTGTTTATAGAATCCATATTCCATTTTATTTGTTGTTACTTTACTAATTGGTTCCTCTTTCAGGTGTCTGTTCCACATTAGGCTTTGTTGATGTTGTTGAAGCATCAACTTTCGCAGCACCTAAAAGTAAATAGAACAATTCAGAAATAGAATGCATGAGAAAATTATTCCTTATAGCAAGGTAAAGTATATTAGACCCAATAAATTCTTTTCAACAAGACTATAGTTTAAAATCTATAAGTCATCACAGGTTCTTATCTCCTGTAAATGTAAAACTCTATCTTTATCTCCTATATCGGACAACATCCATATAAGGTTTACTGAGAATTTTACTTGTAGTGTTTCATAACATTAATATCGTCCTTTTTTTCCTGGATGTCTCTCTCTGCTAAGAACTATGGCAGATAAGCATTATGCAAAGGTCTCGTTAACACTGTTGCTGGAAAGGAAAACAACAGAGATTGAAGAATTTGGAAGACCACGGTTTGTTATGCATATATCGAAACCTACCAGGTGTTTCACTGGGTCCCAACGGATTTATTTTAATGTTGCCCTCAGACTTTTCCGGAAAAGCGTTTTTTCCGGACCCTGAAAAAGTCGAACACTGCCTATTAATAAACTATAAAGAAAGGAAATCACGACATAAATATGGTCACAGCTTCTCTTCTCTTTAAAATGGAATGTATGAACCTTGATTAAGAAAGTCTCCAATATATACATTACTCGATAACTGTGTTTTGGTTTTCCTCAAGTCTGTACTTAAATATTGAAGAAATGTGATTTTTATTTTACCATGCAGACTATTTAATTTCAACCATAGAGCTACAGAACTATGGTAGCTTGATGATCAGAGTATGTATATATATATATATATATATATATATATATATATATATATATATATATATATATATATATATATATATATATAACGTGTCGTTAACTGTAGATCCAATCAGTTTTTCTTTAGTTTTACATTCTCGTAATCTTGTATGTGATAGTCATCGTGTGCACTTGCGGCTTTCATATAAATACCAACTTCAAACTATTGTGCACAACTATTATTTTTTTATCAGGTTTTACATTTCTGCGCAAAACAAGCCGGAAATGCCGATAGTCTACTGTTTACTTGTAATTGTTACTGGGACATACTCGTTGCGTCCGTGGATTCAAATGGCTGTTTTTTCTCAGCGACTGAGGACCCATCGCGAACTGTGGTTTCCGCAGGACCTTATGTAAAATAGAAACACCATTTAATAATATATGTGATTTGGAAAAGTGAAAAACATATGAAACCAATGACCTTGTGCTCTATCCGCTTGATACTGTTCAATGCATATGCATTAATGAATATCTGTTTATCCATTGAGTAGAATTACCAATAAGAATCATATAAATTGTAGGCAGAGTGGACTACCTTTATTTTAGGTTGCACAATTACTTTGGCCTATGTGTATACAGCAGTTTTAGCTGACACTTTTATTATAAAACTACAACGGCGGGTATGAACGCAAGACAAAAGCATGAAGAATATGGTTGTCTTGATGTTGTGGTCCGTCGATTGTGTTTAGGCTTATATCAGAAGTATAAACTGCGCCATAGGAAAAATTAGTTTAACAAATCTTGCGAATATCAAGAATCTGCAATATGTTTGGCATAGTTTCTTATCCGAAATAGAAGTAACTACATTTCAATCGCCATAACGATATTTTTCTAACAGAGTTTTAAATAACTATACTTTTTCTATGACTAGAACGTTCCAGTATAATAAAACCCTTAATCCCAGTGTAACAAAATTACGAAGGGCCACATACATTCACGAGAACTTTTAGAAAGCTTGTAAATGTACATTTAATTAGTAATGTATCCACATTCGCTCTAACTGAGTCGGTCTAAGCAAGACTCTATAACAATGAGGTGCATACAGATCAACATGAAGTAAAAAATTAGCTATTTCTACAAGAACATTATAATATCACCACTGACAGAAAGTTTTGGCGATCTTTCATTATTAAAGCTTGTGCTCTTAGAACAGCCCAGTATGCTATTCGCTCTGCAGCTTTTTCTATCTATAATACAAATGTTTTACGTTTCAAAATATCGGAATCAGTTTGTGAGAAAATGCCAACAATGTGATTGATTTCACATCTATTCTTCGTATTCTTCGTATACTTATGACCAAAATAATTAAATTGACATCACAACTATATATATAATTCGTGACACAGAACATATTTCTTGAAACATAAGAAATTAGCTTCCTTGTCATGTTTAGCATACGTCTTAGTTTCTTTGAGGACGTGTACGTGGGCATAATATAATCTCATAATGCCTGTCTTGTCAATAAAAGAGTAGATCAGAATTGTGATTTGGCACTTGTCACTTATATGCGAAATAGGCATATATGCTAATGGTATAAAAAGGGTGTGCCTGCAATCCAAAGCATCGTGTTTGAAGATCATTTTATAAGACAAGATGAGGATTAATGTAAGCTTAATTACATGCGCGATCAAGTAGCATAATATTGCTGCAACGATAGGTCAACCAGATACACAATAATATGTTGCAATATACTAAGAAACATGCTGGTTATACATTTATTCAGTGGTGTCTATACACATTTGCATAGATTTTATATTCAATGCACAAGTCATGTAATAAATATTGTATTGTTTCCATTACACTCTAACTTTATCCTAACTAGAAACAAGTAGCCTTTGGGATATATGGATTTAATTTGCCCTCTACATTCTCGTCTGTATGTTTGTGTTTGCCGTTTTCGTGCAGTTTCCACCTATTGTTAAAGGCAGAAGATTATTAGATAGCAGCGTAGATGAGTCATTCTATAAGAAGTGCTAAAGAATAGAAAATACATTATAGTGAATAACTGATTTTAGATATAACTAAATGATAATTAGAGGTATTGTTCGGGGGCGTCGTATTAATGATATACCAGTCTCCTTGATGGCTGAAGACGATTTAATTTTGTCTTTGGCCCCATGTGTTCCGTCAACACGATGTTTCTGTAACCCTGATCCTGCAAATATACGTGGATGTATAGTTAATTTTTTTCTGAAAATCTTTATGTATGAGATACAGTTTGGAGTCTCCAACAAAAAAAACAACAACAGAAGGCCATTCAAATAAATAATATGTGTCTAAATGAATGAGAGATTGAAAATGTTTTTTCCTAAAATAGGTCATAAAATGTAGCATAAAAGATGTCGAGATGAAAATTGGCGTAGAAATCTAGTGTATATTTTCCAACATGAGTAACATTCACTCGATTTAAGGTTCAGTAAAGGTGTCATCAGTCAGCTATTAAATTTATAGAATTATAAACTAGCGTC